>QOVD01003390.1:0-305254 GCA_003521225.1 Tuber microsphaerosporum | reverse complement strand
AGGCTGCTGCTCCTGCGGCGCCGGCTGCGAAGAAGCCGCCGGCGCCGAAGGCCGCGCGTGCGCCGGCCGCAGCACCGGTTCCGCTCGCCCCGCCGGCCCCGGCTCCTGCGGCTGCGGATAACGAATAGTTCGGCATTCCAAATGCGTGGCTGCCCGGCTAATGCTGGGCGCATGCCGCTACATCTGATCAAGCTCGCCGTCGGCTGCGACTCCGTCAAGGAATTGAAGGGGTGGGTCGCCGAACGGATGCAGACCGCCAAGAAGAAGGGTCTGCCGCAACATCACATCCACATCACCCGCATGGTGCCCAAGCGCGACGCCGAGATCCTGGCGGGCGGATCGCTCTACTGGGTGATCAAGGGCGAGATCGCCGCGCGTGAAAAGATCATCGGCATCGAGCCGTTCCGCGACAAGGACGGCATCGGCCGTTGCCGGATCGTGATGCAGCCGAAGGTGATCTCGGTATCGCCGCGGCCGATGCGGCCGTTCCAGGGCTGGCGCTACCTCAGCGACGATTCCGTGCCGCCCGATCTCGGCAAGTCGGCCGCCGGCTCGATCGCGGCGATGCCGGAGCCGATGCGACGCGAGCTGCGCGATCTCGGACTGCTCTGACGCGGCCGCTCATGGCGGCGTGACGATGTGCAGCCGCGCCCAGTCGGAGGACGGCATCACGACCGGACGTCCGCCTTCGCCGATGGCGTCGATGATGTCGACCAGTTCGGGCTCGACGCCCATCTCGAGCAGGTACTTGCGATACTGCTCGCCAAAGATCGTCGTCAGGCTCTCGCGTTGTTCGGGCGCCACGTTGGGCGCGCGGCGATTGCGGATGGAACGGCCGGTCAGCACCACCGTCGCACCTTGCGGGAGGCTGCGATGCACGCCGCCGGCGAGCATGAGGACGCACGCGAAATCGCACGCCGGATCCGGCAAGGATACCTTGGCGTCGAGCGGTCCGCCCGGGCGCTTCTGCGCAAAACAATCCGCCTCCGGCCTGCCGGCGCAGGCCTCGACCTCGGTCGCGCCGGCGGTGGCATCCAGGCCGCGGTCGCGCAGGATGCGGCCCATGCTGACTGCAACATTGAGGTTGGAGCCGCCCCAGCTATGGATGACGAGCGGCAGCTTGTGTCCCGCCTGGCGATCGAGAATCGCGATCAGCCGCTTGTAGCTGTCCCATTGCACCGTGCCCTCGGCGGCGATCCAGTCGGAGCAGCCCGGTCCGCAGGCCCCGGCGGGGCCATGGGCGACGTAGAAGATCATCGCATCCGGCGGCGAGCCGTACAGGCCGATCGGCGGGCGCTGTTGTGCCTGGGCGCCAGTCGCGGCGACAAGCGCCAGCACGCCGTTCACGATCATCGTGCGGATGAATGACATGCCCCTGCCAGCCGGCTCGTTTCCTCGCGCCGATCATCCATCTGGGCGAGGGAACGCGCAAGATCGACCCTGGCGGTTACACCGCGATATTGTCGATCAGCCGGGTCGTGCCGAGCTTGGCCGCCACCAGGATCCGCAACGGGCCGTCCTTGCGCGAGGTGACCGGCGCGAGCGTCTCGGCATGGCGGGCCTCGAAATAGTCGAGCGCGAAGCCGGCCGCCGTGATCGTCCCGGCGCCGCGCGCCATCGCGGATGCGATCGCTTCGCCGGCGCGGATGTGCCCGGCGCTGTCCTTCATGGCGCGGTAAAGCGTGGTCGCGGTCTGCCGCTCCTCCGGCGAGAGATAGACGTTGCGCGAAGACATCGCGAGCCCGTCGCGCTCGCGGACCGTGCGGGAGCCGGTCACCTTGACGCCGAGGTCGAGGTCGCGCGCCATCTGCGTCACCACCCGCAACTGCTGAAAGTCCTTCTCGCCGAAGATCGCGACGTCCGGCCGGCACTGCGTGAACAGCTTGCCGACGACGGTGGCGACGCCGCCGAAGAAGTGCGGCCTGAAGCGGTCCTCGAGGCCGGCCAGCGCCGGCCCCTCCGGCACGATGCGGGTCGCAAAGCCGTCCGGATACATCGCCTCGGCGCCGGGGTGCCAGACGATGTCGACGTCCTCGGCGGCGAGCTTGGCGAGATCGGACTTCCAGGTGCGCGGATAGGCACCAAAGTCCTCGGTCGGGGCGAACTGGGTCGGGTTGACGAAGATCGACACCACGACGCGACTCGCGCGCCGCTTGGCGAGGCGCACCAGCGACACATGCCCGTCATGGAGGGCCCCCATGGTCGGGACCAGCGCGATCGTGGCCTTTCGCTTGCGAAGATTGTCGACGGCGCGTCGCAAGGCGGGGACCGTGCGGGCGATCAAGGGGCTTCGTGACATCAGGACTCGACAGGGTTGGGAATGGGAAGCGGGCGCGTCCCGGCGCCCGGCCGGCTAACCTTAACAAGCGCCGATCGTGGACGCCATGCATTCGGATGCGGCACAGCATCCCGCGCGAGGCCGCGCACGATGTCGCGACATGGCTGAATCACAAGCGAGAGATGGTGCCGTGATTCATTTCGAACACGGCGCGCTGCGATTTGCATTTACTGTCACGCATTTCACTTGACCGCAGACGCGGCCAACTCGAAGATATTCATCAGGGGTGTTGAGGATCGCTATGCTTGTGCAGGCTAGCCAAGGCCAATCCGGCTCGGCGCATGTCGTCGTGCTCGGCAACGAAAAAGGCGGCTCCGGCAAGTCGACCACCGCCCTGCACATCGCGGTCGCGCTGCTGAAGGCCGGCCAGCGCGTCGCCACTATCGACCTCGACTGCCGTCAGCAGAGCTTTACCCGCTACATCGGCAACCGTTCCGCCTGGGCGCGCCGCACCGGCCTCGGCCTCGAGCTGCCGGTGCATCGCTGCATCAAGCTCGGCGAGACCATGCAGATCGCCGAGAACGAGAATTCCGAGTTCCAGCAGTTCATGGAGGCGGTCTCGGCGGTTGAAAGCAATTTCGACTTCATCGTCATCGATACGCCCGGCACCGACAGCTATCTGATGCGCTTGGCGCACTCGATGGCCGACACGCTGGTCACGCCGATCAACGACAGCTTCCTCGATTTCGACGTGCTCGGCACCGTCGATCCCGCCAACTACGCAGTGACGGGCGAGAGCCACTATGCCGAGATGGTGCGGGATGTCAGGCGCAAGCGGCGCCAGCTCGACGGCTCCAGCACCGATTGGATCGTCGTGCGCAACCGCCTGTCGATGCTCGGCTCCCGCAACAAGCAGCTCGTCGCCGAGGGCCTCAAGGATTTGTCGCTACGGCTCGGCTTCCGCTACGTCGACGGCTTTGCCGAGCGCGTCGTCTATCGCGAATTTTTTCCGCGCGGCCTGACCGCGCTCGATGAGATCGACGAGGCCACGCTCGGCATGCGGCCCAACCTTGGCCATCTCACCGCGCGGGAAGAGGTGACGGGCCTGCTCCGCCAGCTCAAGCTGCCGCTCGACGAACGCGGCCGCCGCCGTGCGGCAAATCGCGCCGAGTGGTTCAGCCAGGTCGACAAGCCGCTCGAGGTCCACGACATCCTCGGCGCCTGAGGTGGCGGTATATCGCTACTTCCAGCCGATTGAAGCTGCCGGTTCCCGCTGGAACTGAGTGCGGGCTTGGCCGTTTCACCCTGTGTTTACCGTGAAATTGAAGCCAATCGAGACCGGTTGCGTCGGATGGTAGCCTGCACCTGACGTAGCCGCCTGAGAACGGGATGCCCAAGAAACGCGTGCGCCGCACAATGAAAGGGCTGAAGGTTCACAATATTTAAGCTTCCTGTCACGCGGCTGTGACATATATTAGGGAATAGGCGACCAGGGGCCGAAGAGCCCCGGAAGAACACGATTTTCAACAGGGATTCAGGCCGCAAGAGCCTGAGGCTGAGGACGAAAATGAAGCGTGGAATTGCCGTTCTGGTTTCGGTTAGTGCCCTCTTCGGCGTCGCCTATGTCACGGCGAGCAAGTGGGCCATCAAGCACGAGACCGTCACCTTCTACGACGCCTCGCGCGACAACCGTCCCGTGCCTGTCGATATCGCGGTCCGCCGCGACAAGGAAATGCAGGCCAATGCCGGCATGATCACGCTGCCGGTTGCCGTGATCAATCACGGCAACACCGTCAAGAATACCGAGTACGGCTTCCTCGCCAACATCTTCGCGGCGCGCGGCTATATGGTCGTAAGCCCGCAGCATGATTTGCCGACCGATCCTCCCATGGTGACGAAGCCCGGTGAGCTCTATGTCGGCCGGCTGCCGCAGATCCTGCGCGGCGTTGCCAACATCCATCTCGCCATGCAGGAGATGAAGAAGGTTCAGCCCAACGCCGATTACGACAGGGTGACGATGGTCGGCCACTCCATGGGCGGCGACATCACGATGTATTTCGCCAAGCAGTATCCCGATGAGGTTAAGAAGGTCGTCACGCTCGACAATCTGCGCGTGCCCTTCGTCACTGCCGGCAAGTTCAAGATCCTGTCGTTCCGTTCGCAGGATCCGCAGTTCAAGACCGACGCGGGTGTCATCCCGACCGATGAGGAATGCGAGAAGGCCGGCATCCAGGTCGTGAAGACCGAATTCCAGCACAACGACATGCGCGACACCGGTCCGGATGCGGCGAAGAACTCGATCCAGAGCATGCTCGACAAGTTCCTGAGCGACGGCGACAGCGCCGTGGCGCCCGTCGATACGCGCTCGGCCCCGCCCAATATCCTGGAGCCCGGTCCGGTTGCTCTGATGGCGCCTGCCAAGAGCTGACACCGACATAGGCTGACACCGACACCGCTCCGATCGTCTGCACGACCCGCAAAGCCTCCGCTGGCATCCGCCCGCGGAGGCTTTG
The DNA here is from genome assembly GCA_003521225.1 of Tuber microsphaerosporum. Classification (NCBI taxonomy): domain Eukaryota; kingdom Fungi; phylum Ascomycota; class Pezizomycetes; order Pezizales; family Tuberaceae; genus Tuber; species Tuber microsphaerosporum. The sequence goes on along the minus strand of QOVD01003390.1, from coordinate 300,463 downwards.
CACATTGACCGGGCCGCAAGCGCTATCCACATTAACCGCTCACGCAAGAAGCGAGCAGGGATGCCCGGCGAACCCGTCAAACCGCGTGGCCGTGATGCCGTCTCCAGCCAAACCGGCGGCACGCTGCCTCAAGCCAGCACCGCGGAGGACATCGCCGCGTTCGTTGCCAAGGCGCGTGCGCTGTCGCCGCATGCCCCCGGCGCGAAGGGGCGGCTGATTTTCGCGCTGGATGCGACGATGAGCCGACAGCCGACCTGGGACATGGCCTGCGCGCTCCAGGCGGACATGTTCCGCGAGGCCGCAGCGATCGGCAGCCTTGACATCCGGCTCGTCTACTATCGCGGCTTGAACGAGTGTCGCGCCACGGGCTGGATCTCCGACAGCGCGAAGCTCGCGACGCTGATGAGCAAGATCGACTGTCGCGGCGGCGACACCCAGATCGGCAAGGTGCTGAGCGACGTGCGGCGCGAGGCGGTCGCCTCGGGCGTGCGTGCCGTCGTCTTCGTCGGCGATGCCATGGAGGAGAAGGTCGACGAGCTCTGCGCCAAGGCCGGCGAGCTCGGCATGCTCAAGGTGCCCGTGTTCGTGTTTCAGGAAGGCGCCGACGCCGTGGCCGAGCAGGCCTTTCGCGAGATCGCGCGGCTGACCGGCGGGGCCTGGTGCCGGTTCGATCCCGGCGCGGCGGCGCAGCTCCGCGAGCTGCTGCGCGCGGCCGCGGCTTATGCCGCCGGCGGCCGCGAGGCGCTGTTGAAACTCGCCAAGAGTGCGAGCGGTGCGGCCAAGCTGATCGGGCAGATGAAGTAGCGGCCCGCGTCGGAGACGGACGCCATGCATTTTGCCGTGAGGACGACTATATTCCGGCCATGACCCTGATCGCCGGCGCCATCGCCGTTATCACGCTTTATCTGCTGCTCCAGATGTTCCGCTCCGCCAATCCGGCGGTGCTGGCGCGCACCATCAAGTTCGGTGGCGGCGTGGTGGCGCTCGCGGTCGCAGCGTTCACTGGCCTGCGGGGCGAGCTGGCGGTGGCGATCCCGCTCGGGATTTTCGGCGCCGGGCTTCTGGGCTGGACGCCGCTGGCCAATGCCGGCTTCGGCAATATCGGCGGGCTGTTCGGCGGTGGCGCAACGCGGCCGGCCGGACAGGCCTCGCGCGTACGCTCGCAATTCCTGGACATGCGGCTCGACCACGATTCGGGGCAGCTCGCCGGCCAGATCGTCGCCGGTCCTCACGCCGGGCGCGATCTCCAGGAGTTCGATCTCGCTGGCCTGCTGGCGATGGCTCCGGCGTTCGACGCCGAGAGCGTGGCCCTACTTGAAAGCTATCTGGACCGCCGGTTTCCCGCTTGGCGTCAGAACGCGCAGGGCGATGCGGCAGGGCGGCAGCGCCGCACGGCGCCGAGCGGCAAAATGACGGCGGAGGAAGCCTATCAGATCCTTGGCCTGCAGCCGGGCGCGGGGCGCGACGACATCAGCCGGGCGCACAAGTCCCTGATGAAGAAACTCCATCCCGACCAGGGGGGCTCGACGTATCTCGCTGCCCGTGTGAACGAGGCCAAGGATACTCTGCTTCGCACGCATAACGGCTAACTCCGGCACTACGCTACAAACGCCCGTACCGCGTAAGCTCCGCTTGCTCTGTCTGCCGTCGCCCCGATGCCCGCCTTTGTCGGCGTGGTCGATCCCTTGAGTAAAGTTTTAACCGTAAATCCTTGACGAGAGGTTGTCGCGGAACTGGCATTGCCGCATCCCCCAAACAAAAATGCCCGCGAAAGGCGCGGGCATTTTGATTGGAGCGGTACGACAGATCAGTTGCGGACGGTGATGCAGGAGATGTCGGCGCGCTTCAGGGCGCGGCAGACGGCTTCGGCCTGGTCCCGCTCGAGCCCGGCGAAACGGGCCCGGTAAAGCTTGCGATTGTCCTTGGCGAGGACCGGCTCGGTGAACGGGTCGGCCTTGCTGAGCAGGCCGCGGGCCGAGCTGCGCGCGGCGTCGATGCGCTGCTGGGCTTCGTTCTCGCTCTCGAGTGCGCCGACCTGGACGATCCAGCCGCTATGGGTGACGACCGGCTTGGTGGTAGCGCTCATCTGGATCGGCTGGGGCGCCGGATCGGCCGAAGCGAGCTTCGCAGCAGCCGGAGTGGGCGCGGCGGCTGTTGCGGCCGGCAGCACGCCGAGGATGCCGTTGCCGGTGCCGAAGCCCGCCGGCTGACGGGGCATCTCGGTGCGGGCGAGCTCGGCCTTCGGCGCGTCCGGCTGGCTCGCCATCTCGGGCTTGTTTATGAGATCGGCGCGGGCGACGACGGCGCCGGAGGTCTCCGCGACGTCGGAGCGGGCCGCAATCGTGCTCGTGACCTGCGGTGCGACCTGAGCCGGGGCGGCGGAGGCAACCTTCACGGTGCCGGCCTTGACCTGAACAGTCTTCACCCGGACCGGCTTCATCGGCTCGGACGAGCCGGGGATGATGGAGAGCGGCTGGCTGGAGATCACGCCATTGGTGAGCGGCGCGGGCTCGATCCTGGATTCAGTCGGCCGAACCTCAGGCTTGCTGGTGTCCGGCCTGGCTTGAGCCGGCGGCATCGCGGCGGTCGCAGCCGCCAGCGCTGAGAGGCGCGAGGCGAGGCGCTGCGGGGCCGTTTCGGGGGCAGGGGCGGCCGCAGCCTGCTGGACCTGCGGAGCGGGGCGGGCCGGGGTCTCCGATGCATCGGCGACGTCGGTATTGGCATCTGCGCCGTTGCGCTCGGTGACAGCGACGACGGTGTGGGTGGTGGCGCCCTTCTCGAGGTTCTCCGCGAGCAGGTTGCGCATGGTGGCGTCGCGCGAGCCGCCGCTGCGGCCGCCGAGCACCACGCCGATCAGGTGGCGGTTGCCGCGGCGCATCGAGGTCACGAGGTTGAAGCCGGAGGCGCGGGTGTAGCCGGTCTTGATGCCGTCCACGCCCTCGACGCTGCCGAGCAGGTGGTTATGGTTGCGGATCGACTGTCCGCGCCAATTGAACGTCGAGGTCGCGAAATAGCGATAGTAGCGCGGGAAGCGCTCCTGGATGGCGCGGCCGAGCGTGGCCTGGTCGCGCGCGGTCGTGACCTGCTCGTCGTTGGGAAGGCCGTTGGCGTTGCGGTAGACCGTCTTGGACATGCCGAGCGAGCGCGCCTTGCGCGTCATCATCTGGGCGAAGTCGTCCTCGTCGCCGCCGATCGCTTCCGCGATCACGACGGCCGCATCGTTGGCGGAGCGGGTGACGAGGCCCTTGATCGCGTCCTCGACTCGGATGGTCTGGCCGGCACGGAGGTTCAGCTTGGTCGGATCCTGATCGGCGGCGTGCTGCGAGACCGGCATCTCGGTGTCGAGCTTCATCCTGCCGGACTCGAGGCGCTCGAACAGCAGATAGAGCGTCATGATCTTGGTGAGCGAGGCGGGGTGGCGGATTCCGTCTGGGCTCGTTGCCTGGAGCACGGAGCCGGAATTGCCGTCGACGATGATCGATGCGAATTTCGGGCTGGAGCTGTCGGACACATCGCGCTGCACCCGGTGGTGAGCGTATTGGCGCCGGTGACGCCGTGCCTCGGCAGCATCGGTGAAGATGACTACGGCGGTGACCGTAAGAAGCCCGAAAACGCCAACCCGCGCCAAGCGCGAGGAAGACAAGTTTTTACGAAGCATGAAACCCCGTCCCCGTTTCTGACTTGATCACCGGCCCGTGAGGCGAAATTGTGCCCACTCGACCCGGGATCATTACCTGCTCAGGCTGTCTCTCCGCTGGTGTTCGCTGCGGGAAACGTTGGGCCTGAGCCGCTGTTCTGGCTAAGGTGATGTTCTCGAACGGCTTTTGACCGTTCGCGGAAGCTGAACACGTCCAGGGAATCAGGGTAGGGGTCCGCGGTTTCCAAAAGCTTAAGGAACCATTGCGGGAAACCCCGGGAATCTCAGCGATTTGTATCTAATTTTGTGCGCCGCACAAGATTCTTGACTTTTTTGTGCGTTGCACTATTTTTGGGCGGAGTCAGGGAGCCGGGGCTTCCGGACCAAAGCCAGGGAAAAGGATTCCGAAATGTTCAAGGTTGAAGACTTTCAGAGCTACGGGAAAGAGCAGTTCGAGCAGTGCGTTGCTTCCGCGACCTCGATGCAGCATGGCCTCCAGGCGATCGCCAGCGCGTATGGCGACTACACCAAGAAGTCGTTTGAAGACACCAAGTCCTTCGTCGAGAAGCTTTCCGGCGTGAAGTCGCTGGACAAGGCCGTGGAAGCGCAGACCGACTTCGCCCGTTCCAGCTACGAGACCTTCGTTGCGGAATCGCAGAAGATCGCCGGCCTTTACAGCGACCTCGCCAAGCAGGCGTTCAAGCCGGTCGAGACCATCGTTTCGAAGTTCACCCCGGCTGCCAACTAACGTCCTCTGGAACTCCTGGAATCGAAAAGCCCGGCTGGTTCAGCCGGGTTTTTTTGTTGTCGCGACAGAGATCCGGTTCAGCGCGCCACGCGCAGCTTCGACAGCGACGTACCGACGTCAACCCCACACGGTCTGACTCGCCGACATCACCGGACAGAACGTGTCGATGCCGTTCGCCTTGGCGTCGTCGCGCAGCTTCTTCCGTCGCGTGTCGATCTGCGAGGCATTGCTGTACCACCAGCGATTCTGCGCATCGAGACCGCCGGCGAGGAGCACGAGGCCACTGAGCCGATCGACCAGGTTCTTCGCGGCCGTCGGCATCGCCGACATCTTGCCGTCCTGGGCCATCGAGCCGGCGTTGTCGAGCAGCATGGCGACGCGCATGCGCACCAGGGGCCACGCGATTGAACGGCAGCTCGATTGGACCGTAGAAAACCGGAGGTATCCCGCGAAACCGCCGCTGCCGCTTAACGGCCGGATTCCTGGTGAAGATGTTCTAAACGGTGCCGGCCGAAACTTTTGTCAAATCGGTCCGGATTGACTAACCTTGGTCAGGATCGCCGGACCGGGAATCGGGACTGGCTCGACCATATTGGCCAGACCGTTGCACGCTTGCGGCGAGCCGGGGGCGGGCCCATATTCCCTACAATCGAGCCGGGCTTGACCGGACCGGTTGGAAGCGGTGATCCGACAAGGCGGCGCGCCCGTGCAAAGCTCCGAAGGGCGGGGCCGCGCGGCTGACCGTCACTCGCTTCCGTGGGGAATTTGAACGCCTGAGCCATGCCGCACCTGACTTTCAGACTAGACCTGTCCGCGCAAGCCGCTGCCCACGCTCCTCGTATGAGCAATGACGAGAACCGTTCGGGGGGACCGACGGGGCCGAATACGTCTGTCATCACCAAGGTCAAGCCGAAGACCAAGCGGCCGAACCTGTATCGTGTGCTGATCCTGAACGACGACTACACGCCGATGGAATTCGTCGTCCATGTGCTGGAGAAGTTCTTCCAGAAGGACATCGAGGCCGCGACCAAGATCATGCTGCATGTCCATCATCACGGCATCGGCGAGTGCGGCGTATTCACCTACGAGATCGCCGAGACCAAGGTGACGCAGGTGATGGACTTCGCCCGCAAGCACCAGCATCCGCTGCAATGCGTGATGGAAAAGAAATAACTGCGCGTTCACATCCAGAGTTATTTAGATCGGTTCTGGTCGCGCGGTATGTGACGGCAGCACATCCTGCTGCGTGATCCCGCGAAAATCAGCGGCGTCAATCCTGCCCAAATGGGTAGTTCTGCCCAAATCGGAACGGGTTTTGCATCGATCATGCCGTGGGCGCGTAATGCCCATTTGAGTCGCGGAACCGGTCTTTCGCCGCGGTCTTGTATAACTATATGTGACAAAGGTTGTTGTTGCCTGACCGGGCGATGGCGATCATGATGGTGGGGGCCATAGAGGACGCGAATGCCGACTTTTTCCCAAAGCCTTGAACAATCCCTGCATCGTGCGCTGGCGATCGCAAACGAGCGTCATCACCAGTACGCGACGCTCGAGCATCTCTTGCTCTCCCTGATCGACGACTCCGATGCAGCCGCCGTCATGCGCGCCTGTAGCGTCGATCTCGACAAGCTCCGCACGAGCCTCGTCAATTACCTTGAAACCGAATTCGAGAATCTGGTGACGGATGGCGCCGACGACGCCAAGCCGACCGCCGGTTTCCAGCGCGTGATCCAGCGCGCGGTGATCCATGTGCAGTCGTCCGGTCGCGAAGAGGTGACCGGCGCCAACGTGCTGATCGCGATCTTCGCCGAGCGCGAGAGCCATGCCGCGTACTTCCTGCAGGAGCAGGACATGACGCGCTATGACGCCGTCAACTACATCAGCCACGGCATCGCCAAGCGGCCGGGCGTCTCCGAGGCGCGGCCGGTGCGCGGCGTCGACGAAGAGACCGAGGCAAAGGGTACCGAGGACGCCAAGAAGAAGGGCGAAGCGCTCGAGACCTATTGCGTCAACCTCAACAAGAAGGCGCGCGACGGCAAGATCGATCCGGTGATCGGACGCAATTCCGAGATCAACCGCGCGATCCAGGTGCTGTGCCGCCGGCAGAAGAACAACCCGCTGTTCGTGGGCGAGGCCGGCGTCGGCAAGACCGCGATCGCGGAGGGTCTCGCCAAGCGCATCGTCGACAGCGAGGTGCCGGAGGTTCTTGCGGCTGCGACCGTGTTCTCGCTCGACATGGGCACGCTGCTCGCGGGCACGCGCTATCGTGGCGACTTCGAGGAGCGCCTGAAGCAGGTGCTGAAGGAGCTCGAAGCGCATCCCAACGCCATCCTGTTCATCGACGAGATCCACACCGTGATCGGTGCGGGCGCGACGTCGGGCGGGGCGATGGATGCGTCGAACCTGCTCAAGCCGGCGCTTGCCTCGGGCACGATCCGCTGCATGGGCTCGACCACCTACAAGGAATACCGCCAGCACTTCGAGAAGGACCGCGCGCTGGTGCGGCGCTTCCAGAAGATCGACATCAACGAGCCGACGGTCGAGGATGCGATCGCGATCCTCAAGGGTCTCAAGCCGTACTTCGAGGACTACCATCGGCTGAAGTACACCAATGAGGCGATCGAGGCCGCGGTGCAGCTCTCCTCGCGCTACATCCACGACCGCAAGCTGCCCGACAAGGCGATCGACGTGATCGACGAGTCCGGCGCGGCGCAGATGCTGGTGGCCGAGAACAAGCGCAAGAAGACCATCGGCATCAAGGAGATCGAGACCACGATCGCGTCGATGGCGCGGATCCCGCCGAAGAGCGTGTCGAAGGACGATGCCGAGGTGCTCAAGCATCTTGAGCAGACCCTGAAGCGCACCGTGTTCGGTCAGGACAAGGCGATCGAGTCGCTGGCCGCTTCGATCAAGCTGGCACGTGCCGGTTTGCGCGAGCCGGAGAAGCCGATCGGCTGCTATTTGTTCTCGGGACCGACCGGCGTCGGCAAGACCGAGGTTGCAAAGCAGCTCGCGGCGTCGCTCGGCGTCGAGCTGTTGCGCTTCGACATGTCCGAATACATGGAGCGGCACACCGTGTCGCGCCTGATCGGCGCGCCTCCCGGCTATGTCGGCTTCGACCAGGGCGGCCTGCTCACCGACGGCGTCGATCAGCATCCGCATTGCGTGGTTCTGCTCGACGAAATCGAGAAGGCGCATCCCGACCTCTACAATGTGCTGCTCCAGATCATGGATCACGGCCGGCTCACCGACCATAACGGCAAGCAGGTCAACTTCCGCAACGTGATCCTGATCATGACCACGAATGCGGGTGCTTCGGATCTCGCCAAGCAGGCGTTCGGCTTCACGCGCTCGAAGCGGGAAGGCGACGACCACGAGGCGATCAACCGGCAGTTCGCGCCGGAATTCCGCAACCGTCTCGATGCCATCGTCTCGTTCGGCCATCTCAGCGTCGAGGTGATCGGTACGGTCGTGGAGAAGTTCGTGCTTCAGCTCGAGGCTCAGCTCGGCGATCGCGACGTCACCATCGAACTGTCCGAGCCCGCCAAGACCTGGCTGGTCCAGCATGGGTACGACGAGCAGATGGGCGCACGGCCCATGGCCCGCGTCATCCAGGAGCACATCAAGAAGCCGCTGGCCGACGAGGTGCTGTTCGGCAAGCTCAAGGGTGGCGGCCACGTCCGCGTCGTCCTGGTCAAGGACGAGGCCGACGAGACCAAGGACAAGATCGGGTTCGAGTTCCTCGACGGTCCGATCACGCCGAAGCAGGAGAAGCTGCCCGGCGCCCGCAAGCGTCCGCCGGGCAAGTCCAAGCCGGGCGGTGGCGGCTCCGGCGGCTCGAAGGGGCCGACCTCGAAGGGCCCGCTGGTCAAGGCTTGATTGCGAGCGATATGAATTGAATAGGCCGGCTGAAAAGCCGGCCTTTTTATTTGCATCGCAGTTGCGAGGCGCTAGGTGCCGGTGTCGGGCGCAGGCGCCGCCGGCCGCGGCTTCTTCGGCGCGGGTGGCCGCGCGCGGGCAGGGGCTGACGGCTGCATCGTCACGATGACAGGATTCGGCTTGTGATCGGTTGCCGCCCCGGTGGCGGCATCGACGCCCATGCCGACGACACCGCCGAGCAAAAGATTTCCCGCGAAGCCGGCGGCCCCGGAGGTCGGTATGTCCCGGCTGAGCGGCACGATCTGCGGTTCATAGCCTCCTTCTGGAAGGTGATCGAAATGTCGGCATTCCGCTTGACGACCACGGAGCACGGCGTCGTGCAGGTGGTCGGAACTTCCATACCGCTGACGACGGCTTCCACGCCCGACGGTGTCGATGAGATGCTGATGTTTTCGGTCGTGCCACGCGTGACAGACGCGCAGCCGCCCAGCATGACGCTGAGCGCCACAATTCCAAATGAACGCATGAAATGCCCCTTATTCCCCGCGTCAATGAAGCGCAACCGGAGCGGGAGGGCAATACGTCATTGGTCCAGATAGTTAAGCCACGCACAAGTTGCGCGCGAGAGCAGCTGAACCTGGACGTGAGCTATTCGCCGCGCAGGCGCTGGTCGTCCTGCACCCGGACGTGCTCGGCGCCGCGCGCGCCCGCGGGAGAGAGCCGCAGCATGCTCAGCACTGCACCGCACAGCGCAAATCCGACGCCGACAAGGAGCGCGATCCTGGTTCCCTCGGTCGGATAGCGGCCGAGCAGCAGCGCCACCAGCGCCGCGCCGGTGGTCTGGCCGAGCAGGCGCGCCGTGCCCAGCATGCCGCTGGCGCCGCCGGCGCGCTCGCGCGGGGCGGCCGCGATCATGGTGCGGTTGTTGGGGGTCTGGAACAGGCCGAAGCCGGCCCCCGCCAGCGCCATCCGCCAGATCACGTCGAGCGGCGTCGGGCTTGCAGGCAGGAAGGCGAGTGCGCCGAGGCCGCAGGCAAACAGCGTGAGCCCGATGCCGCCGAGCAGCCCGGCCGGATAATGCTCGACCAGGCGGCCGGCGAGCGGGGCTGCGAACGCCACCGCGATCGGCCAGGGCGTGATCAGGAGCCCCATATGCACCGCCGAATAACCGAAGCGGCTCTGGAGGTAGAAGGGGATCGCGACGAAGGCCAGCATCTGTCCGCAGAAAGAGGCGATCGAGGTCGCGATCGACAGCGCGAACACCGGGATGCGCAACAGGTCGACCGGCAGCAGCGGCGAGGTCATGTGGGTTTCGCGGTAGATCAGCAGCGCGCCTGCGACGATGGCGATGGCGAATTGGACGAGACAGGTGACGGCGGCCTCGCCATGACCGACGCTGTCGACGGCCGCGATGCCGACGCCGAAGGTGATCGCGGACAGCCCTGCGCTCTGCCAGTCGAAGGAACGACTGGCGGGTTTTGTGTGCGGCAGGCTGCGCAGGCCGAGCACCAGCGTCAGCGCACCGAGCGGGACGTTGATGGCGAACAGCCAGGGCCAGGTTCCGACCGCCAGGATGCCCGCGGCGAGCGTCGGGCCGACCGCGGCCGAGAAGGCGACGACGAGCGCGTTGATCCCGATGCCGCGACCGAGCTGGCTGCGCGGATAGGTGAAGCGCACCAGTGCCGCGTTGACGCTCATGATGCCGGCCGCGCCAAAACCCTGGATGATGCGCGCGATCGTCAGCAGCGGCAGCGTATGCGCCAGCGCGCAGAAGGCGGATGCGAGCGTGAACAGTACGAGCCCGGCCAGATAGACGCGGCGATAGCCGACGATCTCGCCGAGCGACGCCAGCGGCAAGAGCGAGATCGTGATCGCGAGCTGGTAGCCGTTGACGATCCAGATCGAGAAGGCCGGGCTCGCATCGAGGTCGGCCGCGATCGTCGGCAGCGCCACGTTGGCGATAGCGCTGTCGACGACCGCCATGATGATGCCGAGCGCAATCGTCAGCACCGCCTGGTTGCGCAGCGGCTGCGGCAGGCCGTCGGCATGCTCGATCGGGGCAGACGACATGATGGAGGCGCGCCTGATTGGAGCCGTGATTCATCCCCGGATTAGGAAATTGCAGGATGGATCGCAACCCGGCAGGACCCGGACAGTTCCTGTGCCGGAAGCAGGCCTTCCGGCACAGGAAAACGGGTCGGGACCGCTCTCGCGAGGGCTCGGGGAGCCGAGCGGTCGGGCAGTTGGCCGTCCCTACACCGCCGGCGGATTGCGGTCGGTGAAGGTGGTGCGCTGGTGCCAGTAGGGATAGGGCAAGGTCACCTTGCTCGCGGCATCGAGCTTTGCGATCTGGTCCTTGGTCAATGTCCAGCCGACCGCGCCGAGATTTTCGCGCAGCTGCGCCTCGTTGCGCGCGCCGATGATCAGCGTCGAGACCGTCGGACGCTGGAGCAGCCAGTTCAGCGCGATCTGCGAGACGCTCTTGCCGGTCTCCTTGGCGACCTCGTCGATCGCCTCGACGACGCGATAGACGTGCTCATCGGGCACGGGCGGGCCGAAATCGGCGGTCTTGGGCAGGCGACTGACCTCGGGCTTCGGTTGACCCCGTCGGATTTTTCCGGTGAGGCGCCCCCATCCGAGCGGTGACCAGACCACTGCGCCCAGCCCCTGGTCCACGCCGAGTGGCATCAGCTCCCATTCGTAGTCGCGCCCGATCAATGAATAGTAGGTCTGGTTGGCGACATAGCGTGGGAAGCCATGCTTGTCGGCAACCGAGAGCGACTTCATCAGGTGCCAGCCCGAGAAGTTGGAGACGCCGACATAGCGGATCTTGCCGGCGCGCACGAGCACGTCGAGAGTCGCAAGCACCTCTTCAGGCGGGGTGAACGCGTCGAAGCCGTGAAGCTGGAACAGGTCGATGTAATCGGTGCCGAGCCGGCTCAGCGAACCGTCGATGGCCGCGAGCAGATGCTGCCGTGACGAGCCGATGTCGTTGGGCCCATCGCCGAAGCGGAAGGTGGCCTTGGTCGAGATCAGAACCTTGTCGCGGCGGCCCTTGATGGCCTCGCCGAGGACGCGCTCGGATTCGCCGAGCGAATAGACGTTGGCGGTGTCGAACATCGACACCCCGGCCTCGAGGCAGATATCCAGAAGGCGCCGCGCCTCGGCCGCGTCCGTCGTACCCCATGCAGCAAGGCGGCCGACGCCGCCGAAGGTGCCCGTTCCCAGGCTCAAAGCGGGCACCATGAGGCCGGATCGGCCCAAGCGTCGGTATTCCATCGATATGCTCCTCGGCTGGCCGCTGGCTGACCGGTGCGGCCTTTGGGCGATGGTAATGCAAGCGCGGGCCGCGTCCTATCACGCGCTCACATACCGGCCTTGCTCGGGAATGGCCTAGTCGTGCAGGCGCATGTCATCGAATGCTGCATCGGCAACGCGCGCGCTTGGCGTCTTCACCGATGACTGAGCCTCGACCCTGGTTGCGGGCGAGGGGAAGCAGGCAGCTTCGCCGTCACGCGCCTGCCGCGGCAGCAGCGTCAGGCCCCAGCCCACCAGGACCAGCACCGCGAGCCTGATCGCGATCACACCCAGCAACAGCTCCGATCCGCTTATGGTGGCGTGAGTCCTCATGCACGCCAGCCTGATGCGCGCAGCCGGACAAGGCAATCTGGAATTGACGAGCCTTGCCTTCGCCTGCAGCGAAGGCTCGAGGTGATAGCTGGCTGGATGTCAGTGCCGCAACTGGCTCTGCCTGAAGTCGCGTGGCGACATTCCGAAATGCTCGCGGAAAACGCGGCCGAAATGCGAGAGATCGTTGAAGCCCCAGGCGAAGGCGATCTCGCTGACGTGGCGATGGGCCAGCACGGGCGAAGCGAGGTCTCGCCGGCATTGGGCGAGACGCTCGGCAAGCACATGGCGCTGGAACGAGGTATCCTCGTCGGCGAGGAGATCGTTCACATAGCGCGGCGAGATGCCGAGTGCAGCAGCGGACTCCGACAGCGAGAGGTCGGGATCCGCCAAATGAGCGCGGATATGGGCCTTCAAGCGATAGAGCAGGGCGGAGCGGTGGGTGGAGGACGGCAGCGATGTCTTGCCGAGCCGTTCGCTCAGCGCCATCGCGAGTAGATCGACGGCCTGCTCCGACAGCGCCGCAGCGTTGTCCGGGGCAAGTCGGTCCGCGCTCTGGCAAAGCCTGAAGATGAAATCATACGCGAGCCGTTCGAGCGGCACATCGGCGCCGAACGACATCGCGGTGAGCGTCTCGGTGGCGCCGAGCCGGCGCCGCAGCATTTCGCGGGGCACCTTGAAGATGGTCTGTGTGAAGGCGTGGTTGAACTTCAGCTCATAGGGCCGCGTCGTGTCGTAGAGCGCGAACTCGCCGGGATGGATCACGGTCTCGCGGCCGTCCTGCACCACGCCTCCGTCGCCGCGATTGCCCAGCGCAACCAGGACAAAATCCTGATCCGAACGCGCGATGCGGGATGGCGTCCGGAATACGTGCTGGCGGTCGGAGCAGACCTCGGAGCACACGGCCTTGCCGAGCGGGGCCTGCGTGACCGAGCCGCGAAAGGCGCTGCCGAGGTCGGACTTGCAGTCGAGCCCGACGAAAACGTCGCAGACGATGTCCTGCCACAGCGCCAGCCGCCGGTAGCCGGGGCTGCCGTCTGTCGTGAACTGGATTGGCATCGGCAAGCCTCCCTGTCACATCCAGCAAAACCGCATGTAGGCGCAGATCCAGCCAGGCCGAAGGCAAGTCCCGTACCCGTCGGCGATCCCGGCCAGTCGAGTTTTTGTTCCACTGCGGTCGAGCGCCCGGCCGGGTGGCTTGGCCAAATAGACTGCATCGGACGTGGCTTCCGATCAACCGGCAATGGAGGCGGCAATGGGCATCGAACATCCGAAATACAAGGTCGCGGTGGTGCAGGCGGCGCCCGCCTGGCTGGATCTCGACGCCTCGATCGACAAGTCGATCGCGCTGATCAGGGACGCGGCCGAGAAGGGCGCCAAGCTGATCGCCTTTCCCGAGGCCTTCATCCCCGGCTACCCCTGGCATATCTGGATGGACTCGCCCGCCTGGGCGATCGGCCGCGGCTTCGTGCAGCGCTACTTCGACAACTCGCTGTCCTATGACAGTCCGCAGGCCGAGCGGCTGCGCGACGCCGTACGCAAGGCAAAGCTCACCGCCGTGCTCGGCCTGTCCGAGCGCGACGGCGGCAGCCTTTATCTGGCGCAATGGCTGATCGGGCCTGACGGCGAGACCATCGCAAAGCGCCGAAAGCTGCGGCCGACCCATGCCGAGCGTACGGTCTATGGCGAGGGTGACGGCAGCGATCTCGCAGTACATGCGAGAGCCGACATTGGCCGCATCGGCGCATTGTGTTGCTGGGAGCATCTCCAGCCACTGTCGAAATATGCGATGTACGCCCAGAACGAGCAGGTGCATGTCGCGGCCTGGCCGAGCTTCTCGCTCTACGATCCCTTCGCGCCGGCGCTCGGCGCCGAGGTCAACAATGCCGCCTCGCGCGTCTATGCGGCGGAGGGCTCCTGCTTCGTGCTCGCGCCATGCGCGACGGTCTCGCAGGCCATGATCGATGAGCTCTGCGACCGGCCCGACAAGAACGCGTTGCTGCATGTGGGCGGCGGATTCGCCGCGATCTACGGTCCCGACGGCAGCCAGATCGGCGACAAGCTGGCGCCGGACCAGGAAGGGCTGCTGATTGCCGAGATCGATCTCGGCGCCATCGGTGTTGCCAAGAACGCTGCCGATCCCGCCGGGCATTATTCGCGGCCCGATGTGACGCGGCTCCTGCTCAACAAGAAGCGATACCAGCGCGTCGAGCAGTTCGCGTTGCCGGTCGACACCATTGAGCCCACGGACATCGCGGCGGCGGCGAGCTGATCGCCGGGATCAAGGGGGAGGGAACGATCATGGAATCCGCAATTCCTCTGCATCTCGAGACCCAGCGCACGCGCCACAAGCGCGTGACGGACGATTACCGGCCGCCATATCCGTCGTTCGTGGCGCGCTACAAGCCCGCCGTGAGCCGCGTCGTGATGGCCTATTTCGGTGTGCAGTATCGCGGCGCGGCGCCGGCGGCTGCGACGGCGGCACTCGCCGAGATCGCGGCGCGGTTTGCTGCCGAGGGCGGGCCTTCGCATTGGGACCGCGCCCGCTACGTCGACCGCGCCGGTTATGAGACCGTCGTGTCGGTTGCCTATTGGGACGACATCGCGCGCTTCGACACCTGGTTTGCACCGGCGCGCGCGGCCTGGACCGAGAACCGGCGCGAGGGCATCGGCACCTTCATCGAGGTGCTGCGTCCCGCCGTGGCGCGGCACGAGACGCTGTTCTCCTCGCTGGACCGGCCCGAGGGCGTGGCCGCAATCGCCGACGGCATGAGCGGCGAGGTGCAGGAGCACGCTTATTGGGGCGGCATGCGCGATCGCATTCCGCTGTCGCAGACCGATCCGATGACGCCGGACGGCGCGCCGGAATTGATCCGCGACGGCGCGCGGCTGCGGGTGAAGGCGCACGACAATCTCTGCCTGATCCGCTCCGGGCAGGACTGGAGCGATACGGAGGCATCGGAGCGAAAGCTCTATCTCGACGATGTCGAACCGGTGCTGCGCGAGGGCATGGATTTTCTGCGCGACGACGGGCTAGCCATCGGATGCTACGCCAACCGCTACATGCAGGTGCTTTCGGCCGACGGCAAAGTGAGCGAAAAGTCCTACGGCCAGAGCTGGTGGAAGAGCCTTGCCGCACTGGAGCGCTGGGCGGAGTCACATCCGACCCACGTCAAGATATTCGGCGCGGCGATGAAATACCTGTCGACGCTCGGGCCGTCCGCAAAGCTGCGGCTCTATCACGAGGTCACGGTGGCTGCCGCCGACGAGCAGCTCTTCGAATATCTGAACTGCCATTCGAAGACCGGCATGCTGGCGGCGGTCGAGACCGTCAGCGCCTAGGCTGCGCAGTGACCGAGCAGTTCGGGATGCGCGGCGCAGATGTGATGTGCGCCGGCATCCCGCAGCTCGGCCTCGCTGCCATAACCATAGAGCACGCCGATCGCGGTCATGCCGTTGGTGCGGGCCCCGATCACGTCGTGGCTGCGGTCGCCGATCATGATCGCGCTGCCGGGATCGACCTTGGTTTCGTCGAGCGCGTAACGCAGCAGGTCGCGCTTGTCGACACGCGTGCCGTCGAGCTCGGAGCCGAACACGCGCTCGAAATACGGCTTCAGGCCGAAATGATCGACGATGCGGATGGCGTAGACCGCGGGCTTGCTGGTGGCGACGAACATGCGCTGGCTGGTTGCGGCGATCGTCGTCAGCGTGTCGATGATGCCGGCATAGGCCTCATTCTCGAACAGGCCGATATCGGCAAATCGCTCGCGATAAAGCAGTAGCGCACGGTCGGCGAGCTCGTCGCTTCCGGTGAGCTTCTTCAGGCTGGCGTGCAGGGGCGGCCCGATGCACCAGGTCAGCTCGTCCTCGCTCGGCACGGCAAGGTCGAGCCGCTCCAGCGCGTATTGGATTGAGCGGGTGATCCCGGGCTTCGGGTTGGTCAGCGTGCCGTCGAGATCGAAGAAGATTGTAGCCATGCCAGTCGTGCCCGTGTTGATACCGCCGTTGTTTGACCTAAACGACGCGGCTGCTCAAGGCAACGCCGCCGCGTCGCGCGACGTTTTAAAGCTCGCTATTGGCAGGGCATAAGCGTAGAGTCCTGCGATCACCGCCCTTCCCATGGCATCCATCGGTGACTGAGGGTCACTAGCGCTCCCGCCGAACGAGGAGGAGCGCGCATGCCTCGCTTTAATCTGGCCGACTGGATCGTGCCGCCGGTGATCGTCCCTCTGTTTCTGTTGCTCCTGGTGGCCGCTGCGGCTTTTCTGCATGGATAGGACGCCGCTCCAATATCTGGTGAGCGGACGCGATCAAAGCGGCTATGTCAGCCTGGCCCGCACCACGACGGCCGCCGCTCTGAAGAAGGCGAAGGAGCTGTTGCAGGAAGGCTATGTCGACGTGCGGATATGCACGCCGCAGGGCCGGGTTCTGCTGTCTGACGAGTTCGACCAGTTCGAGGCATGAGGAGCGCAGGGGCGTCAAACGGCGCGCCCGGATCCTCCGCGAGGAACGATACCCGTATGAAAATGCTTATTGTCGCATTGGCGCTTGGCACATTCGTGCAAAGCGCAGTCGCGAAAGAGAAAGAGCCGGACTGCCGCGCAATCGAGAGCACGAGCGGACGGCTCGCATGCTACGACGCCGCGTTTCCGCCGAAAGCGAAGCAACCCACTGCTGCCGAACAAGACGCCGCGCGGGCCGCCTACAAGGACCCCTTCATTGCGGAAGAGGCCAGAACCGCAGCGAAGCTGAAGAATATCTGTCGCGGCTGTTGAGGTTTGCAATCAAGCAGCGCGTGGCAGAGGTGACGGACGACAGAATTCGCCGGCGCGTCCGCCCGCCGTGCACGCTCCGACATCAAGCGAAATCATAGAGGTGCCGACATGACGCCGCTCCGCCGTATCGCCGTGATCGGCAACTCGCTGCCTCGACGATGCGGAATTGCGACCTATACGACCGACCTGAAGAACGCGATATCGATTTCGCGCCAAGATCTGGAGACCAGCATCGTGGCAATGACCGATCGCGGTCAAGCCTATGATTATCCTCCGGCGGTCGCGTTCCAGATCAAGGACGGCAATATCGAAGACTACATGCGGGCCGCGGATTTCCTCAATGCCGGCCGGTTCGATGCCGTGTGTTTGCAGCACGAGTTCGGGATTTTCGGTGGTGAGGCCGGGGCCCATATCCTCGTGCTGTTGTCCCGCCTTGCCATGCCGGTGGTGACGACGTTCCATACCGTGCTCGCCGATCCGACACCTGCGCAGCGGATGGTCATGGAGCGCATCGTCGAGGCGTCGTCGAAGGTCGTGGTGATGGCCAATAAGGGCCGCGAACTGCTGCGCGACGTCTACCGGGTGGCCGATGACAAGATCGAGGTCATCGCCCACGGCATTCCGGATGTCGCCTTCGTCGAGCCCGATGCAGCGAAGGCCAAGCTTGGATTTGAGCAAAAATCGGTCATCCTGACATTCGGCCTGTTGTCACCGAACAAGGGCATCGAAATCATGATCGACGCCATGCCGTCGATTCTGAAGCGCTGCGCGAATGCGGTGTATGTCGTGCTTGGCGCAACGCACCCCAACCTGGTCCGAAACCAGGGCGAGGCCTATCGCGAGAGCCTGATGGCGCGGGTGCGCGAACTCGGAATTGATGACCACGTGGTGTTCTTCGACCGGTTCGCGGATCTCGCCACGCTGCTCGAATTCATCTCGATGTGCGACGTCTATGTCACGCCCTATCTCAACGAGGCCCAGATGACCTCGGGAACCCTGGCCTACAGCTTCGGATTGGGGAAGCCGGTCGTCTCGACGCCTTACTGGCACGCCCGCGAGCTGCTTGCCGACGGGTGCGGAGTGCTGGTGCCTTTCAGCGACGCCGCGGCGATCGGTAACGAGATCGCAGGCCTGCTGACCGACGACGCCCGCCGGCAGGCGATGTCGCGGCGCGCCTATGCGGCGAGCCGGATGATGACATGGGAGCGGGTGGCCGAGCGCTACGTGTCCGTCTTCGAGAATGTACGGCAAGGCCATCGGCCTAAACTCTTCGCGTGCTCGGACATCAATGTGCCGGAGCCACGTGGCCCCGCATCGCCCGATATGCAGATCGGCCATTTCCTGTCGATGTGCGATGATGTCGGCCTGTTCCAGCATGCGGTCCATTCGGTGCCGGATCGCGCGCACGGCTATTGCGTCGACGACAATGCCCGAGCGCTGCTGCTGGCCTGCGCCCTCAATGGTCCAGGCGAACAGCCGCTGTCGGAAATCCTAACGAGCCGGTTTGCGGCATTCGTGCAGCACGCCTGGAATCCCGACACCGGGCAATTTCGCAACTTCATGGGGTTCAATCGGACCTGGCTTGAGGACAGAGGGTCAGAAGACAGTCACGGGCGGACGCTATGGGCTTTGGGCGAGGCTGCACGCAGAGACGCCAGCCCGGCCCGGCGCCTGTGGGCCGCTGCCTTGTTCGCCCAGGCATTGTCGATCGCGGCGAGCTTTCGTTCGCCCCGTGCATGGGCATTCATGCTGCTGGGCTTGGACGCTTATTGCGCTGTGGCTCCGAACGATCTCCACGCCAGGGACGTCCGGCATTCCCTTGCCGGCAGGTTGATGGCGTGTCTGGCGTCGGTCGAGACGTCGGACTGGGTGTGGTTTGAGGAAGGGCTGGCCTACGACAACGCGCGGCTGCCGCAGGCGTTGATCCTCACAGGCATGGCGACGCAGGCACCCCAATATCTCGATGCCGGATTGAGGTCTCTGCGCTGGCTCATGACGCAGCAGACGACCGCGGCAGGGCATTTCCGGCCGGTCGGCACCGCCGGCTTCGGCGAGCGGCGGCAACGTCCCCGTGCGTTTGATCAGCAGCCCGTGGAGGCAACGGCGACGATCGCCGCCTGCCTCGCTGCGTGGCGTGCCGACGGCGATGCCGAATGGAAAGCCATGGCAACTCGGGCCTTCACCTGGTTCCTAGGCAGCAACGATCTCTCAGTGGCGCTGGTCGATCCGCTCACTGGCAGTTGCCGGGATGGTTTGCACGCTGATCGCGCCAACGAAAACCGCGGGGGCGAGTCCGTTGTTTGCTATCTCCTCGGGCTTGCTGAGATGCGCCAGCTTGCGCGCGTCAACCCGAGCTTGACGAGGCCCACAGCCTTGCGCGCCGTGAGCGCCTGAACTTCATCTTTTCATTCAGCACGCCGAGGATACCGTGTCACAAGCTTCTTTCCTGAACCGGCAGGGGCTTCATCTGCGCCCCGATCCAGCGCGAGTCATCGTGCGGCCCTTCAAGCCGGCAACCGAACCCCGCGACCTGAACCCGACCGACAAGATGCGTGCAAATCATATCGTCGACCGGGTTCTTGCGCTCAGTTCGGAGGCCGTTGCAGTTCAGCTTGCGGATGTGCTCGACAATTTCCAGGGGCGACATCGTAACCTCCTGGAGCGGTTCGAGACCCGAGCGGATGAAATGGAGGACGCTTTCGCCACGCATGGCGTCTTCTCGAAGACGCAGCGCCAGCTGATTGGTGCCTACTTTCTCAGTGAGTATTCGTTCGAAGCCTCTGCCTTGTTCAACCCCAGCATCGTCCCGCACCCCGATCAATCGGGAGCACCGAACGGAGGTTCGCGATTCATCGTCAGCCTCCGGGCCATCGGCGAGGGGCATGTGTCGTCACTGACGTTTCGAACCGGAACGATTGCGGCTGACGGAAGCCTGGCCGTCGATCCGACGGCGCGCCTTGCCTCGGTCCCCCGGATCAGCCATCGCGTATCCGGATCGGACGGCGACCGTGTGGAACTGGTGTTCAGGCCCGAGGAAGACCTCAGCGAGCGGGTCATCTTTCCCGTGACCGAATCCCAATCTAACGGCATCGAGGATGCGCGCTTCGTCAAATTCAACGACGGTGATCGGGCGATCTACTACGCGACCTATACGGCCTATAGCGGACGTGCGATCCGGTCTGAATTGATCGAGACCAGCGACTTCATGTCGTTTCGGCTAACGCCTTTGCGGGGGGCTGCAGCCCACAACAAGGGCATGGCGCTGTTCCCACGCAAGATCGACGGCCGCTATGCCATGATCGCGCGACAGGACAATGAGAACCTGTATCTGGTCTATTCGGACGACCTCTACACATGGGAGGGCGGCCGGGTGCTTTTGAAACCGCAATTTCCCTGGGAGTTCGTCCAGATCGGCAATTGCGGGGCACCCATCGAACTTGACGAAGGTTGGCTGCTGCTGACGCACGGTGTCGGCCCGATCCGGAAATACTCGATCGGAGCGGCTCTGCTCGACAAGCGCGACCCGTCCAGGGTGCTGGCTCGCTCGGCCGAGCCGCTGCTGCGGCCTGAACCGTCCGAACGCGAAGGGTATGTCCCCAACGTCGTCTATACCTGCGGTGCGATGAGGCACAATGATCAGATCATCCTGCCATATGCCGTGTCGGACACCTTCTCAAGCTTTGCAACGATCAGGATTTCCGCGCTCATCGAAGCGATGCGCGGCTGAGCGCGGTTGTCGCGGTCGTTGACGTCAACTCCGTGTGTCAACAGGTCAGAGGTGCCGTCATGGTCCGCGAAACAACCTACGTGGTGCAGGCGTTCAACGCCGGCAAGGGTGGAAATCTGAAGGCCGACTCTCCCATCGTCTGCAAGTCGGAAAGCGGCGCGCTACGTACGGCGGAGAGATTGGCCTTGAGCAAACTCGGCGTCGTCGCGTTCTCGTCCAGCGGCGATCCCGAAATGGGTGACTATGACGATGAGCCTACGGTGTTCTTCCGAAAGGGCGAGCTTCCGGCTGGTTTCGACTGAGGCCCTGATCGTGGTCGAGCAGATATTGGCGGAGAGGCACAGATGAACGAGCGACTGGACATACTGAAGAAGGCCCGCGATCGCATGATCGAGGACAGAGACACGCATGCGAAGGTGCTGGCCGCTCCCTTTGATCGCGACAATGCCGAGCGAGCACGGAACAAGTTCGTCGAGCTTCAAACGCTGATCGATGCCCTGGACCGCGCAATCAGGGCAGAAAAGCCGGCCTCGGCATAGGACCGAAGCGAGTGAAGGGCGGCACTGGCGGACATTTCAACGCAGCACCGCAGTGGCATGCCCGCGGCCGCCACGGCTCGCTCTATTGCTGTCTTGCCCATTCGACGATCGCCGCGGCATCGGCGCCCGCCTGCGTCTCCCAGGTGGCGATAGCAGGCGTTGCCGCTTTCCGGAGCGCGGCGACGAGGGACGCCGGCGCCGGCTCGGCGATGCGGACGCCGTTGTCGCGCATGCGCGCATAGTTTTCGATGGTGCGATGGGTCAATAGCGCGAATTGGTTTTGCTCGGTCTCGGCCGCCGCGGCCAGGACCTCGCGCTGCATCGGCTCGGACAGTTCGGCAAATGCGTCGCTGCGGACGCAGGCGATCGAGACCGGCATCGCGTAGTTGATCGCTGTGAAGTAGGGCAGGAAGTCCCAGAGCTTGCGTCCCGCGCCGCCGTCGCCGGAGGTCAGGAACGCATTCAGCCGGTGCTCCCTGAGGCCAGCGAGCGCCGCGTCCATCGGCAGGAACTGTGCATTCGCGCCGGCCGCACGCATGACCTCGCTGGAGTTGGTGTCGTAGGCCCGCAAATTCAGTTTCGGCAGGGCGTCGGCGCCTTCCAGCGCATGGTCCGACCAGAGGCCCGTGGCCGGCCAGATCGTGACATAGAGTAGCTTGAGGCCGCGCGCCGCGAGCGCCTTCTCGTAGAGCGGGCGCGCCCGCAGATTGGCGGCGCGGGCGAGGTCGACCGACTGCACCAGAAAGGGCAGGGTGGACAATCCAAGCACCGGGTCGAGGCCCGAGAGCGCGCCGGCGAAGGCGTCGCCGCCGGCGATGCGACCATCCAGCGCGGCGCGCGGCATTTCGCCCGAGTTGATCTTGAGCTCGTTGTCGAAAGCGTTAGCTACGGTCACGAAACCGTTTGTGCGCGCCGCGACGCGATCGGCGAAACTGGTGAGCCCAATCCCGGAAATGTTGCTTTGCGGATATTCCGTGGTCATCCGCCAGTTGACTTGCGCCATGGCCGGCGCGGCGGACAGGACGAGGGCTAGGAGGACGAGGATCGCGCGGATCCCCTGGGCGGGGCAGCGCATTGGGAGAAGCAGGTCAAACCGCATATAGTGGCAACTCGTCGAACCATGGCACGATGCCACAACATGGCACATGATCTTGTTGCATGCCGCGCCAGAGCGCGCCACAGCGATGCTTGGGCACGGCTGACGCGAATTGCATCACTCACCATCGCTGCACTGCTCGTTTCGGTGACACGAGTGGCGGCGTGGGACAGCTCGCCCGCGAAAACCAATATTGCTGTCCCCAGCGTCGAGGAGCTTGCGATGCCACCGGCGAATCCGGTCGCTGCGCGCGAGAGCGATACGCGGGAATCGATCTGCCTGATCGTCGAGGCCGCCGCACGGGATGCCAATCTGCCGCTGGAATTCTTCGCCCGCGTGATCTGGCAGGAAAGCCGATTCCAGGCCGATGCCGTGGGGCCCATGACGCGCAGCGGCGAGCATGCGCAGGGGATCGCGCAGTTCATGCCGGGCACTGCGAGCGAGCGCGGGCTGCTCAATCCCTTCAATCCGGTACAGGCGCTGCCGAAGTCGGCGGAGTTCTTGAACGAGCTGCGCAACCAGTTCGGCAATCTCGGTCTTGCGGCTGCTGCCTACAACGCCGGGCCGCGCCGGGTGCAGGAATGGCTCGCCGGCACCGGCGGCATGCCGGAGCAGACCCGCAACTACGTCTATGCCATCACCGGCACGAGCGTCGATGCCTGGGCCAAGGCCGGTAGCACCGGCAAGGGGCCGCCGAGTTCGCCGCCGACGAGCTGCCGCGATCTCATGGCGCTTCTGAAGCGCGCGCCGAATGCCTTCGTCGCCGAGCTCGAACAGCATGTCGAGCTCGCTGCCGCAAAGGTCTGGGGCGTACAGCTCGCTGCCGGCTTCGACCGCAACAGGGCGCTGGCGATGTATTCCCGCGCCGTCACGCGGCTGACCGCGGTGATCGGCGAGCGCGATCCGAGCCTGCTAAGCTCGGTGATGCGCAGCCGCGGTACGCGCGCGTTCTACCAGGTGCGCATCGGCGCGGACACGCGCAGCGAGGCGGATGATCTGTGCAACCGTATCCGCAAGGCCGGCGGTGCCTGCTTCGTGCTGAAGAACCGGGGTGTGAGCGGGTAGGCGCGTCTGCCCGCGCGCGCATGCCAGCCCCGCCGCGCGCTTCCTTGACGCCGGCCACGGCATTGCCCGTTATGCGGGCACGATTCCGCAATCCGGCCAAAGACTCCCGTGGCGCTTCCTCCGCTCGATTCCCCTCAATGGCAAAGTTCCTGGCGCGCCTTTACGTGGGGGCTGCGTTCGATCACGCAGACGATCCTCACGCTCGTCCTGTTCGCGACCTATCTCGGCATCGGCGCGCTCGCCCATGACACCCATTTCAGCCTGCTCTGGGCGCTCTGCTCGACGCTGTTCGTCTGGGCGGGCCCCGCGCAGATCATTCTGATCACCACACTCGGCTCCGGCGCGACCATTATCCAATCGGCGATCGCGGTCACCGTCAGCGCGATCCGGCTGTTTCCGATGGTGGTCTCGGTGCTGCCCCTGATGCGCACGCCGACGACCAAGCGGCGCGAGCTGTTCTTCGCCGCGCATCTTACGGCGGTGACACTGTGGGTCGAATGCCATCGCTTCCTGCCGCAGGTGCCGCGCGAGCGGCGCATCGCCTTCGTCAACGGACTTGGTTTTGGTCTGGTCTCCGTGTGTCTCACCGCCAACACGGTCGGCTATTTCCTTGCCGCCAACCTGACGCAGACGCTAGGCGCCGCGATCCTGATGCTGACGCCGCTGTCGTTCCTGTTCTCGACCGCGCGCAACAGCCGGGAGGCCGCCGACGTCGTCGCGCTGACGCTCGGGGTTCTGCTCTATCCGCTAGCTGCGAAGATGAACTCCGGGCTCGACATTCTCGTCAGCGGTTTGGTGGCCGGCACGATCGCTTATGGCGTGCATTGGTGGCGGGAGGTGCGCGCATGAGCTTTGCGCAACTCATCGGCGACTGGCACGCACTCGTCGTGCTGTTCGTTGCGGGCGTTGTTCCCAACCAGATATGGCGCATGCTGGGCCTGTGGTTCGGCGGCGGCATCGACGAGGGCTCGGAGCTGCTGGTCTGGGTGAGGGCGGTCGCCACCGCCATCCTGGCCGGCGTCATCGCCCAGATCGTGGTGGAGCCGCCGGGGGCGCTCGCCAGCGTGCCGGACGTCTTGCGCTATGGCGCGGTCGGCGCAGGCCTCGTCGCCTTCCTGCTGACCCGCCGCTCGATCTTCGCAGGCGTGGTGACAGGCGAAGTCTTCATGCTGGCCGGAAAGTGGTGGTTAGGCTAAAACCACCGGCGAACAGCAAGGAACGGGAAATATGGTTCGCGAAAACGAGCTCCGCGAGGGCGAGGTCGCCATCGAGCTGCCGTCGACGGAGGATGCCGGCCTCGTCTTCATCGGCCGCATCCGCACGCCCTGGACCTCGCGGATGGAGACGCCGCGACAGGGGCGTCAGGACGGCCCGGTGTGCCGGCTCGAGATCTTCGAGCCGTTCGTGCCGGCCATCAAGGGCGTCGATTTCTACAGCAATCTCGAGGTGCTCTACTGGCTCGACAAGTCGCGCCGCGACATCGTCCTGCAAAGCCCGAAGAACAACGAGAAGACCCGCGGCACGTTTTCGCTGCGCTCACCGGTCCGGCCCAACCCGATCGGCACCTCGATCGTCAAGCTCGTCGGCATCGAGGGCAATGCCATTCTGGTGCGCGGGCTCGACTGCATCGACAACACGCCGCTGATCGACATCAAGCCAGATCGTTGCGAATTCACGCCGCTGGCCGCCCCGCAGGCAGGGGATTTTCAGACGGAGTGAGGGGCGCGCCGCCCTGACCTCGTCATTGCGAGGAGCTCTTGCGACGAAGCAATCCAGACTGTTTCCGCGGAGGCAGTCTGGATTGCTTCGCTGCGC
Organism: Tuber microsphaerosporum; assembly: GCA_003521225.1. NCBI lineage: Eukaryota > Fungi > Ascomycota > Pezizomycetes > Pezizales > Tuberaceae > Tuber > Tuber microsphaerosporum. Next base: position 275,555 of record QOVD01003390.1, on the reverse strand, counting down.
TCGCAATGACGGAGTGTATCTGGCGCTATCCCGCCTTCAGCGCCGCGATCAGCTTGGCCGCATTCTCTTCCAGAACCTTGACGTCTTCCTTGCGGCTGGCGGGCGGCAGCATGGCCACGCCGTCGTGGCGCGGCATCACGTGCATGTGGAGATGAAACACCACCTGGCCGCCGGCGGGCTCGTTGAACTGCTGCACGGTGATGCCGTCGGCCTCGAACGCTTTCATCGCAGCGGCCGCGATCTTGTGCGCGCCGCGGGCGACGTGGGCGTAGTCGTCAGGCTTGATGTCGAGGATGTTGCGGGCAGGGGCCTTCGGGATCACCAGCGTATGGCCCGATACCCGCGGCATGATGTCGAGGAAGGCAAACACATGCTCGTCCTCATAGACCTTGTGGCAGGAAAACTCGCCGCGCAGGATCTTCGCGAAGATGTTGTTGGGGTCGTAGGCGGTCATGGCGGCGGCTCCTCGAATTTTGCGCTTACTGTCATCAGCCGTGGCAAACCGTCAAGGCGCCTCGTCGACGCCTTTGCGGAACGGGCCGAGCTCGGCCAGCTCCCGTCCGGCCTCGGCGACATAGGCGCGCTCGCGCTTGAGGTAATCGTCGATGGCGCGGCGCAGACCGGGATCGGCGATGAAGTGGGCGGAATGGGTCGTCCGCGGCAGGTAGCCGCGCGCGATCTTGTGCTCGCCCTGCGCGCCGGCCTCGACGTTGTCGAGGCCGTGCTTGATCGCGAAATCGATCGCCTGATAGTAGCAAACCTCGAAATGCAGGAACGGATGATGCTCGACCGCGCCCCAGTTGCGGCCGAACAGCGTATCCGAGCCGATGAAGTTGATCGCGCCCGCGATCCAGCGGCCGTTGCGGCGGGCCATCACCAGCAGCACGTCTTGGCTCATGGTCTCGCCGATCAGCGAGAAGAATTCGCGGGTGAGATAAGGCCGGCCCCATTTGCGCGAGCCGGTCTCCATGTAGAAGTCGAAGAAGGCGTCCCAGGCATCCTCGGTGATGTCGCTGCCGGTGAGCCAGTGGATGGTGATGCCGGCGGCAAGCGCATCGCGCCGCTCGCGCTTGATCGACTTGCGGTGGCGCGAATTCAGCGTGGTGAGGAAATCGTCGAAGGTCGCAAATCCCTCGTTGTGCCAGTGGAACTGCTGATCGGTGCGCTGGAGGAAGCCGTGCCCGGCGAGCCGTTTCCACTCCGCCTCGCGCGCGAAGGTGACGTGGACCGAGGAGGCCTTGCTGACGCCGCATAGCGCCACCAGCCCGCTCGCCAGCATCTCCGCGATGCGTTCGTGATCGACGCCGTCGCGGACCAGCAGCCGGGGCCCTGTGGCCGGGGTGAAGGGAACCGAGACCTGGAGCTTCGGATAGTACCGTCCACCGGCGCGCTCATAGGCGTCCGCCCAGCCGCGGTCGAACACGTACTCGCCTTGGGAATGCGATTTCAGATAGCAGGGCACGACCCCGGCGACGCGGCCATCGACCTTGGCCACCAGATGCCGCGGCCCCCAGCCGGTGCGGACGGTTGCTGAACCCGATTTCTCAATTGCGGATAAAAACGCGTGCGAGACGAAAGGGTTATAGGCGGGTTTTGAGAGGCCGAGGGAATCGCCTGGAAGCCCGGATGAAGTTCCCGCGCCATGCCCGTTGCAAGCCTTGTCGGGATTGGCACAGGCGTCCCAATCCTCGGCAGATACCTCGCCAATCGAGGGTACAGCCTCGAGTGTGATTTCAGATGATGCCATCGTGCCCAAGATCGTGCATTGCAGCAGCGACTTCAAGAGGCGGGAACCGAGCTCTCACGTGCCCCGGACGCATCGCAGCGCGCAGCGGCGCGATGCAGAGCCGGGGCCCATCTCTCCGCATAGCGTGCCGCCTTCTGGGCCCCGCCTCTGCACAGCAACGCTGGCGCGTTGCAGCGCGTCCGGGACACGCAATCGCTGTGCAACAGGTGTGCCCCCTACGGCACGAACCCCTCAAAGATCATCTGATCCGCATATTGTCCGACCCGCGTCCGCTGCTCCGGGGTGCGCACGGTCCAGCCGAGCAGGGCGCAGCCGAGGACGTTGCGGGCGATCCAGGGGGCGGGGGCCGGCAGGTGGTCGACCTTGAAGGCGACGAAATGCGGCTGGGTCTGAAAGCCGTGGCGCAGATACAGCATGCTGTCGCGCTGCCCCTCGGTCAGCTTCGCCCAGTACTCGTCCTCGTAGGTCCGCTGCGCAACGATGCCGCGCGGGCGGGACGGCAACAGCTCACGCAGCGCCAGCACCTGGTCGGGATCGAACGACATGCCGACGGCGGGGCCCTGATAGGACGACAACACCTCGGCCATCCGCATCACCAGCTTGCGGTCGCCGCCAAAATGGCTCTTCACCTCGATCACCAGCGGCACGCGGCCGGCGACCATGGCGCAGAGGTCGGACAGCGACATCATCCGCTCGTCCGTGTCCTTGAACTTGACCGCCTTCAGCTCGGCCGCGGTCTTCAAAACCACCTCGCCGGTGGCCTCGGTGAGGCGGCCGAGCGCGTGGTCATGGTGCACCATGGCCTCGCCGTCGGCGGAGAGCTGGATGTCGACCTCGATCGAGAAATTGCCTGCGATCGCAGCCTGCACCGCCCCCGGCATGTTCTCGACGATGCCACGGGAAATGTCATGCAGGCCGCGATGGGCGACCGGCCGGGCTGTCAGCCAATCAGGAGCGCGCAACGCCGTCAGCTCCGTGTCAGGCGACCTCGAACACGCCTTCGACCTCGACCGCCGCATCCGCGGGCAGCGAGGCGACGCCGACGGTGGTGCGGGCGTGGCGGCCCTTGTCACCGAAGGCGGCGACCATCAGGTCGGAGGCGCCGTTTAGCACCTTCGGCCCGTCCAGGAAGTCGGGTGCCGAGTTGATGAAGCCGCCGAGGCGCACCACGCGCACGACCTTGTCGAGGTCGCCGAGCGCCGCCTTGACCTGGGCCAGCAGGTTGACGGCGCAGCCGCGCGCCGCCGCGGCACCGTCCTCGATCGAAACGCCGGCACCGAGCTTGCCCTTGGCGATCAGCTTGCCGGCGGGGTCGAAACAGACCTGGCCGGAGACGAACAGCAGGTTACCGGTGCGCACGAACGGCACGTAATTGGCGACAGGGGTAGGGGCCTCGTGCAGCTTGATGCCCTGTTCCGCCAGTTTCTGCTCGACCGTGCCCGCCATGTTCGACCTCGTTGTCCAAATTTCATCCGCCCGGCTACGTCCGTTTGGAGGCGGGGCGCGCCCTGTTTCGCCCATCGTGCCGTCACATGCAAGCAACCGGAGCGACTGCATTTTGTTGTGGCCAGGCAGCAGGTTCAAGGCGGGGGCCGCAACTTTACGTGAAACGGCCTCAGTTGCGACGCAATGGAACGGTCATTAAAATGTCGAATCTGCGCTTTCCCCAGGGATGACACATGGTGCACCTTTTCCGGACTTCGCTCGGTGTGATGGCGCTCGCGGCGGCTGCTTTCGGCGCAGGCGGTGGAGCGCAGGCGGCCAGCGGTCCGTTCCTTGCGCACCAGGCGCTCTATGACCTCAGCCTCGTCAAATCGCGCTCCAATTCGATCAACAGCGCGCGCGGCCGCATCCTCTACAATTTCACGGGAAGTTCGTGCGAGGGCTACACCTCCGAATTCCGCCAGGTCTCCGAGCTCGACAGCGGCGAGGGCAAGATCACGCTGAGCGACCTCCGCTCGAACTCCTGGGAGGACGCCGCGGGAAAAAGCTACCGCTTCAAGATCGAGACGCGGATGAACGAGGCCGATGCCGGCCGGGTCGACGGTTCGGCCGAGCGCGACGGCGACCACATCAACGTCAAGCTGAAGCTGCCGGCGCCGAAGAGCTTCACCCTCGACGGCAAGATCGTGTTCCCGACCGAGCAGATCCAGCGCATCATTGCCGCCGCCAAGGATGGCAAGTCGCTGCTCGAGCTGTCGGTGTATGACGGCTCCGACGACGGCCAGAAGGTCTACAACACGCTGACCGTGATCGGTCAGCCGATTCCCGCCGACCGCACTGCTTCGCCCGATGCATCGACCACGGACGAGCACATGAAGTCGCTCAAGCGCTGGCCGGTTACCGTCAGCTATTTCGACCGCGAGTCCCAGCAGAAGGAAGGCGAGCAGACGCCGGTCTACGCGATGGCGTTCGAGCTCTACGAAAACGGCGTTTCGCGCCAGCTCGTGCTCGATTACAACGATTTCGTGATTTCCGGCGCGATGGGCAAGTTCGACGCGAAGGACAGCAAGCCCTGCAATTGAGGGGCGAGGCTAGCCCTCCGCTCGCTCTCCAGCTACGCTCCCTCCCAACCACAAACCCGGGAGGCAAGCACCATGCCCAAGCTCGACCATCTCCGCCCCAGCGGCCTGCATCACAATCCGGCCTATTCCCACGTCGTCACCGCTTCCGGTGCGCGCACCATCTACATCTCCGGCCAGGTGTCGGTGGACGAGGAAGGGCGGATCGTCGGTGAGGGCGATATTGCCGCGCAGACGACGCAGGTGATGCAGAATCTCGGCCATGCGCTGAAGGCGGCCGGCGCGACCTACGCCAACATCGTCAAGATCACGACCTTCGTCGTGAACTACAAGCCGGAGCTGCGCCCGATCATCGGCAAGGCCCGCTCGGCCTTCTTCGAGGGCATGGAGCCGCCCGCCAGCACCCTCGTCGGCGTCTCCGCGCTCGCCGCGCCGGAATGGCTGATCGAGATCGAGGCGGTGGCGGTCGCGGATTGAAACGACCGTGGGATGGGTAGAGCGAAGCGAAACCCATCACCCTTGTTGCGCAGGAAGAGCTCGATGGGTTTCGCTTCGCTCTACCCATCCTACTTTGCTGCGGACATCGCTCGCAAAGCAGTCATCGCCTCATCGGCACGCTCAGCAAGTACGAAAAGATGATCGTGGTGGAAGGCCGACACGGCATTCACGCTGATGCCGGCTTCGGCGAGGCGGGCCGTGACTGCAGCCAGAAAGCCCACCGCGTCGAGTGCGGAGTGAACCGTCAGGGTGATCAGGCGCGAGGCGAACGCGTAGCGTAAGCCTGACGCCTCGGCTTCTTCGCGCAGGATCACCAGCGTGGTTCCTTCCTGCTCGCGGAACGTCAGCAGCGGGTTGACCGCTGCGGGAACGGGCTCGCTGGGTGGGATCGTGCAAAACACGAAGGTGCCGTCCAGCAGCTCCGGCTTCGTGTTCCTCAACAGCGCGTCGAGGTCGCGTTCGCCTGTCACGATGGCCAGCCTCTCAGCGCGTTCGGATGGGTACAGCCCTTGCGAAACCCATCAACGCGGGAACCTGACAGGGGCCTCGCTAACATACCTTTGTATATCTCTTCCAATCCTTCTCATACGCTGACCTTACGCTGGTACAATTGAGCGACGGCCGGAGATTCTTACAATTTGAGTCTACTCGAGTCACTGCGAGGAAGCTCAAATGAACGTCATGATTGGAAGGCTCAACGGCCTGTGGCACCTCATCGTCGGGTCTTCTCAGATCCGAACGCCGTTCCTGGCGAGTCAGGATCGGCAGTTGGTCATTCAGTATGCCCGGCGTGTCTATCCGGGTGCACGGATCTTCGAACGCGACTGAATTGAGCAGGACTCGATCATTCCTGCTGTCCTGTTTCAGGGCCATCATACGCGATGCCGCGAATGACGGCGGAGTTGCCGAACTTCTTGCGCAGACTGTCCACCGCGCGCTCGGCATGCGCAGCACGGCGGTCGAGCATATCGGTGTCGTCGGCAGGCGAGCCTTCGCGCAGCGCGCTGACGCCGGCGCCCATCAGGCGGAACGCGGTGCCGTCGATCTCCTTCGCCAGCATCTCGCGGCAGATCGAGAAGATCTTGGCGGCAAGCTGCGTCGGGCCTGCGATCGACTGCGAGCGGGTGCGCTGGCGGAAATCGGCGGTCTTCAGCTTCAGCGTGACGGTCGAGCCGGCAAGCTCGCTGCTCTTCAGCCGCGACGACGTCTTCTCGCAGAGCCGCCACAGGATCTTCTCCAGCGTCGCGAAATCGCGGATGTCGGTCTCGAAGGTGGTTTCGCTCGAAATCGTCTTGGCGCCCCGATCGGGCTCGACGCGGCGGTCGTCGATGCCGCGGGCGAGCCGCCACAGCCTGCGGCCGTCGCTCGGAAACTGCCGCATCATCTCGATCTCGTCGGCCTTTTGCAGGTCGGCGATGATGCGGAAGCCGCGCTGCACCAGGCGCTCCTGCGTGGCCGGGCCGACGCCGAAGATGAAGCCGACCGGCTTCTCCGCCAGCATCAAACGCGCATCCTCCTGATCGAGCGCGGCAAAGCCGCGCGGCTTGTCGAGGTCGGACGCGATCTTGGCCAGGAACTTGTTGCAGGACAGGCCGACCGAGACGGAGATGCCGATGTCGCGCTCGATGTTGCGCGCGAACCGCGCCAGCACCTTGGCCGGAACCATGCCGTGCACCCGCTCGGTGCCCGAGAGATCCAGAAAGGCCTCGTCGATCGAGAGCGGTTCGACCAGCGGCGTCAGCGCCTGCATGGCCTGGCGCACCTCGCGGCCGACACGGACGTACTTCGCCATGTCGGGCGGGATCACCGTCGCGTGCGGGCAGGCCTCGAGCGCCCTATACATCGGCATGGCCGAGCGGACGCCATAGGTGCGGGCGATGTAGCAGGCGGCCGACACCACGCCGCGCTTGCCCCCGCCGATGATGACGGGCTTGTCGGCGATGTCAGGATTGTCGCGCTTTTCGACCGTCGCATAGAAGGCGTCGCAGTCGATATGGGCGATGGTCAGGTTCGACAGCGCGCGGTGGCGGACGAGGCGAGGGGAACCGCAGGCGGAGCAGCGCCGCACGCCCATATCCAGATCGGCCAGACAATCCCGGCAGAAGCAGCGGGGTCCGGCCGTATCAGGGACGGTCACGGCACGTCGCGCTCCCAGGAGGGGTCACCGAGCGCGTCGCCCAGCACCTGCCGCGCCGCAGCAACGTTGGTCGGATGCAGCTCCGCGGTCGAGGCAAAGGCCTTTACGGTGGCGTCATCGCGCATCACGAAATCGAGTACGCTGAGGAGGAAATTCGGGTCCGAGGCGGCATTGCGCAGGGTCTCCGGACCGACGCCTGTCTCAGCCAGGAACAGGCCAAGCCGCTCCGGATCGCCGGCCACGAAGGAGAGCGCCTGAATCGCAACGATTTCAGCGACTTCGCGAGGGTTGTGAACAGGCTTTTTCAAGGGTTCGGTTTGCCTTTCCGTTAACTTTCGGTGTCTACTTTGAAACCACCATGCCCGAGTCTCAAGACCGCCGACAAGTAACTGGAAACCACATCGCAGAAAGTCGACCCTCGGGTTTAACGAAACTCAAGCGAATCTGAGGCTAGTTTGAATCCAGTTTTCGAAGCGCCGGCGAGCGGCGCCTGAGGCGTCACATGTATACGGCTTCGTGCCAATCAGGAGGGCGGGATGGCTAAGACCGTCCTGATCGTGGAAGACAACGAGCTCAACATGAAGCTCTTCCGCGACCTGTTGGAGGCACACGGTTACCAGACCTCCGGCACCAGCAACGGCTACGAGGCGCTCGACCTCGTTCGCAAGATGCGGCCCGACCTCGTGCTGATGGATATCCAATTGCCGCAGGTCTCGGGGCTCGAGGTCACGCGCTGGATCAAGGACGATCCGGAGCTGCGCGCCATTCCCGTCGTCGCGGTCACGGCGTTCGCGATGAAGGGCGACGAAGAGCGCATCCGCGAGGGCGGTTGCGAGGCCTATTTGTCCAAGCCGATCTCGGTCGGCAAATTCATTGAGACGGTCCGGCGTTTTATCGGATAGGAAGTGAGTTCAAAGTGTCCGCGCGTATCCTGGTTGTCGATGACGTTCCCGCCAACGTCAAACTCCTCGAAGCTCGCCTGTCCGCCGAATATTTCGACGTGATGACCGCCTCGAACGGCACCGAGGCGCTGGCGCTGGCCAGCCGCGCCGAATGCGACATCATCCTGCTCGACGTGATGATGCCCGACATGGACGGCTTTGAAGTCTGCCGCCGCCTGAAGACCGATCCGGCGACGCACCACATCCCCGTCGTGATGGTCACTGCGCTCGACAGTCCCGCCGACCGCAATCGCGGGCTGGAAGCCGGCGCCGACGATTTCCTCACAAAACCCGTCTCCGACGTCGTGCTGATCGCGCGCGTGCGCTCGCTGACGCGGCTGAAGATGATGACCGATGAGCTGCGCATGCGCGCCATCACCTCGCTCGAGATCGGCATGCAGGCGCCCGAGCGCAGCGCCGTGGCCGACACCGGCAGGGGCGGCCGCATTCTGCTGGTCGACGACCGTCAGTCCTCCTATGAGCGGCTGGCGACGATCCTCGCCGCGGAGCACACCATCGACGTCGAGCCGAACCCGACGGAAGCGCTGTTCCACGCCGCCGAAGGCAATTACGACCTGCTGATCGTCTCGCTCGACCTCAACAATTTCGACGGCCTGCGGCTGTGCAGCCAGGCGCGCTCGCTGGAGCGCACGCGCCACGTGCCGATCCTGGCGATCGCGGACCCCGAGAACTCGACCCGGCTGCTCCGCGGCCTCGAGATCGGCGTCAACGACTACCTGCTGCGTCCCATCGACAAGACCGAGCTGCTGGCGCGCGCCCGCACGCAGATCCGCCGCCGCCGCTACACCGATCATTTGCGCGACAACGTGCAGAACTCGATCGAGATGGCGATCACGGACGCGCTCACCGGCCTGCACAATCGCCGCTACATGGAGAGCCATCTGGCGACGCTCGCTGACCAAGCCTCGACCCGCGGCAAGCCCCTGGCGCTGATGATTCTGGACATCGACTATTTCAAGTCGATCAACGACAATTACGGCCACGACGCCGGCGACGACGTGCTGCGCGAGTTCGCGGTGCGCGTGCGCAAGTCGATCCGCGGCATCGACCTGGCCTGCCGCTACGGCGGCGAGGAGTTCGTCATCGTGATGCCGGAGACCGATCTCCACGTGGCCGGCATGGTCGCCGAGCGCCTGCGCCGTTCGATCGCGGGCGAGCCGTTCGCCGTCCACAAGGGCACCAAGCGCATCGAGGTCACGATCTCGATCGGCCTCACCACGCTGGAGCAGAAGGGCGAGGCGGTCGCCGACGTCCTCAAGCGCGCCGACACCGCGCTCTACCGCGCCAAGCACGACGGCCGCAATCGCGTGGTGTCGCAGGCGGCGTGAGGCTGCCTGCAACAAAAACTGCGAAAACAACCCCATGCACAGTAGCCGGCGTTAGCCGGATCAATGGCTTATGCGGGTAGCTAGGCGGGCCTATGCCGATTGCCCGGGCGTTTGACACGTCGGGCAAAACAGGAGCATTTTGATAGGATCGGGCAGGGCGCGGTTGTTGCGCGAAGCCCTCTCCCCAAACTCCGCTGTTCCACAAGCTCCGCTGTCATTCCCCGCGTAGGCGGGGAATCCAGTACGCCGTGGCCTCTCGGTTCAAATCACAACCGCCTCTGGAATACTGGATCACCCGCTTTCGCGGGTGATGACACCGAACGATACGGCTATGCTGATTAGTGCGGCGTGCGCTTGCTGTGCGTCACGGCCGGCTTCTCCGCATCACCCACGTCCACGCCCGCATTCCGCAGCAGCACCTTCGCCGCTTCCTTCGCGGCGCGGGCCATCGCGGGGTCGTCGCGCACGAGGTCTTGCGCGATCGAGCCGTCGACCAGGAGCACGAGCTGGGTGGCGAGCGCATCCGCCTCCGTGACGCCGAGCTCGTTCAACCGCTCGCGAAACCAGACGCGGCGGCTTTCCTTGAAGGCGATTGCGATCTTCTTCACGGCGCGGTCCTTTGGGCCAAGCTCGGCGACCGCATTGACGAACGGGCAGCCGCGAAAATCCTTGGCCGCAAAGCGCCGCTCCAGCGAATCGAAGGTGCCGAGAATCTGCTCGGCCGGCGGCTTGTCGGAGGGGCGCGGAGCGACGAAACGGCGCTCCAGATAGGCCGCGATCAGCGCGTCCTTGGAGGGGAAGTGGTTGTAGAGCGTGCGCTTGGAGATGCCGATCTCGGCCGCGATGGTGTCGACGCCGATGGCGCGAATGCCTTGCAGATAGAACAGCTTGTCGGCGGTCTCGAGGATCCGCTCCTTCATCGTCTGTGGTGTGGGCGGGGGAGCCATGCGGCAGCGTGCGTCCTGTTCGCTTGACAGCGTGCACCTTTCATAGCCTAAGTACACAGGTCTGTGTAACTAAAAACATCGAGAATTGCAGACGCCGGCACGCGCGTCGCGCCGACGAGGGAGAAAAATATGCCCCTTTTGCAGGTCCTGCGTCCGACATTGCCCATCCTGATCGGCGCCTCGATCATGCTGACGCTGAGCATGGGGCTGCGGCAGAGCCTCGGCATCTTCATGCAGCCTTTGACGCATGACATCCACATTTCGATCTCGGATTTCACGCTGGCGCTGGCCGTGCAGAATCTCGCCTGGGGCTTTCTCCAGCCGCTCGCCGGCGCGATGACGGTGCGCTACGGCTTCCGCCCGATCATGATCGTGGGCTCGCTGATGTACATCGTGGGCCTCATTCTGATGGCGACCGCGAACGGGCTCGTCAGCATCATGATCGGCGCCGGCGTGCTGATCGGGACGTCGCTGGCCTGCACCGCGGCCGCGATCGCGATGTCGGTGGCGGCGCGCGCGGTGCCGGAGACTGTACGCTCGACCGTGCTCGGCATCGTCTCCGGCGCGGGCTCGCTCGGCGCGCTGCTGTCGGCGCCACTCGGACAGATGCTCAACGAAGGATTTGGCTGGCGCGTCGGGCTCGCCGGTTTCGTGATCATGTCGGTGCTGATGATCCCTGCGGCCTGGTATGCCGGCCGTGTCGACGCGATTCCGCTGCCGAAGCCCGCCGCCGACGACATCGGGGATGCCACCGCCGCGACGGCTGCGAAGACGGCGTTCGGCAACGCGTCCTTCGTCGTGATGACCTGCGCCTATCTCGTCTGCGGCATGCAACTCGTGTTTCTCACCACGCATCTGCCGTCCTATCTGGCGATCTGCGGCCTCGATCCGATGCTCAGCGCGCAGACGCTCGGCATGATCGGCGGCTTCAACGTGCTGGGCTCGCTGTTCTTCGGCTGGGCCGGCCAGCGCTGGAACAAGCTGGCGCTGCTGGGCGGCATCTACATCCTGCGCTCGCTCGCGCTCGCCTGGTATTTCATGCTGCCAGCGACGTCGTTCTCGACGCTGCTGTTCGGCGCCATCATGGGCTTCCTCTGGATGGGGGTCGGCCCGCTGGTCGCCGGCGCCGTCGCCGAAATGTTCGGCCTGCGCTGGCAAGCGATGATCCAGGGCCTCGCCTTCATGAGCCACCAGATCGGCAGCTTCCTTGGCGCCTACGGAGGAGGGGTGCTCTACGACACGCTCGGCTCCTACACCATGGCCTGGCGCATCGGCGTGGCGCTCGGTCTGGCCGGCGGCATCATCCAGGTTGCGTTCGCGCTGATCCGGCCGTCGCAGCCGCCGGCGCCGGTGTTGCGGACGGCGTAGCGGGGCGGTGCTCGCTAACGTCAGCTTGGGAGCTTACAGCGGACGCCGTGCTGTTTCGTCGTGATGGCAGCGTGTGACCCGAAGCTTGGCGCGCGGACGAACTTTTCTCCGGCTGTGAAATTGCAACAATCCATGATCCTGCAGGCGGATGGCGCGTCGTCGCGTGCGCCATCCGCTCCTCCTCATGGGCCTTAAGCTTTCAGGTCCGTGATCCGCATAATCGCGACCACGTTCCCGTCGTTGTACGCCTGTTCTTGTGTTTCCTTGTTGCAGGTCCAGACAAAATTCTTCTTGCCCGTAAAGGTCTTTCCGTCCTGCTCAAGCCGAAGCTCCCCTTCGGTGATATGGCAGATCATGGCATTCATCATCGGGGGCCCCATGGTCTTCGCCCCCGGCTGCATGATGACATCGCGCATTGAGACGGTCTTAAAACCTGGGATCAGGGATGGTGTCTCGCCTTCATATTCACGCACCACGACACCTGGCCAAGGCGTCATATCCTTGTAGCCTGTGGCTTGAGCGGCGGCTGGCCTGACCATGGCAGCCGAGGCCGCTGCCAACGCGATTCCCAGTGCGGACCTTCGATCGATCTTGCTCATCGCTTTCTCCCGACGTTACCGAACGAGCCGCCGCATAAGCAGCGCGCAAAGTTCGTGGTGAACGGTGGTCGAAACCGAAAAAAGAACGGCTTCTAAGAGAGCGTGCTTGCCGATGGCACCAGTGCTGCTCGTTTGCCCAGACGGTGATTTCGGCACATCCCACTTTAAGGGCAACGACATTCTACGTCACCTGACGAGTCTGGGGAACATGTGAAACGAAGTCTCCGCCTGGCCCACGGGAAGGTCCGGATTTGGCCCCAAGCGGTCGACCCGGCATGTCCGCTAGATGTCCGCTCCTTGGGGCTGAAGCAGACTTGATATGCTCAGCCCGAGTTCTTCGGGGTGTGACCCGAAGCGGACGTGCGTCGTGGTCGCAGCGATATCCGCCTACTGTGCCGACATCGAAATTAATAGCGTGTTGACGATCGGAGCAGGCGGATTTGTCATCTCGGACGGAGATACTGCTGCGTCGTTGAGATTGCGGACCGGGCGCTGCGATGCGGAGGGCGTGCTTAGGGCCAAACTCAACTTCTTCAGCATGCGCCGGAACTCGTGATCATACGACGCGTCGACATCGCGCATCGTTGAAAACGATGTGACGAAATATTCCTTTAATCGGTCGATCGATTCTCCATCTCCAGAGAGAATACAAGCACTGTTGGCCTTTCATATCCGGTGGTGAGTGAGCAAGCTTAAACTCTGCGGTACCGGGGCGGCGATGTGTGTGGCCCTGGAGTGGCTACTACGGGCCCAAGTTTGGCGTGCCTTGACGTGTTCGGCGTGTGGGACTTCCACTGCGGGATTAGGAGTAAGATGAACAATCACCTTCGGCATGCAGCGCTTGCTGTATTCACTGTCATGCTGCCGATCTTTACAATCGGTCACGCTCACGCCCACGATTATCAGCACCCCGAGTTGAACAGCTGGTATGAGAGCTTGCACAGTGGCAAAGGGCCTTGCTGCGATGGCAGTGATGCGAAGCGCGTTGATGACGCCGATTGGGAAACTAAGGACGGTCACTATCGCGTACGCCTTGATGGCGAGTGGGTTGATGTTCCGAACGAAGCTGTCGTGGATGGACCGAACCGCGCTGGCCGTACGATGGTCTGGCCTTACTACCTAGATGGTCATCCGAAGCCGCGCTGCTTCATGCCGGGGAGCATGGGCTGATAGCGAGCGCGGGGATGCAAGCCTGAAGTAGACCGGGCGCTCTAGCACCCGTCGTCTCCTTCCACGACGGTCGACAGGAAGCTGGAACGAGCCAGATCACATGCAATCGGTTTCGAGAACGAGGTGCCAAACCATCTACTCGTCAACGAACCATCGTTGGTGACCCAGGGGATTGGCGGCAGTTGCGGCAGATAAGATGCATACGGCATCACTTTCGCAAGCGTCACTCTGACCAGATACTTTGCAAGAAAAGCCTCGTTCATTCCGCCGTCCAGTCCGCTATAGATCGGGGCTGCCGGCACGTTGTCATTGAGCAATCGCGCGAATTCGAGTTCGTCGGTACGTTGCTTCTCAAGCGCCCGCCGCGCAATTTTGGAATCCACAACAAACGCGGGGCATTTATCGGTGGGACTGAACACGAGAGGATACGGCGAATTTGGTGGAGCTTGCGCATCGAACACATAGCGTCGATTGCACACGTCCACCTTAGGTTCGAGATGCGTCGTCTCGAAGTGATCGTTGCCGACTTTGAGCATTTTCCAGAAGGAGAGGTTCGGGCTATTTCGATGCTGCGCCAGGTTTGCCGGCGTCAGGCGGAATGGATAAGCCTGGACCTGAAAGGACGGTCGGCCGCCGAGGGAGTCCCGCGCTAGCGAATAGATCTCGCTTATCTGTTCGTCGGTCATGGCATAGCAACCGCTCGATGAGCAGTCGCCATGGATCATGAGTAAGCTGCCGTCGCGATTGTTTGCCTTGTCGAAGCTGTTGGGAAAGCCGACGTTGATCGCGAGATGGTAATCGGAGTTGGGATTCATCAGCTCGGGAGTAATCGTATAGAACCCCTCTGGAGCCTGACGGTCACCCTCCTTCAGTTTCGGCCCGAGATCCCCCGACCACCGACAGATCGGGTACACCTTGAGGATTTTGAAGAGGCCGGTGGTGTCCTGTTTCCAGACTTCGAGCTCCGCCTCTTGCTTGAAGACGCGCACAAGGATAGGCGAGTATTTTGGCATCTTCTTTTGTCGGAGCAGCGAGAGCAGCTCGGGTGGTAGCTCCTTTGTAGCCTTGGCCGGCAAGCGGTTGCTGTTTTCGCCAAGGCAGGTGGCCGGCGACAACGCCGCGAGAAAAGCTGCAGTCAGCACAAGCGCACGGAGTGCCGTGGCGCCGATCATGACCTTACCTCGGGCGTGGAATCTGCTCATTTGGGTAGCGTGTAGTCAGTGGGTTCGTAAGGCAAGCCCAGATGGACGCAGTCACCGGAGAAGTTCGAGCTTATCGTTGGCCTTGGGGATGCCAAGACGCTCGGTCTCGTCGTCCGCTTCTGGCCCATCAGCGAAGTGGCGACACCATTCATTGAGGTCCGCCTGGTGAGGTAGAGCGGACTGACTTTGCTCACTCTGAGTTCTTCGCATTTTGATCCAACTGAGACATTGGCGGTCCACTGCGCAACGGCTTTGAAGCCGGTTTCAGCCCTATCCGAATATTCGTGTTAGCCGCTAAGGCTGGTGGAAGGGCTGCGCGCTCAACGTTTCGGGGTGCGCCCGCGGATGTGGTCAAAGCCTTGCTTGATTGCGGCGAAGCGCGCTTCGATCATCGGCTCAAATTCGAGGTCGGTGAAGATGTACGGCAAGTCCTTTTCGACGCCTTCGCGGACGAGTTCGCCGACATAGTTGGGTTCTATGCCCTGAGAGATGCGTTCCCGGAGCATATTGATCCACTCGGCACGTGGGCCCGAAGTCGGCAAGGCAGGAAGCGCCCCCTCGAAGCGTTTGGGGAGATTGCGTCTCGAGTCCATGATTTGAGTGCGGATGATCCCTGGACACAGCACCGATACGCCAATCCCTCGGGGCGCGAGTTCACGCCGGAGGCCCTCGGACAGCGCGACAACGCCATACTTGGAGACGTTGTATGCATTGCTCTCCCCCGAAATGAGGCCAGCGATCGAGGCCGTGGAGACGATGTGTCCACCCTCGCCATGCTGCTCGATCAACGGCCCGAAAATCTCGATCCCCCAAATGGTCGCCATCAGGTTGACGCCCATGGTCCAGTTCCACGACGCCTCGGTCCAGGCGCCATAAGGCCCACCGGCGCCGACGCCCGCGTTGTTGACGAGGATATGCACCTTGCCATAGCGGGCAGTCGTGGCTTCGGCGGCCGCCGCGAGTTCGGCTTTGAGTGAAACGTCCGCTTTCACGCCGTCGACATCGACGTTGGTGAGCCTCAGTTGCTCGAGCGCTGCGGACAGAGCCGCTTCTTCAATGTCGCAAAGCATGACCTTCGCCCCCGCTTGGGCGAAGGCGGTCGCGATCCCCAGTCCAATGCCTGACGCTGCACCGGTCACGAACACAGTCTTTCCAGCGAGTTCCTTCACGCGCGTTCTCCCCGTGCAAGCGGATACCCTCGCGCCAAAACGCCAAGTGTACCCGGACGCCATATGACCGCGTTTTCGAGGGATTGGGAAGCGTGCCGGATCGTGGCCCATCATTGACATGGGCAACCAGGTATCAACGTCGTCTTCCATGCGCATGGCGGACGCGACAATTCAGGAGCATACATCTACTTCTGCGCTCGTGCCTTGGACGCAACGCGGCGCTTTGGGGGCGCGCTGTCACAAGCGTCGGCACCCGAGGCGTCTCCGGCAGAACGACGAGCATGAAGACCCGAGGAGAGTCACGCGTTGGCCGTGACGCGTAAGGTGTCATGGAAAGTTCGAGACGCCATCTCGACGGCGCCTCGAATCCAACCGGGTCATCTGGCCATCCGTTCGAACTCCATCTGATCCGGTGACTTGCGGCTTAGCGTTACCTGCAGATATGGCGGTTGCCGTCCCACCCGAGGTAGGTGCTCGTCGCCGGATCGTAGGATCGATAACGCTCCGCGCAGGAACGTGAAGCAGTGCCATCCGCGCGAGCCATGGCGCTGTCCGCGCCTTGCGCAGGAGCTGCGCCATCCGGCAACTCGAGGCCCAGCCGACCGGCCGGCGTCAGCGTGCCGTTCAGGTTGCGATTGGGGTTCTCGGCCTCGTACGTGTCGGGATGGCTGCTCGCAAAGCCGGATTGCGCGTAGGCGGTGCTTGCGGTCAGGCCCGACAACAAAGCCACGGCAGCGAGAATTTTAAGTCCAGTCATGGTCCATCTCCATCATTGCCCGGTGCAATCGTGCTGCCGGTGCGAGAGGAGTTGGATCGACATCTGCGCTGAACAAGCTCGCTTGATCCCATGCGCGCGACCTGACGCGATCTCGTCGTTCAAATGCAGAAAGAATCGTTTGCTTGCGGAACGCAAAAGAATGGTCCACCGCCGCCATGCTCTCGTGCCCCGGGCGCAGCGCAGCGTCACCTCGACGGTGCGCTTGCGCGCGACCGGCGGGCGACGCTGGGCTAGCTGCGGCCAGCGCTGGCCGACATCGGGTCCAGGTTCAACTGAAACAGAAAGCCAGCGGGCGGTATGGACTAGCGACGTCCTGATCGCTTGAGTTCGGCGACTTTAAACCTGTTGCCGGCCTGCAGGCTGCTGCAAAACCAGTGGGCCTTGTTTCGGTTTTCGCCCAGGAACACCTTGGTTTCAACGCAACCCTCGTAGGATGTATGGGTGATGGTGTCTCGGCACGTTGGCGAGAAAGGTCCATAGTTCGTACCGCCGCCCGACTCGCTGCATCCGACCCAGGGATCTTTGCCGCTTGGGAAGCTTGATGCACAGCCACCGTTGCAGCTGCTGGCGACTTTCTCCAGGCTGGCAATCCTCCCCATCACCGAGCCCGGCGCATACGAAGGCGTGCTCGCGGTTGACGTTCGAGCGGTTGACGCAGTCCGACGCGGCGCCGTTGTGTTTGCTCCCCGCTCCGACACGTGCGGCTTTGCCACCTGTTTCGGCGCGTCGACCGTGACAGGGGGAATCGTGGCGGCGGACCCAGTCGGGATTTGCGACGCTGCCGGGGCGCACAGCAAGGCAGTTGATAAGACAGCGACGGCTGAGGGCACGACAAAGCTTGACGAGAATTTCATGAGCATGTCCTTCCCAAATTCGGGACGGAGATGCCGCCCCCGGTAAATGCACGGTAACATACATTTCGGATTGGGCAACCGAGGGTTGAGGGGGCATCTGCCTATAAACTCGCCATCCACACAAAGCGTGGCCCTCGGCGGAACGGCTCTGGATTGCTCCGTCGCAAGAACTCCCCGCAACGACGGCGTGGAGAAAGAGCAGCGCGTCAACTTCGGTCTCGTGCCCCGGACGCAGCGCAGCAACGTTGCGCACTGCAGCGCGTCCGGGACACAGGAGACTTGCCGCGAGATTCCGCTGCCTGCTCGCAGCAATCGGCTCCGTGTTTTTTTGGAAACGCGCCGGCTTCGTGAAATACGCGATCAATTTGCGATCGTACAACGAGAAGCCGCGCGTTGAGAGTCGGTGAGGTGTTCACGGGCAATTGTTGTCGATCATGACCGATAGATGCAGGTCGTGAGCGACGACGTGGAGGCGTTTCACTTCTCCGAAAGCTCATCGAAGTTCCAGCGCGGTGGACCGACGAGGAAGAAAAAATGAAACAGGGGACGCCCACAATGATCGGCCTGCGACGCAGGGAATTTCTTGCTGGGACGGCCCTGCTGCTGTTCAGCGCGACGACCGTCAAAGCCGCCACAATCGCAGGGAGGTTGCCCTGGGCTCCAAATGCGGGAAATCCGCCGCCGCCAATCAAGCTTGGGCCGTGGGAGTTCTTCAACGGCGAAGAAGGCAGAGCCATGGAGGCACTCGTTGATTGCATCATCCCGCCGGATCCGGAGACGCCGGGCGGCAAGGATGCCGGCTGCGCCGTGTTCATCGACCGGCAGCTGGCTGGGCCTTACGGCCGGCAGGAGGGATTGTATGTGCGCCCACCGTTTCAGGCCGGCCTGAAGAATCAGGGCCATCAGTCGGCGAACGGTCCGGCACAGGATTATCGGGACGGTCTCGCTGCATTCGATCGTACGTGCAAGCAGCACAGTGGTGGAAAGCCCTTCGCCGAACTCTCCGGCGACGACAGGATCGCGCTTCTGAAGGCGGTCGAGAAGGGCGAGCTCAAGCTCGACGGCGTCGACGGCAAGGCGTTCTTCACGCAACTCGTCAAGGACGCGCAGATGGGATTTTTCGCGGACCCGATCTATGGCGGGAACCGCGACATGGTCGCGTGGAAGATGATCGGCTATCCGGGCGCGCGCTACAACTATCTCGATTGGGTGAACCGCCACAACGAGCGCTTTCCGCTGCCGCCGGTTGGCATGACCGGCAACGCGCAATGGACGAGGTCGTAGCATGTCCCGAAGGCTTCCCAGGAAAGACGTCGTCATCGTCGGTTTCGGCTGGACCGGCGCGATCATGGCTAATGAGCTGACCGACGAGGGGCTCGAGGTCATCGCTTTCGAGCGCGGTCCATGGCGCGACGCGCCGACGGATTTTCCGCCGGGCTACATGCAGGACGAACTTCGTTATCGCATCCGGCACGAGCTGTTCCTGCGTCCGGACCAGCTGACGTTCACGTTCCGCAACAAGATGGACCAGACGGCGCTGCCGATCCGGAGCTGGGGCGCGTTCATGCCGCCGAACGGCGTCGGCGGCGGGGGCGTGCACTGGAATGCCGAAATGTGGCGGTTTCTCCCGTCGGATTTCGTGCTGAAGACACATCTGACCGAACGCTATGGCGCGGCGTTCCTGCCCCCGGATATGACGATCCAGGATTGGGGCGTGACCTATGACGAGCTCGAGCCGCATTACGATCGCTTTGAATATCTGTGCGGCACGTCGGGGACGGCCGGAAATCTGAGCGGCAAGATCATGGACGGCGGCAATCCGTTCGAAGGGCCGCGGTCCCGTCCTTATCCGACCCCGGCGCAGGCCCAGCCGTTCAGCCATACGCTGTTCGGGAAAGCCGCGCGCGAGCTCGGCTACAAGCCGTTCCCGCAGCCTTCGGGCAATCTCTCGCAAGCCTATACGAACCCGCTGGGCATGCGCCTTGGCCCCTGCACCTATTGTGGCTTCTGCGAGTGGTTTGGCTGCGGCAATTATTCCAAGGCCAGCCCGCAAACAACCATCCTGCCGCATCTCATTCGAAAATCGAACTTCAGCCTCCGCGACAATTCAGAGGTTGTTAGGATCAATGTCGATCGTTCAGGCAAGCGCGCTACCGGCGTGACATTCGTGGACTCGAGCGGCGAAGAATGGGAGCAGCAGGCCGACCTCGTGATCCTGTCGGCTTACACGATGTTCAACGTGCAGCTTCTTCTGCATTCGCAAATCGGGCAGCCCTACGACCCCGTCACCAACACTGGGGTC
Source organism: Tuber microsphaerosporum (assembly GCA_003521225.1). Lineage (NCBI taxonomy): Eukaryota > Fungi > Ascomycota > Pezizomycetes > Pezizales > Tuberaceae > Tuber > Tuber microsphaerosporum. The sequence continues at coordinate 255,972 of QOVD01003390.1, read as the reverse complement.
GTCGGCCGAAACTACACCCACCAGACGATCTCGTCGGTCAATGGCTTCTTCGACAACAAGAAGTTCAACTTCAACCCGTTCATCGCATCGGGTTCGATCGGGATGTGTATCGACGAGTTCAACGGCGACAATTTCGATCACGGGCCGCATGGTTTCGTCGGCGGCGGCTATGTCGGCCAGGTGCAGACAGGTGCTCGTCCGATCGAAAGCACCCTGGTGCCGCCGGGAACGCCGGCATGGGGCGCCGACTGGAAGAAGGCGGTGAAGGACAATTATCTCAGCACGGTCAAGCCCGGCACCGGTGTGCATGGCAGCTTCTACGCCTACCGCGACATCTACCTGGATCTCGACCCCGCCTATAAGGACCGGTTCGGGCGTCCGCTGATGCGGATCACGATGGATCTCAAGGAGAACGAGATCAAGCAGAACAAGTTTCTCACCGACAAGTTCGCCGAGATCATCAAGGCGATGGGCGCTGAAAAGCTCGCCGTGCAGTATCGAACCGCGCCATACGACATAACGACCTACCAGACGACGCATCTCAACGGCGGTGCGATCATGGGGGCCGATCCCAAGACAAGCGTCCTCAACAAATACCTGCAGAGCTGGGATGTCCCGAATCTGTTCGTGATGGGGGCAAGCGCCTTTCCGCAGAACGCCGGCTACAACCCGACGCTCACGGTCGGCGCGCTCGCTTATTGGTCGGCGGCCGCGATCCGGAACCAGTACCTCAAGAATCCCGGAAGGCTGGTCGATGCGTAGGATTCCTCGCGTACGCACGCTCGTTTGGGCAGTGCTCGTTTCGGCGTCGCTGGCTGGCCGCGCGCATGCCGGCTCCGCAAACATGCAAGAGTTCACCCAGATCGAACGCGGGCGCTATCTGTCGATCCTGTCGGACTGTGCCGGCTGCCATACCGTTCCCGGCGGCAAGCCATTTTCGGGCGGGCGGCCGATCGAAACGCCGTTCGGCAACATCATATCGCCCAATGTCACGCCCGATCTGGAAACGGGCATTGGAGCCTGGAGCGACGATCAATTCGATGCCGCGGTGAGAAAGGGTATCGGACGAACCGGCGCGCATCTCTATCCGGCCATGCCTTACAATGCGTACACCCGGATGTCGCGTGACGATGTGATGGCGATCCGGGCCTATCTGACTTCGCTGGAGCCGGTCCGAAATTCGCGCAACGCGGATACGCTTCCGTTTCCATTCAATATCCGCTCAACGATGATCGTGTGGAACGCGCTCTACTTCACGGCAGGTGAATACAAGCCGGAACCGACCAAATCCGCCGAATGGAATCGCGGCAAGTTCATCGTCGACGGGCCGGCGCATTGCGGAGCCTGTCACACGCCGAAGACGCTGCTCGGAGGCGATCGAACCGATCAATATCTGCAGGGAGCAAATCTCCAGGGCTGGTCGGCGCCTGACATCACCAACAACCGGCGGACAGGACTGGGCAGTTGGACGGCAGACGATGTCGCGCTCTACCTCAAGACGGGGCACAATCGCGCTACCGCTGCGACAGGGCCGATGGCGGAGGCCGTCGAGCTGTCGACGTCCCGGATGAAGGATGAGGATACGAAGGCTATTGCGACGTATCTGAAATCATTGCCGGGCAACAAGGATGAGGCGAGGCTTGCCCCGGTGGGTGCGAACGTGATGGCGGCCGGAGGCGCGATCTACCGAGACCAATGTTCCGCCTGCCACGGGATCGAAGGCAAGGGCGTTCCACACCTGTTTCCCGCCCTCGCAGAGTCTACGATGGTGCAATCAAATGATCCCACAACGGCAATCCGAATGGTGCTCCGTGGTGCGCGAAGCGTCGGCACCAAGGCCGAGCCGACGGCACCCGGCATGCCGTCCTACGGCTGGCAGCTCGATGATCGCCAGGTCGCGGCGGTGCTCAGCTTTGTCAGAAATAGCTGGGGTGGTGCCGCTGCCCCGATCGATGCAGCCGAAGTGACGCGTGTTCGGTCCGACACCGCTTTACGCAACGACTGAGCCGGCCGTCCGAGACGTGAGCCGCAAAATAAAAACGGGGCCGTGAGGCCCCGTCGAAAGTCCGTAGCTTATTCCGCGATCTTACTTGATCTTCTTACTTGATCTTGGCTTCGCGGAATTCGACGTGCTTGCGCGCGACCGGATCGTACTTCTTCTTGACCAGCTTGTCGGTCATGGTGCGCGAATTCTTCTTGGCGACGTAGTAGAAGCCGGTGTCAGCCGAGGACACGAGCTTGACCTTGATGGTGACCGCTTTGGCCATGTTCAGAACCTCAGGAATGAAGGGAATCTGGAGCCGGCCAAACGGCCCGCGTTGGCCGGCAACCTAGCCAGAAACCGCCTGATGTCAAGGTTTTACACCCGGAAAACCACTCAAAACGGTCCCATTAGGCCTCGAAGAACCGGTTTTTCGGCCGCGGCAGGCCCAGATTCTCCCTCAAAGTGGCCCCTTCATACTCTTTGCGGAAAATCCCGCGACGCTGCAGCTCCGGCACCACCTTGTCGACGAAATCGTCGAGGCCGGCGGGCAGGAACGGGAACATGATGTTGAAGCCATCGGAGCCGCGCCCGACCAGCCATTCCTCCATCTGGTCGGCGATGGTCTTGGCCGTGCCGACGAAGGACAGCCCGCCATAGCCGCCGACGCGCTGGGCGAGCTGGCGCACGGTGAGCTTGTCGCGCCTGGCGAGGTCGACCATACGCTGGCGGCCGCTCTTGCTGGCGTTGGTCTCCGGAATCTCCGGCAGTTGCCCGTCCGGATCGAAGCCTGAGGCGTCCGTGCCGAGGATGACCGAGAGCGAGGCGATGGCGCTGTCGTAATGCACGCGGCTGTCGAGCAGCGCGCGCTTTACCTTGGCCTCATCGACGCTGTCGCCGACCACGACGAAGGCGCCGGGAAGAATCTTGAGATGTTCAGGATCGCGGCCGATCTTCTCCATGCGGCCCTTGATGTCGGCATAGAGTTTTTGGCCGTCGGCGAGGGGGCCGCCGCCGGTGAACACGGCTTCCGCCGTCTCCGCCGCAAGCTGCCTGCCGTCCTCCGATGCGCCGGCCTGCACGATCACCGGCCAGCCCTGCACGGGCCGCGCGATGTTGAGGGGGCCGCGCACCTTCAGATATTTGCCGTTGTGGTCGAGCACGTGCATCTTCGCGGGATCGACGAACACGCCGCTTTCGACGTCGCGCACGAAGGCGTCGTCGGCGAAGGAATCCCAGAGGCCCGTGACCACGTCGTAGAACTCGCGGGCGCGCTTGTAGCGCTCGGCATGCTCCATGTGGTCGTCGAGGCCGAAATTCAGCGCCGCGTCCGGATTCGAGGTGGTGACGATGTTCCAGCCCGCGCGCCCGCCGCTGAGATGGTCGAGCGAGGCGAAGCGGCGCGCCACGTGGTAGGGCTCGTCAAACGTCGTCGAGCCCGTCGCGATCAGGCCGATGCGCTCGGTGACGGCGGACAGCGCCGACAGCAGCGTGAACGGCTCGAACGAGGTCACGGTGTGGCTGCGCTTGAGCGCGTTGACCGGCATGTTCAGCACGGCGAGGTGATCGGCCATGAAGAAGGCGTCGAACTTGCCGGCCTCGAGCTTCTGGATCAGCGTCTTGATATGGCCGAAGTTGAAATTGGCGTCCGGCCAGGCCCCGGGATAGCGCCAGGCGCCGGTGTGGATGCTGATCGGGCGCATGAACGCGCCAAGCTTGAGTTGCCGTTGTGCCATTGCCCCGTATCCGTTCTGGGTGTCGTTGGGGAAGACATAGGGACGCGTGGGAACTCCGCCATTGGGGGAGGCGGGAAGATTTTTTCGTTTTTCGCGACATGCTCAGCACAATCGCGTCATTCCGGGGTGCGCGCAGCGGCGAGGGCACTGACGACTTCTTGTGAATGCGCCCCGCATCGAACCAATCCCGCGCTCGCCCCGACCAAGCCAGGACCCGTGAGGAGACCTTCAATGGCAGGCGCAATGACCGTGGACGGCGGCACCGTTCGCATCGACCGGCCCATGCCCTGGGTCGGCCGGCTGCTGTCGCTGCCGCTGCTGGCCGCGAGCGGTTATCTCTTGTGGAATGTCGGCCTCGGCCTGCGCCAGGATTTTTCCGGCTTCGGCCGGCTCGCCGATGACCTCGTACCGGTGCTGGTGTTCACGGGGTTGGGACTGCTCGTGGGCATCCCCGGAATGATCCTGCTGACGTACCGCACTTTCGTCGTGCTCAACGAGACGCTGCGCCAGATCGTCATCACCAGGCAGTTCGGCCCGCTCAATATCCGCAGCCAGCGCGATCTCGCCGACTATCACTTCGTCAGCATCACCGACGACTATGATGCGGATCTGACGACCTACGACGTCAATCTCTGCGGTAACAGGGGCACCGAGCCGATCACGCTTCAGAGCTTCACCAGGCGCGAGGAGGCGGACAAGCTCGCAAGCGAGATCGGCCGCGTCCTCAAGCTGCCGGCGCGCGACTATGTCGGCACCGAGCCCGATGATTCCTGATTAGGTCCAGCCACGGCCTGTTGCTACCCGTTGCGGAAATTGCCATCCTCGCGGCCTCACACCGCAATGGAAGGCCATGACCTCAGCGAATAACTCCATTCCCGCGCTTCTACCGCGCGGCAAGGGCCACCAATTCCTGTTGTATGGCGACTCCTGTTCGGGCGTGCCGGGCGGATTGCACGAAAAGACCTTCGCCTCGGTCAATGCGGTCGTTCAACGCCTGAGGCCGCAGCCTGAATTCGTGCTCTTCCCGGGCGATGAAATCATCGGGCTGACGCCGGATCCGGACGCGCTCCGCGCGCAGTGGCGCTATTGGCTGGATACGGAAATGGCATGGCTCGACCGTGCGGCCATTCCGATGTGGCACACAACCGGCAATCACACGACCTATGATTTGATGAGCGAGGCGGTGTTTCGCGCCGTGCTCGAGCTGCCGAAAAATGGACCGCCGGGACAGGCGGGCCTCTCCTACTTCGTGCGGCGCGGCGACCTCCTGATGGTGTTCGTCAACACGCTCTGGAGCGGCCTGGGGGGTGAGGGCCATGTCGAGCTCGCGTGGCTGGAAGCTACGCTCAGAGAACATGGCGGTGCTCGACACAAGCTCGTCCTTGGTCATCACCCGGTGTTTCCCGTCAACGGCTTTACGGGGACGTATCAGCGCGAGATCGGCCACGAATACGCTCGCCCGTTCTGGGACATCCTGGTGAACGAAAACGCGCTCGCCTATCTGTGCAGCCACATCCTCGCCTTCGACGTGCAGGCGCATCGCGGTGTCCTGCAGATCTGCACTGCGGGCGCGGGAACGGCTCACAGGATGCCGGAAGGCGTCGAGTATCTGCATTGCGTTCAAGCCGCGCTTGACGAGGAAGGCCTGCGTTATCAGGTGCTCGATGTTGACGGTGCGGTCAGGGAGAAGTTGGAATGGCCGCTGCGCGATCCTGATCCCGCCCTGTGGAGGGAGCTGCCGCTCGGGGAAACCGAAGCGCCGTTCAGCGGACGTGTGGAAAGCGGGCGCCGGATCGAGCTGAGGCTCGTGGGGCAAAGTGCTGCGACCGATGTCGCAGCGGCCCAGACGATTTTCACGGCTTTCGCGCCGGGTTCGATCGCGCCGTTCTGGCTTGGTCTCAGGGGACCGAGGCAAACCCTGACAGCCATCGTTGCTCGTGAGCCGGGGCGAAGCCCAACCTATTGGTTTGGACCTGATCTTCCGGCGGGCGAGGGTTTCGATATTCAGGTCGCGATCTACCCGGACATGGGCCCGGGCGGTCTCTTGTATCGTCGTCACGATTCCACGCGTTGGTCGTCCTTCACCTCTGCGACGGCGCGAGGGTTGGAGCAGCTTGTGTGGCCGCAGCGCTGGGCGATCGGCCACGGACAAGGTGGCAGCGAAGACCGCGCCTTCAGAGGTGCCGCACTGAGTTTGCTGATCGCGTGAACGAGCCTGGAGAGTTCGGCGGCTGGATCAGCCCAAGATATCCTTCTGCATCTTGCCGCCGTAGAAATGGAAGAACGGCACCGGCGCATCGTGGCGGAGCGGGCCGGTCGCAAGGCGTGTGTCGAGCTCGTTGAGCACGTTGCGTGTCATCGGATGCAGATCGGCGAGCGGCTTTGAGCCGAGCTCGACCCAGACCAGCTCGACCAGCTCGGCATCCGCATGGATCACGCCCTCGACGCGGTGGGTGATCGCGGAAGCATCCGCGGTGAAGAAGCGGGTGTCGAACCGCTTGACGCGGCCGGGCGGGGTGATCGCGCGTGCGATCAGGAACAGGCTTGAGGGGTCGGGCAGCAGGCCCGCATCCGCGAACGGCTTCCAGGCACCCTCGAGCTTTGCTTTCCCCTCGGCCTTGCGTCCGAGGCAGAGGCCGGTCTCCTCGCAGGCCTCGCGGATCGCGGCAATCGCCAGCGACTTTGCGCGCGAGGCCGGAGTCTTCGGGCTGCCCTTGGCGAGATTGGCTTCCAGCTCGGCGGTGATGGGTGCAGCACACGGCACGCGGTAATCGTCCTTGTCGACACGACCGCCGGGGAAGACGAACTTTCCGGGCATGAACACCACCTTGTCGTGGCGCTTGCCGACCAGGACTTTTGGAATGTTGCCGCTACGATCGACCAGGATCAGCGTCGCCGCATCGCGGGGGCGGAAATAGGGATGGTGGTCGGCTTCCTTGCCCTCGTGGATCTTGGCCTTCTCGGCTCCCTGTGACGTATCCGTCATGTCCTCACCCAAACCGCTTTTTGATTATTTGCTTAGACCGGCGGAATACCATCCGGAGGGTTGTCGTCAAAGCCGTGCATGCGCAGAGCCCATTGCAAGCCGACCACAGCTCCCTTGACCGGCTGGAGCAGCGCGAGCGAGGCGACGAAGGTGAAGGGCAGATAGGCCGCGAAGCTGAGCCAGACCGGCGTGGTGTAGTTGGTCTCGATCCAGAGGATCGTAGGCACCACGATGTGGCCGACGATGACGATCACGAGATAGGCCGGCAGATCGTCGGCGCGGTGCGGCGTGAAGTCGAGGCCGCAGACCGAGCAATTGTCCGCGGTTTTGAGAAAGGCGCGGAACAGCTTGCCCTCGCCGCAGCGCGGGCAGCGGCTGCGGAAACCGCGCTTCATGGCCGTCCAGACGTCGCGCTTCTCGACGAGACCGGTCTCGCGCGTCCAGATCTTTGGGGCCGTGCTCGTCGTCACCATGCTTTGCCCTTCTGACCCCCGCCTTTTCCTTTGTTCTTGCCCTTGCCCTTCTTGGGTTTGCCGGACTTTTGCTTCGGCGGCTTGCGTTTTTTATCCGGACTGCGTCCAGGATGTGCCTTGAACGAGGGGCGGCGTTGCGGGCCGGGACGCCTGCGGCCGCGCGGCGCGGTCTCGCCGGTCGACGACAGCAGCTCGAAGCGCAGCGCGCCTGCGATGGGAGCTGCTTCTATCAGACGGACGTCAACGACGTCACCCAGCTGATGCATGGTGCCGCTGCGCGTGCCGACGAGCGCGTGCCGGCTCTCGTCATAGTTGAAATATTCCGTGCCAAGGGATCGGATCGGGATCAGGCCGTCGGCGCCGGTCTCGGCGAGCTTGACGAACAGGCCAGCGCGCGTGACGCCGGAGACGCGGCCCTGGAAGCTCGCGCCGATGCGGTCGGCGAGGTGATGGGCGATCAGCCGGTCGACGGTCTCGCGCTCCGCCTTCATCGCGCGCCGCTCGGTCACCGAGATATGGGCTGCGACCTCGCCAAGGCTTTCCGGCGTCTCGCTGTCGGGCAGGGCGCCTTCGCCGAGGCCGAGCGCGCGGACCAGCGCGCGATGCACGACGAGGTCGGCATAGCGGCGGATCGGCGAGGTGAAATGCGCGTAGCGGCGCAGGTTCAGGCCGAAATGACCGTAATTCTCGGCGGAATATTCGGCCTGGGCCTGGGCGCGCAGCACGACCTCGCTCACCAGCGGGAAGTGGTCGTGGCCTTCGAGCTGCGCCAGCACGCGGTTGAACAAAGCGGGCCGCAGCGCGCCGCCTTTCGCGAACGGAACGTCCAGCGTCTCCAGAAACTCCGCGAGCGCGTGGACCTTCTCCAGCGTCGGCTCGTCATGCACGCGGTAGATCAGCGGGAGAGACTTCTTCTCCAGCATCTCGGCTGCCGCGACGTTGGCGAGGATCATGAACTCCTCGATCAGCTTGTGCGCATCGAGACGTTCAGGCACGACGACGCGATCGACCGTGCCGTCGCTCTTCAAGAGGATCTTGCGCTCGGGCAGATCGAGATTGAGCGGATCGCGCTCGTCGCGGGCGCGCTTGGCGCAGGCATAGGCGGCATAGAGCGGTTTTAGGATCGGATCGAGCAGGGGGCCGGTGGTGTCGTCGGGCCGACCGTCGATCGCAGCCTGCGCCTGCGCATAGTTCAGTTTCGCCGCCGAGCGCATCAGGATGCGGTGGAAGCTGTGCGAGCGCTTCCGCCCGTCAGGGCCGAGCACCATGCGCACTGCGAGCGCGCCGCGCGGCTCGCCCGGCACCAGCGAGCAGAGATTGTTGGAGATGCGCTCGGGCAGCATCGGCACAACGCGGTCCGGGAAATACACCGAGTTGCCGCGATCGAGCGCGTCGCGGTCGAGCGCGGTGCCCGGCCGCACGTAGAAGCTCACATCGGCAATGGCGACATCGACGATGAAGCCGCCTCTGTTGTTCGGATCAGGATCGGGCTGCGCATGCACCGCGTCGTCGTGATCCTTCGCATCCGGCGGATCGATGGTGACGAGCGGGATATCGCGCCAGTCTTCACGCCCCTTCAGATTGGCCGGCTCTGCCGCTTCGGCTTCACGCTCTGCCGCGGGCCGGAACTGCAGGGGGATGTCGTGCGCGTAGATCGCGATCAGGCTGATCGCCTTCTCCGACTTGACCGAGCCGAGCTTCTCCTTGACCCGGCCCGAGGCCAGCCCAAACGCGCGCGAGCGGATGATGTCGACGCTGACGAGGTCGCCGTCCCGGGCGCCGTGCGCGTCGGCCGCGGCGATGTTCAGCTCGCGGTCGGCAGACTTCTTGTCGACCGGGACCAGCCGTCCGCCACCTTCGGGAAGCTCGCGGAACACGCCGAGGATGCGGCTCTTCGTCTTGTCGAAGACCTTGATGATGTGGCCGCGATAGGCCGGACCTTCGTTCTCGTCCGAGCGCTCGACGCGCAGCAGCGCGCGATCGCCTATGCCGGCCGCGGTGCCGGGCTTGGGGCGGCGCGGCATGACGATGAGGATTTTCGGCGGTTCGCCGCTTTCGACCTCGTCCCATTCGGTGGGGGAGGCGATCAGCTCGCCGTCGCTGTCACGGCCGGTGATGTCGGCGACCAGCGTCGACGGGAGCGCGTCCGGCTCGGAAACCTTGTGGCGTTTTTTCTTGATGGTGCCGTCGTCGGCGAGCTCGCGCAGCATGCGCTTGAGCTCGATGCGATCGGCGTTCTTCAGGCCGAACTCGCGCGCAATTTCGCGGGTCCCGACCTTTCCGGGATTTGCCTTGATGAAGGCGACGATGGCGCTCCGGTCGGGAAAGCCATGGTCATTCTTGCGTTTCACTTAACCTCTAATTCTTGATCTAGGTCTTGCCGGCACTCTTCTTGGCCGGAGCCTTGGGGGCGGCGGCCTTGGTCGGCGACGTTTTTGCGGTCGACGACACGGCGGCGCGCGCCTTGCTGGTGGATTCGGATTTGGGTTTGGCCGCCTTCTTCGCGGCCGGTTTCTTCGGCTTCGGCGCGGCGTCATCGCCGTCCGCGGCCTTCTCTGCAGCCTTCTTGGCCTTGGCCGGCTTCGCGGCTTTCTTCGCCTTGGTCTTGCCGCCGCCCTTGGCCGCGCGCTCGTCGATCAGCGCGATCGCCTGCGGCAGCGTGACGGTGTCCTTTTCGAACTCGGCCGGGATCGTCGCGTTGACGCCGCCTGCCGTGACATAGGCGCCGTAACGGCCGCTCTTCACCGTGACGGTGCCCAGCGTCGGATGATCGCCGATCGCCTTGCCGGGGTCGGCGCCGAAGCGGCGGCTCGGGCCCTTGGCGACCTTTTCCGCGATCAGCGTCACCGCGCGGTTGAGGCCGATATCGAAGACCTCGTCGCCGCTCTCCAGGCTGGCGTAGGTCTTCTCGTGCTTCACGAACGGCCCGAAGCGGCCGAGACCTGCCGTGATCGGCTGACCGGTCTCCGGATGCTTGCCGATCTCGCGCGGCAGCGACAACAGCTTCAGCGCAAGCTCGAGCTCGACATCGCCCGGCGAGGTCCCCTTCGGGATGCCCGCGCGCTTCGGCTTCTCGCCTTCCTCATAATCCTTGGGCTCGCCGAGCTGGATGTAGGGGCCAAAGCGGCCGGCCTTGACCCAGACATCGCGACCGGTGTCGGGGTCCTGGCCGAGCGAACGGTCGGCGGTGGTCTCGCTGTCGGCGGCGAGCTGGCGGGTGTAGCGGCATTCCGGATAGTTCGAGCAGCCGACGAAGGCGCCGAACTTGCCGGCCTTGAGATTCAGCCTGCCGTTGCCGCAGCTTGGACACTGCCTGATATCGCCGCCATCGGCGCGGGGCGGATAGATGTGCTGGCCCAGCATGTCGTCGAGCACATCGAGCACCTGGGCTACGCGCAGATCCTTGATCTCGTCGACGGCACCGATGAAGCCGGTCCAGAAATCCTTCAGCACCTGCTGCCAGGAGATCTCGTTGTTGGAGATGCGGTCGAGCTGCTCCTCCAGATTTGCGGTGAAGTCATATTCGACGTAGCGGCTGAAGAAGCTTTCGAGGAAGGCGACCACGACGCGGCCCTTGTCCTCGCCGTGCAGGCGCTTCTTCTCCAGCTTGACGTAGCCGCGGTCCTTCAGGACCTGGAGGATCGAGGCATAGGTCGAGGGACGGCCGATGCCGAGCTCTTCCATGCGCTTGACCAGCGAGGCCTCCGAGAAGCGCGGCGGCGGCTCGGTGAAGTGCTGGGTGACGGCGAGCGACTGCCGCTTCAAGCCGTCGCCCGCACTCATGGCGGGCAGGCGGCGCGAATCGTCGTCTTCCTCGTCGTCGCGGCCTTCCTGGTAGAGCGCGAGGAAGCCGTCGAACTTGACGACCTGACCCGTCGCCCGCAGCTCCAGCGTGCGGCCGCCGGCCTTCGCGGTGATGTCGACAGTGGTGCGCTCGAGCTCGGCCGATTCCATCTGGCTCGCGATGGTGCGCTTCCAGATCAGCTCATAGAGTCGCGCCTGGTCGGCATCGAGCTTGCGGCTCATGCTGTCGGGGCGGCGCGACATGTCGGTCGGACGGATCGCTTCGTGCGCTTCCTGGGCGTTCTTGGCCTTGGCCTGATACTGGCGCGGGGCCTCCGGCACATAGGCGTTGCCGTAATCCTCGCCGATCACCTTGCGTGCCTGGGTGATCGCGGACGGATCGATCTGCACGCCGTCGGTACGCATATAAGTAATGAGTCCGGTGGTCTCGCCGCCGATGTCGATGCCTTCATAAAGGCGCTGCGCGATGCGCATCGTGTGCGCCGGCGCAAAGCCGTATTTGCGGCTGGCTTCCTGCTGCAGCGTCGAGGTGGTGAAGGGCGCCTGCGGATTGCGCCGGGCCGGCTTGGCATCGACCGCGGTCACGGCATAGGCGGCCGCTTCCAGCGCCTTCTTGAAGTCTTCCGCTTCCGCGCCGGTGCCGATGTCGAGCCGCTGGATCTTCTTGCCATCGGCACCGACGAGGCGCGCCTCGAAGGCATCGCCGCGCGGCGTCAGCAGGGTCGCGATCAGCGACCAGTATTCTCGCGCGACGAACTTCTCGATTTCGAGCTCGCGGTCGCAGACGAGCCGCAGCGCCACCGACTGCACGCGGCCGGCCGAGCGGGCGCCCGGCAGCTTGCGCCACAGCACGGGGGAGAGGGTGAAGCCGACCAGATAGTCCAGCGCGCGGCGCGCCATGTAGGCGTCGACCAGCGCGCCGTCGATCTGGCGCGGATTCTTCATCGCGTCCGTGACGGCCTGCTTGGTGATGGCGTTGAACACCACGCGCTCGATCTTCTGATCCTTCAGCGCGCGCTTTTCCTTCAATACCTCCAGAACGTGCCAGGAGATGGCCTCGCCCTCGCGATCAGGGTCGGTGGCGAGAATCAAGCGGTCGGCGTTCTTCAGGGACTTGGCGATATCGTTGAGCCGGCCGGCCGCCTTGGGGTCGACCTCCCAGATCATCTTGAAATTTGCGTCCGGATCGACGGAACCGTTCTTCGCCGGGAGGTCGCGGACATGGCCGAACGAGGCCAGAACCTCGTAGGACGAGCCCAGATACTTGTTGATCGTCTTGGCTTTCGCCGGCGACTCCACAATGACGATATTCATGTAGTTCCAGTAGCTTACGGGGAAATTACGAGCCGCTTTCGATGAGATTCGGATCGGCCGTTTCGACCCGAACATGGGTGGTGAGGCCCTCGCTGTCAAATCGAGGGGTGTTGAAAGCACCCCGAATGGGAAAAGTTTCATATCGAGAAAGTTGCAGAATACCACCTTGGAGTTGCGGTCAATGTCGGCGTAGAGTCGCCCGGGGCATGGATTCGGGTGGGGTCTGGTGACTAAGCCAGGAAAGAAACGGGCGCGCGCCGCGTCAGGCGTGGCGGGAGGCTCGCGCGGTGAGGAACCAGGGGAGGGCGGCGTCGATGAGGCCGTCGCCTTCATCGCCGAGCAGGTCGGGGCTTTGCGCAAGCTCGCCGAGCGCCACAAGCTCGATGTGCTGCATTATCTCCTGGGCATGACCAAGCTGGAGGCCGACGAGCACCTGCGGCTGCGGAGCAAGCGCAAGCTGTCGTGATGGCTTTCGCCTTTGTCAGCTCCGCCGCCCTTCGAGGCTCGCCGAAGAGGCGAGCACCTCAGGGTGACGGCGATGGATCGGAGCGCGCTGCTTCAATCCCGTCATTGCGAGCGCAGCGAATCAATCCAGAATCCCTCCGCGGCAAGACTCTGGATTGCTTCGCTGCGCTCGCAATGACGGTGTGAAGGCAGTCGGGCGCTCACGCTGACCGCCGCCGCGGTGCCGGTCGGGGCTTCAGCGTGATGTCGGCCAGGCTGAGCAACCGTCCATCCTCGGCGTGCAGCTCGAGCTTCTTCACCGGGCGGCCTTTGACGCGATCGACCATGACGGTGTCGATCTCCTCGGGCGTGTCGTCGAACTCCTCGCTCCATTGCCGGAGCGCGACCAGGATCGGGAAGAGGCCGTGTCCCTTCGGCGTCAGCACATACTCCTGGTAGGCGCTGCCGTCGGAGGCGGGGGCGGTCGCCAGGATGCCGTGTTCAAGCATTGAGCGCAGCCGCGCCGACAAGATGTTCTTGGCCATGCCGAGCTTGCCCTGAAACTCGCCGAAGCGGCGCACACCTAGCATCGCTTCGCGGATGATCAGCAGCGTCCACCAGTCGCCGATCGCCTCCAGCGACCGCGCGACCGGGCAGCCGTCACCCTCAAAACTCGTTCGTTTCACCATCGTCTGAGGTCCCCTCACATTCGCACGATGTCGGCGCCAATCACGCGCTTGTGTGGTTGCATCATAAAACCATCCGCCTAAATTGCAATATGGTTTCATAATGAAACTATTGGAGAGGCGAGCATGAGACTGAGCGGCAAGACGGCACTCATCACCGGCGGCAACAGCGGAATTGGATTGGCAACGGCAAAGCTGTTCGTGGCCGAGGGCGCGAAGGTGATCATCACCGGGCGCAACAAGGAGACGCTGGAGGCCGCAGCAAAGGAACTCGGGCCGAACGGGATCGCGCTGGTTGCGGACGCGACCGACGTCGCCGCGACTGAAGCGGCGATCAAGAAGGGCACCGAAAAATTCGGCAAGCTCGATATCCTGTTCGCCAATGCCGGCATCCCCGGCAGCACGCCGCTGGGTTCGACGACGCTGGATGTCTTTGAGAAGGTGATCAGCACCAACCTCACGGGCGTGTTCTTCACGGTGCAGTCGGCACTGCCCTATATCAACGACAACGCCTCGATCATCCTCAACGGTTCGGTGATCTCCGTGCTCGGCGTTCCCGGCTACTCCGCTTACGGGGCCGCCAAGGCCGGCGTGCGCGCGCTGGCGCGGATCATGGCCTCGGAACTGTCGCCGCGCGGCATCCGCGTCAACGTCGTTGCGCCCGGCGCGACCCGCACGCCGATCTGGGGCGCCGCGATTGCAACGCCCGAAGCGGAGAAGGCGTTCGAGAAGCGTCTCGGACTATCCACGCCGCTCGGCCGCATTGCTGAACCGGATCACATCTCGAAGACGGTGCTGTTCCTCGCCTCCGACGATGCCGGGCACATCCAGGGCCAGGAGATCTTCGTCGATGGTGGCGCGGTTGCCTCTCCCGCGGGCGCACCGATCTATCGCGGCTGATCAACGTTTGCGAAAATTGAATCGGTCGGCGCGACGACATCGGTTGCGCCGGCCTGTTTCTACACCTCGGTGGCTGTATTCCTCTGAACCTTCCGTGAGGCGTTGAACCTTCGCTTGCGCTGCCAAGACCCTTTTGCGGGCAAGGTCATAAGACTCACTTTCAGGGAGCCCGCGATGTCAAAAGCAGCTCGTATTTCTTCGTCGATTTCAGAACCACGTATTTACACCGAACATTCCGCCATTCCAGCCAAGCACTCCGATAGGTCCGAGTTCATCGGGGTGGCACTTTTCTCAGGCATCGGGCTTTTCATTTCGCTCGTCGCCGTCATTCTTGGCGTTCAGGGCGCCTGGTTTTAGCGCTGTCGAATTCTCAGCCGCCGCCGGGCTCCGGCAGCGGCTGGTGTCGGCGTAAGTCTTACGCCGCCTGCAGGCTGGTGGCAGCCTGAAGCGCTCCGGCCAGCGCTTTCTCACGATGTTCAGGGCCAACCTGGATGCCGTCGGCGACGATGAATTCGGGGCTCGTGATGCCCATGAACGCGAACACGCCGCGCAAATAGGTTTCGAGGTGCTCGAGCGAGGCGGCCGGCGTGCCCGGGCCGTAATAGCCGCCACGCGAGATCGCCACGATCACGCGCTTGTTGCCGGCAAGGCCCTGCGGGCCGTTCGCGTCGTATTTGAACGTTTTCCCCGCCACCAGGACGCGGTCGATCCAGGCCTTGAGCTGGCTCGGGATCGTAAAATTGTACATGGGCGCGCCGATCACGACGATATCGGCATCGAGGAACTCGTTGAGCACGGCCGCGCTCGCGGCCAGGTCGGGACCGAGTTCCGCCGGCGCCGGCGCGCCTTGCGCGGCCGCAAGGTGCGAGCCGGAGAGGTGGGCGAGCGGAATCTGCGTCAAATCGCGGTAGACGAGGTCGAGCGACGGCGTCGCCTGCCTGAGACGGTCGACGATGGCGGCGGAAACCTGCCGTGAGACGGAGTGGGGGCCGAGCACGCTGGAGTCGATATGGAGGAGTTTCATTGGGGTTCACCTATGGTATAGATTTGTAACCCGCACTACATGAGTGACTGTCAAATTCCCCGCAAGAACGCACTTTTTTGAGCCATGGGCACATCTTTGAGACCTGCACACACCGATTTTCCTGCTCCCCAGATGCCGGATCGCGACCACGCGGACTGCCGCGGGGTCGCCTCGATCCTGGCGCGCGTCGGCGACAAATGGAGCGTGTTCGTCATCATGATGCTGAGCGACGGGCCCAAGCGCTTCAATGAGCTGAAGCGGATGATCAACGGCATCTCGCAGCGGATGCTGACCTTGACCCTGCGCGGGCTGGAGCGCGACGGCCTCGTCACGCGCACGATCTTCCCGACCATTCCGCCGCGCGTGGACTATGAGCTGACCGATCTTGGCCGCGGACTCCAGCAGCCCGTGATGGCGCTTGGGCTATGGGCGAAGGAGCACCAGGCGCAGATCGCGGCGGCACGCACGCGGTTCGATGAGCGCAACGACACCTAGAGAAGAGAGACGAGGCCGCCGCCGTGGCGTTCGAGCCGCCCCGCAAGCTCGAGCTCCAGCAGCACTGTGCGCACGATGGCTGGCGATGCGCCGGACATCCGCACCAGATCGTCGATCGAGATCGGGGCAGGGCCGAGCAGGCCGGTGATCTGGTCGCGGTCGTGTGATTGCGGATCGCTCTCGAACGGTTCGCTATCGGGCTCGCTCGCCCGATGCATCAGCGGCCGCTCCATGATCGGTGCGACTGCGTTGATGATGTCGGACGCTTCGGTGACGAGCGTTGCGCCCTGCTTGATCAAATCGTTGGTGCCGGCGGCGCGCGGGTCGAGCGGTGAGCCGGGCACCGCGAACACCTCGCGGCCCTGTTCGGCCGCCATGCGCGCGGTGATCAGCGAGCCCGAGCGGTGCGCCGCCTCCACCACGACCACGCCAAGCGCGGCGCCCGAGATCAGCCGGTTGCGGCGGGGGAAGTCGCGGGCGCGCGGCTCGTGGCCGAGCGGCATCTCCGAGATCGCAGCGCCCGCGTGATCGAGGATCGAGGCGAGCAGGTCGCCATGCTCGGGCGGATAGATGCAGTCATGTCCGCCGGCGAGCACCGCGATGGTGCCGCTCTCGACACTGGCGCGGTGTGCGGCCTGGTCGACGCCGCGGGCGAGCCCCGAGATGACGATGAAGCCAGCTTCGCCAAGCTCATGCGCGAGCTGACCGGCAAACTTGAGGCCAGCGCCGGAGGCATTGCGCGAGCCGACGATCGCGATCATCGGCCGCATCAAGGTTGCGTTGTCACCGCGCACGGCGAGCAGCGGCGGCGCATCGTCGAGCGTCGCCAGCCGCGCCGGATAGCCGTCCTCGCCGGGCGCAAGCCAGGCGATGCCGTACTTGCGGCTTGCGGCGAGCTCGGCCTTCGCCTCATCGGCACTACAGATGCGCCCGGAACGGGCCGCGCCGCCGCGGCGCGCCAGATCGGGCAGCCGCTCCAGCGCGGCGCGCGCCGTGCCGAAATGATCGACCAGCGATTTGAAGGTGCGCGGCCCGACATTGTCGGAGCGGATCAACCGCAGGCGGTCGATCCGTTCAGCCTCGGTCAGCTCAACGCTCGGATTGATGGCGTCCACGGCGTCTCCTTGTGGGAGCAGCATGGAACAACCTGAGGGCGTGGGCAACAGTGGCGTGTGGTTGTTTCTATCGCCCCAATCATGGGCGGAGGAGGAATGGAGCAACGCGCTGCCTTATTCCTCAAGGCTTTTGCTATTCGATGACCTCGTCCGCGCGCACCTGCAACGACTGCGGTATCTCGAGGCCGAGCGCCTTGGCGGTCTTCAAGTTGATGACCGTCTTAAACTGCGTCGGCTGCTCGATGGGGATGTCGGCCGGGTTCGCGCCCTTCAATATCTTGTCAACGAAAACAGTGGCGCGGCGAAACATGGAGGTGAAGTCTACCCCGTACCCTACCAGTGCGCCCCCCCGGGACGCGACGATGGGTGCGGCAATCGATGGCACGCGGCACTTGTCGACAATCGCAGAGACCAACGCCGAATTGGTGACAAACGCATTGGCGTCCGTGATGACGAGACCGTCCATGGCGGAGGAGCCGACGATTGATAGCGCGTTGTCGAGGTCGCCGGGGACGTCAAGCTCGATCGGTCGCAGCTCAACCTTCATTGCCCGCGCGGCGTTCGTCATGGCACTCATGGTGCCGTTGTTCAGGGGGTTGCCTCGCTGCATGAGCACCCCTGCGCGGGTCATCGAGGGAGCTATGCTCGCAAGAACCTCTAACCGCTTCGCAGCTAGTTCTGTAAGGAAAAAGGTCTGTCCCGTAATGTTGCCACCGGGATGAGCCATGCTGGCTGCAAGGCCCAAGGTCACCAGATCGGGACCCACGATCATCACGGTTGGAATTGTGGTCGTCGCACGGTGCGCGGCAAGAACCCCGGGAAATGTGGCTGTCACGAGAACGTCGACGCCGAGGGCGACCAGTTCAGCAGCCAGCGCCGGAAGCCGGTTATCGTCGCCGTCGGCGTCGCGATATTCAACGTGGACGTTCTCGCCCTCAACCCAACCGAGACCGCGAAGCGCAACGAGGAACGCGTCGACCTCCGAATTTCGCGGTGGGGGGAGGAAAAGGCCGATCCGCGAGACGCGCTTCACTTGCTGAGCGCGTGCGGCCGTTGCCCACGCCAACGCCCCGCCAGCCAAAGTGATGAATCCGCGTCGTTTCATAGCACCGCTAAATCGCTTATCCTCTGGCAGAGAGTAAGGATTTTTCGACATTGGTCCAGCCGCGTCAATGAACAGGTTGGGTCAGAAGGCGCACAGCCTAAGCCGAGACGGCGTGAGCGTCCAACAGTCCGGCAATTCGAATCTCATCGCCTTGATTGTCGGGGCAATTTAGAACTAACGCAAAGGTTGCGGCGTTTCCGCGTTAGTGCCACGCGGCCCGACATTGTCAGAGCGGATCAGCCGCAGGCGGTCGATCCGCTCAGCCTCGGTCAGCTCAACGCTCGGATTGATGGCGTCCACGGCGTCTCCTTGTGGAGGCAGCATGAAACAACCTGAGGGCGTGGGCAACAGTTGCGTGCGCTTGATCGGGCTTCAAAGGCGCTGCAGGAAGACCCGACGTGGTCGACGGGTCTTCCGCAAGGTCGTCGATTCAACGCGCGTGGGCCGCCTGAGCGACAGCGACGCCGCTCCGCGAGACGCGAGCGTCAAGGCTGAGCGCACCGGCACCGAAGGCAAAGATCTGGAGCAGGCCGCCTGCCATCATCACGTTCTTGAGGAAGTGGATCATCTGATTCTGGTCGGCAAAGTTGTTGTGGAACGAGACTGCCGCGGCCAGCGAGAATATGGCGAGCGCCAGCGCGACCGAGCGGGCTTGATAGCCCGCGATCAGCAGGAGACCGCCACCGAGCTCGACGAGAACTGCGATCGCATATGCCAACGGGGGCACCGGCAATCCCGCAGCGGCGATGTAAGCCGTCGTCGCACCATAAGCGGTGAGCTTGCTGAAGCCACTCATTGCAAACGGGAGGCCGATCAGCAGCCGGCCAACGAGGGAAGCATAACGGGTCGTATCCATGGTCATCGCTCCTGTGCTTGGTTGAGGTCCGACGGCGGTGACGCACCAGGCGTTTGTGGTTCGTAAGAGAGTGCGCGCCGCAGGGCCCTGCGTTGTGACCTCACACTGGCTCGATTGAATCGCGATAAAAATAGAAATAATTGAAAGATACTGTTTCCATTTTTGATCTCATCCGCGCGGCGCCCGCGGACGCGGATGCTCTGGTCGAGCCGCTGGTCCCGGTCGACTGCACGCATGGATCGACCGCGTCCACGTGCGCTTGCGCGACCTCGTCCCGATGCTAAAAGCGATGGCAATAAGAAGGGTATTGCCATGATCTCACTCGCCGACCTCCAGCGCCGCATCGAAGCGGGCGAGCTTTCGCCCGATGACGCCATCGCCCAGTCGCACGCGGCGATCGAGGCCAGGGAGAAGGACGTCCGCGCCTTTGTCCGTCACGACAAATCCGCGAAGGCGCAAGCCTCCGGCCCGCTGCGCGGCATCGCCGTCGGCATCAAGGACATCATCGACACCGCCAACATGCCGACCGAGATGGGCTCGGAGATCTATCGCGGCTGGCAGCCGCGCTCGGACGCGCCGGTCGTGATGATGCTGAAGCGGGCAGGCGCGACCATCATCGGCAAGACCACCACCACGGCGTTCGCCTCGCGCGATCCGACCCCGACGCTCAATCCGCACAATCTCGGCCATACGCCGGGCGGCTCGTCCTCGGGCTCGGCCGCGGCCGTCGGCGCCGGCATGATCCCGCTGGCGCTGGGCACCCAGACTGGCGGCTCGGTGATCCGGCCCGCCGCCTATTGCGGGGCTGCCGCGATCAAGCCGTCGTTCCGGATGCTGCCGACCATCGGCGTGAAGTGCTACTCATGGGCGCTTGATACTGTCGGCCTGTTCGGATCGCGCGCGGAAGATCTCGCGCGCGGGCTGCTGGCGATCACCGGCCGCACTGAATTCGATGGCATCGCCGCGGCCAAGGCGCCGCGCATCGGCGTGGTGAGGCAGGAGTTTGCCGAGGCCGTCGAGCCGGCGGCGGAAGAGGGCTTGCAGGCTGCGATCAAGGCGGCCGAGAGGGCCGGAGCCAGTGTCAAGACCATCAATCTGCCGGAGTCGGTGCAGGAAGCCTGGCGCATCCACCCGATCATCCAGGATTTCGAGGCGCATCGCGCGCTGGCCTGGGAGTTTTCGGAGCATCATGACGAGATCGCGCCGATGCTGCGTGCCAGCCTCGATGACACCGTCGGCTTGACGCCGAAGCAATATGACGACGCGCGTCGGATCGCCCGCCGTGGCCGCCGCGAGCTCGGCGAGCTGTTCGAGGGTTTTGACGTGCTGCTGACCTATTCGGCGCCGGGCACCGCGCCGGCCAAGGAGCTCGCTTCGACCGGCTCGCCCCGCTACAACCGGCTCTGGACGCTGATGGGCAACCCGTGCGTCAACGTGCCGGTGATGAAAGTGGGCGGCCTGCCGATCGGCGTGCAGGTGATCGCGCGCTTCGGCAACGATCCGGGCGCGCTTGCGGCGGCATGGTTCCTGGAGGACGCGCTGGCGAAATCAGGCTAGCGCAGGCTCAGCGGCGGGCAGCGCGCGTTCGGCCCCGGCGCCTGTCGCGCCTTGTCCGAGCCAACGCTCGGCGGCCTCGCGGCCACTCCGGTGCAGCGTGCGAATGAAGCCGCGGCCGAGATCGGTGGATGAGCGCTGCGCCAGGCCCTCAATGGAGTCTTCGGCCGCGATCCTGGAGAGCCGCAGCGAAGGTGCGGCGGTGGCTCGCGCCCATTCCAGCGCCGCGATCTCGGCGTTGAGAGCGGCATTGGCCGCGATCTGGTCGAGCCTGCGGTCGATCGCGGCGAGGGTGATCGGCACGTAGCTGTCGCGCGTGGGCGTGACCTGGACGAGCAGCAGGTCGGAGGCTGTCGATTCCTGCGCCAGGCGCACCAGCGGCGGATTGCCGCCAATGCCGCCGTCCCAATAAGCCTCGCCGTCGATCTCGACGGCGCAGTGAACCAAAGGCGGGCAGGTCGAGGCCAGCGCGACGTCGGCGGTAATGCAATCGTTGCGGAAGATCTGCTGCTGCCCATCGCGGATTCGCGTCGCGGCGATCAGCAGTTTTGGGCAGGCGGCGTCGCGCAAGGCGGCAAAATCGATGTCGCGCGACAGCGCCAGCCGCAGCGGGTCGAGATCGAACGGATCGAACTGGCCGGAGCGCAGCGTCGGACCGAACGCGACCGAGCTTCCCGCCGGCGAGAATCCGCCGACCAGCATCAAGGAGCGGAACGAGGCCTCGTGCATCAGGCGGGCCCAGAACCGGTTCAACCGCGAATGGGCGCCTTCGCGTCCGCCTTCGGCGAGGCCGGAGGCGAGCAGCAGCGCATTGATGGCGCCGGCACTGGCGCCGCTGATGGTGTCGATCTGGATGGTCGGGTGTTCCAGCAACCGCTCCAGCACGCCCCAGGTGAAGGCCGCAAAAGTGCCGCCGCCCTGAAGGGCCAGCGACACTCTTTGCGGCGGCCATTGGCTGGAGCGCGGCTGCACGGGCGCGACCGGCGCGGCAATGGTCACGATCTCGACTGGCGCGGCGGCTTGCGCGACGGGCGTAGGCCGGGTCACTGGCGGGGGTACGGGAGCAGGCTCGGGCGCGGGCAGCGGCGATGGCGCATCGGACCAGACATTGGTCATCGAGAGCAGCCGGCTTGCTGCGGTGCTGGAAGCACCGTGCGAACCGGACCCGTCATGCGTGCCGACAACCTTCTCGCTCATTCTGAGCTACCGCGTAACGCCATTTCCGCTGTCAGGATGACAGGCGTGGAACTCGTTCGCCACTCCGGCCGCGAGCAGCTTCCGAGTTGCGAACAGGAATTGGCACATAATGCGGAGGCGGTGCGGCGATATCCGTACTTTTTCCGGCCTTGGATTTTGTTTTGACGCGTTTTCTTGACGCGAACCGGTATCCACTTCGCTCGAAAACGCTCTAGGCCTTCTCGCCGATCCGGCTTTCCTTGCCGGATTGCAGTCGCTTGATGTTCTCGCGATGCGCGTAGAACAAGAGCAGCGTCAGCGCGGCGAACAGCGATGCAAGCGCGAGGTGCCCGAACCACCACAGGAAGATCGGGGTGATGAATGCCGCCACCAGCGCGGACAGCGAGGAGTAGCGGGTGGTGAAGGCGGTGGCGAGCCAAAGCAGGCAGAACACGATTGCGCCGGGCCAGAACAGGCCGAGCAGGATGCCGATATAGACGGCGACGCCCTTGCCGCCTTTGAACTTCAGCCAGACCGGGAAGAGATGGCCGAGGAAGGCGCCGAGCCCGGCCACCATGGCGGCATTGGGTCCCGCGATGTAGCCGGCGATCACCACCGCGACCGTGCCCTTGAGCGCGTCGAGCAGCAGGGTGCCCGCGGCAAGGCTCTTGCGCCCCGTGCGCAGCACGTTGGTGGCGCCGATGCTGCCGGAGCCGATCGAGCGAATATCCTGCGTGCCAGCGAGCCTGGTCAGGATTAGCCCGAACGGAATCGAGCCGAGCAGGTAGCCGATGACAAAGGCCACCGGCAGGAAGGCTTCAAGCCCCATGGCCGCATCCCCATGCTGAACCGCGACGCCACGCATGAATTTGCTCGTCAGACATGTTCGTAGACCGTCCGTCCGCCGACAATGGTGCGCACCACGCGGCCTGTAAAGCGGGCCTCGTCGAACGGCGTGTTCTTGCAGGGCGATTTGAGGTCGGCGGGATCGACGATCCAGGGCACATCGGGATCGATCACGATGACATCGGCCGGGCTGCCCGTGCGCAGGGTTCCACCCGGCAGGCCCAGGATCTCGGCCGGCCGCGTCGACATGGCCCGGATCAGCGTCTTCAGGTCGAGTTCCTCATTGTGCACGAGGCGGAGGCCCGCCGGCAGCATGGTCTCGAGCCCGATGGCGCCGGGGGCGGCTTCCGCGAACGGCAGGCGCTTGACCTCGACGTCCTGCGGATTGTGGTCGGACATGATGACGTCGACGAGGCCGGAGGCGACCGCTGCGACCAGCGCGCGGCGGTCGTCCTCGGTCCGCAGCGGCGGCGACAGCTTCAGGAACGACCGGTAGGGGCCGATATCGTTCTCGTTCAGCGCAAGATGATTGATCGAGACGGAGGCGGTCACGGCGAGGCCGGCGTCGCGGGCGCGCTTGAGGACGTCGAGCGAGTCGATACAGGTCAGCGACGCCGCGTGATAGCGCCCGCCGGTGAGCGCGACGAGACGCATGTCGCGTTCCAGCATCACGGCCTCCGCCGCGTTCGGGATGCCCATCAGGCCGAGCCGCGAGGCGAACTCGCCCTCGTTCATCACGCCTTCGCCGACGAGATCGGGATCCTCGGTATAATGCACGATCAGCGCGTCGAAATCGCGCGCGTAGGTCAGCGCGCGGCGCATCACCTGCGCGTTGATCACGCTCTTGTCGCTGTCGCTGAAGGCGATCGCGCCGGCGGCCTTGAGGAGGCCGAACTCGGTCATCTCCTCGCCGTGCATGCCCTTGGTGAGCGCCGCCATCGGCAGGATGTTGACGATCGCGGTGTCGCGGGCGCGGCGCATCACGAAGTCGACGGTTGCCGAGTTATCGATCACCGGAGACGTGTCGGGCTGGCAGATGATGGTGGTGATGCCGCCGGTCGCGGCCGCCTGGCTCGCGGACGCAAAGGTCTCGCGGTGGCTGAAGCCGGGCTCGCCGACGAAGGCGCGCATGTCGACCAAGCCGGGGGCCACGATCTTGCCGGCGCAGTTGACGACGTCGGTGCCTTCGGGGACGCCGGCAGCGCCAATGCCGCGGCGGGTCTCGCGGATGATTCCGTCGGCAATCAGGACATCGCCGGGGCCGTCGAAATCCCTGCTGGGATCGACGACGCGGGCGTTGGCAAGCAGGATGGGACGGCGGTCAGTCAGCATGAGCATCACGCGTTCGGCAAGTTGCGGGCGAGCGCTTCGAGTACGGCCATCCGTACCGCCACGCCCATCTCGACCTGTTCGCGGATCAGCGATTGCGCGCCGTCGGCGACCGCGGTGTCGATCTCGACGCCGCGGTTCATCGGGCCGGGATGCATGACGAGCGCGTCCGGCTTGGCGTAAGCGAGCTTTTTCTGGTCCAGTCCGAAATAGTTGAAATATTCGGAGGTCGACGGCACGAAGGAGCCGTTCATGCGCTCGCGCTGGAGCCGCAGCATCATGACGATATCGGCGCCGTTGAGCCCCTCGCGCATGTCGCGCGCAACCTCGACCCCCATGCGCTCGATGCCGGGCGGCAGCAGCGTCGAGGGGCCGACGACGCGGACGCGGGCGCCCATGGTGTTGAGCAGGATGATGTTGGAACGGGCCACACGCGAATGCAGCACGTCGCCGCAGATCGCGACCACGAGGCCCTCGATCCGGCCCTTGTTGCGGCGAATGGTCAGCGCGTCGAGCAGCGCCTGCGTCGGATGCTCGTGCGCGCCGTCGCCGGCATTGATCACGGAACCGTCGACCTTGCGCGCCAGCAGTTCCACCGCGCCGGAGGCGTGATGGCGCACCACCAGGATATCCGGGTGCATGGCGTTCAGTGTCATCGCGGTGTCGACCAGCGTCTCGCCCTTCTTGATGGACGAGGAGGAGACCGACATGTTCATGACGTCCGCGCCCAGCCGTTTGCCGGCGAGCTCGAACGAGGACTGGGTCCGGGTCGAGGCCTCGAAGAACAGATTTACCTGCGTCCGTCCACGCAGGACGGTGCGCTTCTTGTCAACCTGGCGGTTGAGCTCGACATATTCTTCGGACAGGTCGAGGAGGCCGGTGATGTCGGCCGCGGAAAGGCCCTCGATGCCCAACAAATGCCGGTGGCCGAGGACGAAGGTCGATTTCGATGTCATTAAAACGAGAGCTATAGGCGGGGATGGCTGGGGGGGCAAGGGCCAATGCCGGGGCGGGGAGTTATCCCCTGATCTGTCGGTGCGGGCTCATCCTCTCCGTCATGCCCGGGCTTGTCCCGGGCATCCACGTGCTTCATTCGCATTTGAAGTAAAAGGCCGTGGATGGCCGGGACAAGCCCGGCCATCACGATGTGGGGAGCTCCAGTTGAAAACAATTTTGACCGCGCTCTTGGCAGCAACCGTGATCAGCGAAGCCCAAGCCCAAGCGCTTCCCGGCGGCTTCGTCTATCTGCGCGACGTCGATCCCGGCATCATCCAGGACATCCGCTACGCCACCTCGAACAATTTCGTCGGCCGTCCGCTCGCCGGCTACGGCGCCGGCGAATGCGTGGTGAAGCGGGAGGTGGGGCTGCGGCTGAAGGCGGTTCAGCAGGAGCTGGCGGCGCAAGGCCTGTCGCTGAAGATGTTCGACTGCTACCGGCCGGCGCGGGCCTCGCTCGACATGGTGAAGTGGTCGCAGAACGGCTACGAGACGGCGGCCGAGCGGCGCTACAATCCGAAGATCCCGAAGAGCGAGCTGTTCCGCCTCGGCTACATCGCGAGCCGCTCGCAGCATTCCACGGGCGCGGCGCTCGATCTCACGCTGGTCGATCTCAAGGCTGACAATTCCGCCAGATACGAGCCGTCAAAAGCCTATGCCGATTGCACGGCGCCGGTCGAGGCGCGATTGCCGGAGGGCAGCGTCGACATGGGCACGGGCTACGACTGTACGGACATGAAGGGGCACACTGCGGCACCGTCGATCAATCCGGAGCAGCGTGCCTGGCGCAAGCGGCTGGTGGCCGCGATGGCGAAGCAAGGCTTTGTGAACTATGCGAAGGAGTGGTGGCATTTTTCCCTGCCGGGGGCGGACGGGGCGGCCTATGATTTCCCGATTCCGCCGCGAACGAAGTAGATCGTCGTGCGAACGGCCCCGGAATGACGGTGCCGTCCCAACGAAAGCGCTTGAATGGACTCCCTCAATCCCGATCTCCCGCCGATGACCGTGACGCCAGCTGCACCGCGCGTCTGGAAATTCTGGGGCACGGCGGTGTGGGGCCTGCTCATCTTCGTCGCGATGTTTCTCGGCCAGGTCGGTGCTATCCTCTATCTGGTCTGGGACCGTGGCGATCCCCTCGACCTGATGTCGATCCAGCGGGTCGGTCGCGAGCCCGCGGCGCTCGCGCTGTCGGTGACCATGGGCCTGCCGGCGACGCTGGCCGCGGTGTGGCTCGCCATCCGCATCAAGAAGGCCTCGTTCGTCGATTACCTCGCGCTGCATTGGCCGTCCTGGAAGCAAATGCTGTTCGGCGCCATCGGGCTTGTCCTGATCGTGGTCGCCTGGGAGACGATGTCGCGGAGCCTTGGCCGCGAGGCGACGCCGGGCTTCATGACCGATCTGTTGAAATCGGGCCGCGACAAGGGCGCGGCTGTGATGCTGCTGTTCGCGTTCAGTGTCGCTGCGCCGATGTCGGAAGAGGTTTTGGCGCGCGGCTTCCTGTTTCGCGGCTGGTCGGCGAGCTTCCTGCGCGTGCCCGGCGCGATCATCCTGTCGTCACTGGTGTGGACGGTCGTGCACCTGCAGTACGACATGTATTTCCTCGCCGAGGTCTTCTCCATCGGCCTGTGGTTCGGCTACATGCGCTATCGCGCCAACTCGCTCTGGCTCACGATCCTGCTGCACGCGCTGAACAATCTGACGGCGGTAGTGCTGACGATGTGGCTGGGGAGCTGAGGGGCGGAATTCGCTTCGAACGGCCAACGCTGATCAACCGTCTAGTTGTCCTGCCGTATTATATGTTAGGTGGAACAAAGTCCGATCGTCACGGATAGGTTGTCCATCAATGTCAGAGCTTCAGCATCATCCGTCAGTCGTGGGTTCGCCTCGGCCGCCCCGGACATGGGATTTCATGGAGACGCTGCTCGTTGGTCTCATCGCTTATGCGGTTCATACTCTGACATTGAAACTCGCCCTGAACACGATGTGGGACTTGCGCCATGTCGTGGAGCGATTTTCGTTGGCACAAGTCCGAGTGGGTTTTGCCATCGTTCTGGCGTGCCCGGCGACAGTGGCGGTGTTCTGGATCGCGACGCGCGTGGCCAACCGAAAGTTCACTGACTATCTCGCTTTGAATTGGCCGAAGACAAGCGAGTTTGTGCTTGCGCTCGTTCTCACGTCGATACTTCTCTTGGTGCAGTACTTCACTTGGCCCATTCTCAGCAGATGGGACTTGTCCGCCGATCATTCTTTCGCCGGCTCACCGGACGGATTGCTGATTTATCTGTTGGGCGGGTGCATTGCAGCGCCGATCTCTGAGGAATTGGCGTTCCGCGGCTTTATGTTTCGCGGCTGGTCGCAGTCATTCCTTCACCCGCCGGGAGCCATTGTGCTGACGGCGGCCGCATGGGCAATGCTCCACAATCAATATAATTGGCTAGGCCAGTTTTCGGTGTTCGCCGGCGGACTCCTTCTTGGGTGCATTCGCTGGCGCAGCAATTCGACTTGGTTGACCGTGATGGTTCATTCAGGGGTCAACACCCTCATCTTCTCTACGAGCGGCGCCTACGTCTAGCGCGCCGCCACCAGCGCGATCGCGATCGGCATCGTGACCGCCGCCAAGATCGTCTGCAGCGTGATGATCTGCGCCAGCAGCGGCGCATCGCCGCCCATCTGGCGGGCCAGCACATAGGCGCTGGGCGAGGTCGGCACCGCCGCGCAGATTGCGACGATCGCCAGGCTGTCGCCCGACAGCCCGAACCAGGCGGCGAGCGCCAGCGCGAGCACGGGCATCAGCGCCAGCTTGAACGCCACGCCGATGGTCGCGCTCACGCTCGGGCGGAGCAGGCCCTTGAGCTGCAGACCGGCGCCGGTGACGAGCAGGCCGATGGCGAGCGAGGACCGGCCGAGCGCGTCCGCAACCTCGTGCCAGATCTTTGGCAGCGGCAGATGGATGACATTGATGACGAGGCCGATCACGCAGGCCCAGATCAGGGGATTGCGGACCACCGTCATGACGATGGCGCGGGCCGATTGCTTCTCGGGCGAAGCATAGTGCGCGAGCACGGCGACGCTGAACACGTTGACCAGCGGAATGATCGCGACCATCGCCACGGAGGCCAGCGCCAGTCCGACATCGCCGAACATGTTGGCGGACACCGAGAGCGCCACATAGGTCTGCCAGCGCGTCGCGCCCTGGAAGATCGAGCTGAAGGCGGGACCGTCGATGTCGAACCGCGCGAGCGCCGGGCGGAGCGCGAGGCAGAGCAGCGACATCGCGAGCACCGACAGCAGCAGCGCGCCGCCGACGCCGGCGACCGGCACCCTGGAGAGGTCGGCCTTCACCAGCGTCTGGATCAGCAGCATCGGGAACAGCACGAAATAGGTCAGCCGCTCCAGCCCGTGCCATTGCGTGTCGAGCCGCATCAGGGTGCGCCTGAGCACCACGCCGAGCACGATGAGGATGAAGACCGGCAGCAGCGCCGCGATCACGACGGCCATGGATCAGCCCGATGCCGCGCGAAGATTGGCGAGGCGGTCGAGCGCGCCTTGCAGGATGAAGATCGCGGCGTGCTCGTCGATCACCTCGGCGCGCTTGGCGCGGCTGACATCCATGCCGATCAGCTCGCGCTCGACCGCTGCGGTCGACAGACGCTCGTCCCAGAGGCCGATGGGGAGTGTGGTCAGCCCGGCAAGGTTGCGGGCGAAGGCGCGGGTCGATTGCGCCCGCGGGCCCTCGCTGCCGTCCATGTTGATGGGCAGGCCGAGCACGAAGCCGACCGCCTTGCGCTCGGCCGCGATCGCGAGCAGCCGGGCGGCATCCTGCTTGAACGCCTTGCGCTGGATGGTCTCGACGCCGGTCGCTAACCGCCGGTCCGGATTGGATACGGCAACGCCAATGGTCTTGGTGCCGAGGTCAAGGCCGACCAACCCGCCGCGTTCGGGCCAGTGGGTTGCAGCATCGATCAGGGGCAGGATAAGAGCCGGCATGGGACTAGCGCTTATCACGCGTCGCGCCGCGGAGTGAACCCGGAACATGGATGCACTGACACTATTCGGCCTGTTTGCCGTGACTGCGATGCTGGTCTGCTATGCCCTGGAGGATCGCAGCCATTGGTTCGTGCTGCTGTTCGCGGCGTCCTGCGCGTTCGGCTCGGCTTACGGCTTCCTGCAGGGCGCCTGGCCGTTTGGCCTCGTCGAAGCCATCTGGGCCTTCGTTGCATTGCGGCGATGGCATCTGAGGCCGCGATGACGGACAAGTCGGGCGAGGGCGCCTGCCGGGCGGCAGGCCGATCCTCGCCCGCTGAGTACGTCGCCGATCAGCGGATCGCGATCGGGTTGATCATCGCCTGCACGCCGCCGGTCCAGCGCGGCTGTCCGAGCACGAACAGGAATTCGTAGCCCTTGTCGCGAGCGAGCGCGGCGGTGTCCATGTTCTCGAGAATGTAGGTCCCATTCATCGCGAGCAGGATCTGGTGCACTTCGAATACGTTCTTGGACTCGAACGGCAGCACCTCGAGCGCCCAGGTGTCGGCACCGATGGCGACCACGCCCTTGCCGGTCAGGTACTTCGCGCCTTCGACGCCGAGACCGGGCTCGCCGGCCGAGTAGCGCTTGTCGTCCTTGCCGATCAGGCTGAGCCAGCCAGTGTGGAAGATGACGACGTCACCCTGGCGGATCTCGACGTTCTGCTGCTTGGCGGCTTCCTCGATCTCCTTGACGTTGAAGGCGGTACCTTCCTTCACGATGTCGGTTTTGAAATAGGCGGCCATGTCGAGCAGCACGCCGCGGGTGACCATCGGCGGCACCTTCTCGATGCCGAGCTTCTTCAAGCCATTCGGATCGGCGAAATCGGCGAGCTTGTTGCCGTTGTAATAGACGTGCTCGACGCCGAGATGGCCGAGACCGTCGAGCTGGCTGCCGATGCCGACCCACGTATCAAGGATGTCGTCGTTATAGGTCGCCTTGTTCGGACCGAGACCCGGGCTGCCGGCCTGTCCGGGCTGAACGATGGTGAGCTTGAATGTGCGTGGCGGATAGGCGGGTGTCTGTGGCGTGACGGGAATGCCGAGGGCGTAGGTCTTGCCGGTCTTCACCAGCGATGCCGCTTTGACCACGAGCTCGGGCGTCATGTAGTTGGCGGCACCGATCTCGTCGTTCGGTCCCCATTTCGATTTGGTCCAGTCCTGTGCGCTTGCAGTTCCTGATATCGCCGACAACGCGGCGACACAGCACAACACGAGCGTATTGCGCATCGATAGTCCTCCCGATGTTTTGGCTTCGTTGTGTTTTTGCGCTGGCCAGTGACGCATCCTAACGTAGAACGGATGCGTGCTTCAAAGCATTTCGCGGTGCCGCGCTGCGGCGGCTGAACGCAGCGCAGACTAATTCAAGCGCGATGGATTTGTGACGAATTTCGCCACGTGGAACGCTGCGCCGGTGTCAGGCCGCGATGACGTCGTTGTCTTTCTTCAGGCAGGACATGAAACCGCTGAGCGCGCTGTATTGATGTCCGCCGCTGCGCTGGATGAAGAGCGTCTCGACGCGCGCATGCGACGGGCTCAGCGTGTGGATCGACACGCTGCCGGCCATCGCGCTGCGTTCGACCACGGCGCGCGGCAGCAGCGTCACGCCCATGCCGGCGGCGACACAGCCGATCATGCCGTCGAGCGTGCCGAGCTCGAAGCGTGCGGCCGACGGCCAGCCGAACTCGACAAAGATCTGTTCGAGACGCTGGCGGTAGGTGCAGCCGGTGCGGAACACCAGCGCAGTCGGACCGGACTCCGGCGTGCCGGCGCGCAGCTCGGCGAGCGAACCCCAGCGCCGCGCGCCGACCAGCACCAGCTCTTCGCGAAACGCGCTCGTCGCAGTGAGGTCGGCATGTGCGATGGGACCCGCGACGAAGGCGCCGTCGAGCGTGCCTTCGAGCACGCCCGCGACGAGGTCGGCGGTGGTCGCGGTGCGCAGGCTCAGCCGCACGGCAGGGAAGTTGCGGTGGAAATCGGCGAGGAGGGACGGCAAGCGCACGGCTGCCGTCGTCTCCATCGAGCCGATCGCGAGCGGTCCCTTCGGCTCGCCGTCGTCACGTGCGGCGAGCACGGCCTCCCGTGATAGCGCGGCCATCCGTTGTGCGTAGGGCAGGAGGCGTTTGCCGGCGCCGGTCAACGTCATGCCGCGGCTGTGGCGCTCGAACAGCGGTGTGCCGATCTCCGCTTCCAGCGCCTTCACGCGCTGGGTGACGTTGGATTGCACCGTGTTCAGCTCTTCGGCGGCGCGGGTGATGCCGCCGGTACGGGCGACCGCGGCAAAGGTCTGGATATCGCTGAGTTCCATGGCGTCGTTTCGCTTTTGTGATGGCAGCGTTCGCAACAATTCATTTTTCGAGAATGCTAGTCGCGCCTAGTCTTCCTGTCCAGATCAGGGAGGGGCTATGCCCATTGAGACGTCGCTGACCAGGCTGCTGGAGATTGAGCATCCCATCCTGCTGGCGCCGATGGACATCGTTGCCGGCAGCCGGCTTGTGACGGCTGTGAGCCGTGCCGGCGGTTTCGGCATTCTGGGCGGCGGCTATGGCGAGAAGGTGTGGCTGGAGCAGGAGACTGCGAAGCTCGCGGGGTTGTCGGCGCCATTCGGGATCGGCTTCATCACCTGGAGCCTCGCCAAGCGGCCCGAGCTTCTCGATGTCGCTCTTGCCGCAAAACCGTCTGCGATCATGTTGTCGTTTGGCGATCCCGCGCCATTCGCGCCGAAGATCAAGTCCGCACGTGCACGCCTGATCTGCCAGGTGCAGGATGAAGCCATGGCGCGGCAGGCGCTCGATGCCGGCGCCGACATCCTGATCGCGCAGGGCACGGAGGCGGGTGGTCACGGCGCCTCCCGCACCACCGTCGATCTCGTGCCTGCAATCGTCGATCTTGCCGCGGGCCACGTGCCTGTCGTCGCGGCCGGCGGCATCGCCGACGGGCGCGGTCTCGCCGCCATGATGATGCTGGGCGCGAGCGGCGTGCTGCTCGGCACGCGCTTCTATGCAAGCCTGGAGGCTGATGGCGCGGACGAGGCCAAGCGGCGTATCTGCGCAGCGAACAGCGGCACGACCGTGCGCGGCATCATCTTCGATCTCTCGCGCAACAATGTCTGGCCGGCACCTTTCACGGGAAGGTGTCTGGTCAACGACCACGCCAGGCGCTGGATCGGCCGTGAGGTCGAGCTGATGCAGAATGTTGCCGCAGTCGCGGCGGACTATGTGGCTGCGAAAGCAGCCGGCAATTTCGATGTCGCGGCGGTGATCGCAGGCGAAGCGGTCGGATTGATTCATGATATTGCACCGGCGGCCGAGATCGTGGAGCGGATTGCGATTGAAGCGGAGCAATTGCTCGCCGGCCGGCGCAACTCGGTTTCTTCTTTTCCTTCTCCCCTTGTGGGAGAAGGTGGCGCGGATGCAATCCGCGCCGGATGAGGGGTCTGTCTCCGCGGATGCAAACCCCTCTCCCGTCTCGCCGCTGCGCGGCGATCCACCCTCTCCCACAAGGGGAGAGGGAAGAGCGAACATGAGGCAAGAATTATGTGGCCTGACCGTCGACTGATCGATCTCTTCAAGACCGAATTCCCGATCGTGCTGGCGCCGATGGCCGGTGTGATGGATGCCGAACTGGTGATCGCCGTGGCAGAGGGCGGCGGGCTTGGCTCGCTGCCGAGCGCGATGCTGTCGCCGGAGAAGGCGCGCGAGCAGGTCAACATCATTCGCCAGCGGGTGAAGGCGCCGGTGAACATGAACTTCTTTTGCCACACGCCGGTTGACCTCACGGCCGAAGCCGAAGCGCGCTGGAAGCAGCGGCTTACGGGCTATTACACCGAGCACGGCCTCGATCCCGCCGCGCCCATCAACGCCGCGAACCGTGCGCCGTTCGACGCCGCCTTCTGCGAGGTCGTCGAGGAGCTGAAGCCGGAGATCGTCAGCTTTCATTTCGGCCTGCCGGAGCAGGCGCTGCTCAAGCGCGTCAAGGCGGCCGGCTGCCTCGTCATCTCGTCCGCCACGACGGTGAAGGAAGCAGTCTGGCTGGAAGAGCGCGGCGTCGATGCCGTCATTGCGCAAGGCGCCGAGGCCGGCGGCCATCGCGGCATGTTCCTGACCGACAAGATCTCCGAGCAGCCCGGCACCTTTGCGCTGGTGCCGCAGGTCGCCGACGCCGTGAAGGTGCCTGTCATCGCGGCCGGTGGTATCGCCGACGGGCGCGGCATCGCTGCAGCCTTCGCGCTCGGCGCCTCCGGCGTGCAGATCGGCAGCGCCTATCTGCGCTGCCCGGAATCCAAGGTCAGCGCGGGCGGGCGCAAGGCGCTGGCTGAAGCGCGGGACGATTCCACCGTCCTCACCAACGTCATGACCGGGCGTCCGGCGCGCGGCGTCCAGAACCGCCTGATGCGCGAAGCCGGCCCGATCTCGCCCGAGGCGCCGCCGTTTCCCCATGCCGCGACCGCGCTGGGGCCGCTCAAGGCAGCTGCCGAAAAGCAGGGCAGGGTGGATTTCACCAATCTCTGGGCCGGCCAGGCCGTGGCCCTGGGCCGTGAGGTCCCCGCGGCCGAATTGACCCGGGATTTTGCCAAATCGGCCCTGGCCCGCATGAAGGGACTGGCTGGCTAAGGTCGCGCCGCCGGTTGCGGCGCAAAACCGGCCTCTGCTATACGGCAGTTAGATTTTGCCGTGAGAGGCCTTATATAATGTCCGTCGACGACGCTACCGTCCGCCGCATCGCGCATCTGGCGCGCATTGCGGTTTCCGAGGGCGAGGTTCCGCATCTGCAGGGCGAGCTCAACGCCATGCTCGCCTTTGTCGAGCAGCTCTCAGAGGTCAACGTCGAGGGCGTGGAGCCGATGACCTCGGTCACCCCGATGCAGATGAAGAAGCGGCAGGACGTGGTCAATGACGGCGAGATCGCCGACGATATCGTTGCCAACGCGCCCGCGACCGAAGGTCACTTCTTTCTTGTGCCCAAGGTGGTCGAGTGACGTAGCGTTTTCGAGCGAAGTGGAAGCCGGTTCGCGTAAAGAAAACGCGTCAAACTAAAGAGCCTTAGGACCAAGTCCGATGTGCATGCTTTGCGACGATGAGAAGGCCTATCAGGCCTACATGAACTATCTCGACAAGATGGAGCGGCAGGGCAAGGCTGCCGATCCCAACGTCGCCGTCAATGCCGTGCTCGACGAGATCGAGGCCGCCGCGAACGCCGCCGCCAAGAAAAAAGACGACCCGGCCAACGACAAAACCCTGTCTCCGTTCTTCTGCAGCCCGATCAATAAATGACCGATTTGACATCGCTGACGCTCGCCGAGGCCCGCAAGGGCCTCGCGGCCAAGACTTTCACGTCCCTCGAGCTGACCGACGCGCATCTGAACGCGATCGAAGCAGCACGCGTGCTCAATGCCTTCGTGATGGAGACGCCCGATCGCGCGCGCGACATGGCGAAGGCCGTGGACGAAAAGATCGCCAAGGGTGAGGGCGGCCCGCTCGCCGGCATTCCGCTCGGCATCAAGGACCTATTCGCGACCAAGGGCGTGCGCACCACGGCGTGCTCGAAGATTCTCGGCAATTTCGTGCCGACCTATGAGTCCACCGTGACCACGCTGCTGTGGCGCGATGGTGCGGTGATGCTCGGCAAGCTCAACAATGACGAGTTCGCGATGGGCTCGGCCAACGAGACCTCGTGCTTCGGCCCCGTCGGCAATCCCTGGCGGCGGGAGGGAAGCAACACGACGCTGGTGCCGGGCGGCTCGTCCGGCGGCTCAGCTTCGGCCGTGGCGGCGCTGCTGTGCATGGGTGCGACCGCGACCGACACCGGCGGCTCGATCCGTCAGCCGGCGGCGTTCACCGCGACCGTCGGCATCAAGCCGACCTACGGCCGCTGCTCGCGCTGGGGCATCGTCGCCTTCGCCTCCTCGCTCGACCAGGCCGGTCCGATCGCGCGCAGCGTGCGCGATAGCGCGATGCTGCTGCGCTCGATGGCCGGGCACGATCCGAAGGACACGACGTCGGTCGATATTGCCGTGCCGGACTATGAGGCCGCGATCGGCAAGTCCGTGAAGGGCATCAGGATCGGCATCCCCAAGGAGTATCGTCTCGACGGCATGCCGGCCGAGATCGAGAAGCTCTGGAGCGAAGGTGCGGCCTGGCTGAAGGCGGCCGGCGCCGAGCTCGTCGAAGTGTCGCTGCCGCACACCAAATACGCGCTGCCGGCTTATTACATCGTGGCGCCGGCGGAGGCGTCCTCCAACCTCGCGCGCTATGACGGCGTCCGCTACGGCCTGCGCGAGCAGGGCAAGAACATCATCGAGCTCTACGAGAACAGCCGCGCCGAGGGTTTTGGCGCCGAGGTGAAGCGCCGCGTCATGATCGGCACCTATGTGCTCTCGGCCGGCTATTACGACGCCTATTATCTGCGTGCGCAGAAGGTGCGGACGCTGATCAAGAAGGATTTTGAGGACTGCTTCGCCAAAGGCGTCGACGCGATCCTGACGCCGGCGACGCCGTCGGCAGCCTTCGGCATCGGCGAGAAGGGCGGGGCGGATCCCGTCGAGATGTATCTCAACGACATCTTCACGGTGACTGTGAACATGGCGGGTCTGCCGGGCATCGCCGTGCCCGCCGGCAAGGACGCGCAAGGCCTGCCGCTCGGCCTGCAGCTGATCGGCCGTCCGTTCGACGAGGAGACGCTGTTCTCGCTCGGCGAGGTGATCGAGCAGGCCGCCGGCCGCTTCACGCCCGCGAGGTGGTGGTGAATGTCGCCGCGTTCATCGCGAGCCTCGACGGCGCGGCGCCCGCGCCGGATCTGAACGCGCCGCTCGCCGGCCTCTGGTGGGCCGCGAAGGGCGACTGGGATCAGGCGCACAAGATCGTTCAGGACGAGAGCAGCCGCGACGCTGCCTGGGTGCACGCCTATCTGCACCGGGTCGAAGGCGATCTCGGCAATGCCGGCTACTGGTATCGCCAGGCCGGCCAACCCGCGGCAAAGGATTCATTGGAGGCGGAGTGGGAGCGGATCGCTGCCACGCTGCTCGGGAGCAGGACATGAGCACGGCCA
The DNA here is from genome assembly GCA_003521225.1 of Tuber microsphaerosporum. NCBI lineage: Eukaryota > Fungi > Ascomycota > Pezizomycetes > Pezizales > Tuberaceae > Tuber > Tuber microsphaerosporum. Next base: position 220,083 of record QOVD01003390.1, on the reverse strand, counting down.
CGCACAAGCTTCTCAAGGGCGCCACCGGTGACTGGGAGATGGTCATCGGCATGGAGATCCATGCCCAGGTGACCTCGAATTCAAAACTGTTCTCGGGCGCGTCCACCACGTTCGGCGGCGAGCCGAACAGCCACGTGTCGCTGGTCGATGCCGCGATGCCGGGCATGCTGCCCGTCATCAACGAGGAATGCGTCAGACAGGCTGTCCGGACCGGGCTCGGGCTGAACGCGCAGATCAATCTGCGTTCGGTGTTCGACCGCAAGAACTATTTCTATCCGGACTCGCCGCAGGGCTACCAAATCAGCCAGTACAAGTCGCCGATCGTCGGCGAAGGTGAGGTCGTGGTCGAACTGGATGGCGGCAAGACCGCGACCATCGGCATCGAGCGCCTTCATCTTGAGCAGGACGCCGGCAAGTTGCTGCACGACCAATCGCCGGCCATGTCCTATGTCGATCTCAACCGTTGCGGCGTGGCGCTGATGGAGATCGTCTCCAAGCCCGACATCCGCGACGCCGAGCAGGCCAAGGCCTATGTGACCAAGCTGCGCTCGATCCTGCGCTATCTCGGCACCTGTGACGGCGACATGGAGAAGGGATCCTTGCGCGCCGACGTCAACGTCTCCGTGCGCAAGCCGGGTGCACCGCTCGGCACCCGCTGCGAGATCAAGAACATGAACTCGATCACCTTCATCGGCCAGGCGATCGAGTACGAGGCGCGGCGCCAGATCGAGATCCTCGAGGACGGCGGGGAGATCGACCAGGAAACGCGGCTCTACGACCCCAACAAGGGCGAGACGCGATCGATGCGGTCCAAGGAAGAGGCGCATGACTACCGCTACTTCCCCGATCCCGACCTGCTGCCGCTCGAATTCTCGCAAAGCTTCGTCGACGAGCTGAAGACAGAGCTGCCGGAGCTGCCGGACCAGAAGAAGGCGCGCTTCGTCGCGGATTTCGGCCTGTCGGCTTACGATGCGAGCGTGCTCGTCGCCGAGCGCGAGAGCGCGGTGTTCTACGAGACGGTGCTGGACACGCTCGGCAACCGCGCCCCCGACGGCAAGATGGCGGCGAACTGGGTGATCAACGAGCTGTTCGGCCGTCTCAACAAGGAAGGCCGGGATATTACGGCCTCTCCCGTCAACGCCGAGCAGTTGGCTGCGATCATCGACCTGATCGGCGAGGGCACGATCTCCGGCAAGATCGCCAAGGATCTGTTCGAGATCGTCTGGCAGGAGGGCGGCGATCCGCGCGCGCTGGTCGAAAGCCGCGGCATGAAGCAGGTCACCGATCTCTCGGCGATCGAGAAGGTGGTCGACGACATCATCGCGGCCAATCCCGACAAGGCCGCGCAGGTCAAGGACAAGCCGCAGTCGCTCGGCTGGTTCGTCGGTCAGGTGATGAAGGCGTCCGGCGGCAAGGCCAACCCGCAGAGCGTCAACGACCTCTTGAAGTCGAAGCTCGGCATCTGACGTCACACGTTCGAACGAGGTGACGGATACGCTTCGTCACCTCGTTTCCGGTTCGCGCTGCGACGCTCGCGCGCACCCTCGGCGGCAAACTCCATCCCGACCGACGGCGATGCGGCGGCCGAATCGCCGCCACGCGATTCGCGCAAAACGGCGGCTTCCACACGCGCTGACGAGCGCTTGCGCCGTTAAGCATGAAAATATTTTCGTTGCCAAAACTCGCGACTCAGAGTCCGCGAAGCGTCCTTGCGCGGCGATCGCGGGATCGACGATGCACATCATCGCATCGCGCATGCGCAATGCGCGCGTGCAGAAAAATACTTGCCGTGTAGTGTTTTTCTGCAATCGCATCTCGCGCAAACATCGACGATGCGGGCACTCCCCGCGATCGCAAGCACGCGTCATGCAGTGCGCCCGCATCGCGCTCGCCAAGCGCAGGCGCGTTGTGCCGTCAACACTTCTTTAAGCGAGAAGCTGTTTTTTTCGTCGTGTTGGTGTATTCGGGATGAGTGTGCATTCGATCCCCGACTGCATGCAGCGATTACAGCCATCTCACACATCGGAGGGCAACATGGCCAAGAAAGCGAAGAAGGCGAAGAAGGCGAAGAAGGCGAAGAGCGCAGTGAAGAAGACTGCGAAGAAGACCCGCAAGGTCGCGAAGAAGAAGTAACTTCGCTTCTGAAGTTGCCGGCTCCTAGAGAGCCGGCACGTCATCAGCGCCTTCTAACAGGTTCTGGTCGGCGATAGAGGGTGTCGGCGAGACATCAGGCCAACGGTCGGATCGTTCTCTTTCGCGGGTTCGCTCGCTAAAGTACGGTCCGGCAGAAGAAACAAGTTTTCTTCGTTCGGTGCGGTTCTCCTTCTCAAGGGCTCCGCAATTTCACAAGCGGCCTTCGGGCCAACGTGGAATCTGGTCCTGACGTGTTCGCCGACGCCCTCGTTCTTTTGAGGCCGGGGTATTGCCGGCATTCCCTTTTCCCACATTGCTGATCTGACCGTGACGTGGCCGCGCTGCCGTGGGGCAGGCGAGGGCTGCGGCGAACTGTCGTTTGCCGCGACGGCGCGCCGCCGAGGCGCAACGCGAGGCCGGCGCTCCGATTGCTGAAGTCGCGCGCTTCGCGTTGCGCGGCCTGCCGGCCACGGGGTGGCGCCGCCGCGCGAGGCGCCCGTGTGGCCTTGCCAGCACGCCCCTCCCACAACGCGCCCCTCCCATGAATTGTAACCGCAGGGCGCGCGTCACCGCGCGCGATGGTTATCGTTCTCCCAAAATCCCAGGGTAAACCGAATCTGACGAATCGCAGAAGTGTCTGCAAAGCGGGGACTTCTTGCATTCGTCGCGCGCGCGCCGTGCGGGTGCGTTTACGTCTGCTTCATCGCGATACTTAAACTGCCATTCAAATTTGCCCGGCATCATCGCCTTCAACAAGCCGGCAAACGGCATGGGGATGAGTTGAACAGGTCTTTGGACGGGAGCCGCGCTCGGGGGAACGAGGCGGCAGAAAAAAAGGGGATGCGTTATGTTTCAGGGTACTTTCGATCTGGAGACGGCGACGCCGATCGACGCGAGCGCGCTGTCGGACGTGTTGTTCGAGCGCGGGATCTATTGGGCGAGCGGCCGCTCCGGCCTCGTCGACCTCGTCGCCGCACATAAATGGTTCAACCTCGCCGCGCTGAAGGGCCGCAAGGACGCCGTGGCGCTGCGCCAGGAAGTCGCCGGGCAGATGTCGGACGTCGAGATCTCGGCCGCGCAGCGCGAGGCGAGGGCGTGGGTCTCGGCTCACTGAGCCGAGAATCGCATCCACACCCTTGTCTTCACGGGGACGGATTGCGCTCAATCAAGTTCCTTCGTTGTGTCGCCGCATCGACCCGCGCGGCATGACCGAGCCGCCGCCCGACGATTGCTCTGGAACCCGGACGGCCGCACAAGACGGGCCTCTTGCCGGGGATATAGAGGTCTTGGGCCTTCCGTCCCGGCGCAGCTCCGGCGTCTGGTTCAATATCTGAGCCGGCGAGGTGGTGCTGAATGCGCCCTGGCAGCGGCGGATCCGGCAATCCCGTGGATGGATGCACACATATATAGAGAGCGCGAATCTGCTGCGCGTGCCGCGCTGATCCATGCGCCAGGCTTTCGCAGCCGTCCGGCGGTCGCTTTCAGGTGAAAGAACGCACAGACCTTGATTCTGCCGCTTGCGGCTCGCCGCCGTGTCGGGCATACCCGGCATATTGGAGACGTGGCCGAGTGGCTGAAGGCGGCGGTTTGCTAAACCGTTATAGGCTTGTAAAGGCCTATCGAGGGTTCGAATCCCTCCGTCTCCGCCAGCCGAGCTGTCCGCTCCGGTCTCAATCATCCCCACCATCGATAAAGGGCCTTCGCAGCGCGCCTTGAGCGTTGCCGCGACCATGTCTGCGCCTGGTGGAGAGTCGCGGGAAGACCTGTGTGCCTTCTCCTTGAGTCTCCTTCTGATTCCACGATTCGTGCGCGTCAAAGCCTGTTCAGGCCGGAGTTCCGTCCACAACGCCTCAGGTGGGGAATTTTGACGGCAAACGGAACCGTCCTAGAAAAATAAGCAAAAACAATATGTTGCGAGAGCGCTTCGATCACATCTGCGTGTTATTTGTGCAACACCCTTCGGAAAACAAACGTCATGGGCTCGCTACGGAGCGTTCTCTTGTTGTGTGTGCAAAGACGTTCGGTAATTGTGACTGAGCGACGGAGGGGGGCATCCCGAGGTCGTCCCGTTTTAGGTGGTTCGCTTAAGTCCCTCGCGTTCAGCGGGTGTGTCCGAAGGCGCGAAGCGACTAAGCGGTGAGTTAAGGGACAAGGGAACCAACCTTAGGGTGTCGTCACCCAGCGGATCCGGAACCTTCCCTATAGAGCAAACTTGGAGGTTTAACATGAAGTTGGTTAAGAGCCTTTTGCTCGGTTCAGCGGCAGGTCTGATTGCCGTTGGCGGAGCACAGGCAGCCGATCTCCCCGTGAAGGCCAAAGCGGTCGAATACGTGAAGATCTGTTCCCTGTACGGTGCCGGATTCTACTACATCCCGGGCACTGACACCTGCATCAAGCTGGGTGGTTACCTGCGTGCTGAAGTCGCGATCAACGCTACCGATTTCAACGGTAACTTCAGCAGTGTTAACGGTTCTGCGAACCGTCTGACGAACTACTACGTCACTCGCGCCCGTGAAGACTTCAACGTCGACACGCGCACCGCGACCGAATACGGCGTGGTTCGTACCTTCGCCGACGTGGTGTTCTCGTGGACGACGGATAACTACTCGGGCAACGGCACCGGCAACGGCTCCACCGTTTACTCGCAGCTCGGCAGCACCGGCGTTGGCGGACCCAACAATGCCACCTCAGGCGCAATCGCCGGCGGTACGCTCGGCGTGTACTACGCCTTCATCCAGTTCGCGGGCTTCACGATGGGTAAAGCTGTTGCCCAGTTCGACGCTCCCTGGACCAACTATCCGGGTAACAACTTCGACGGTCTGACTGGCGGCGGCGGCACGGTCACTGGTGTGAACCAGTTCACCTATACTGCCGACTTCGGTCAGGGCATCACTGCCGCGATTTCGGCGGTGGATCCGACGGCCTACTATCAGAGCAACCTGTACAACACCAGCGCCGGCGTTTCGGTCGCGAACTTTGGTACCGGCGGCTACGGCATCAATGCCTTCGGCGGCACGCGTGCTCCTGACATCCAGGGTATGGTCCGTATTGACCAGGCTTGGGGTCTGTTCCAGTTGTCTGCCGCGGCGCATAACAACCACGTAGCGTACTACGCGACTCCGGGGCTTGTCGGAACCGAAGCGGCCGGTCATCCGGGCGACAAGTGGGGCTGGGCTGTCCAGGCGGCGTTGTCCATCAAGAACATTCCGACTGGTGCGGGCGACGTGATCAACGTCCAGGCGGTCTACACCGATGGTGCGACCCGCTACAACTTCCAGAGCTTGGCTTCGCAGAACTATGCAATGTTCGGCGGTACCAACCTGGCTGGTGCCTATCAGAGCATTGGCCTTGCCGGTGCGGCTGACGGTGTGTTCGCCAACGGAACCGGTATCAACACGGTTACGAGCTGGGGTATGCGCGGCGCCTACACCCACAACTGGGATCCGTACTGGAACACCGCGATCTACGGTTCGTACGCTCAGCTGACGTACAGCAACGGTGGTGCGACTCTCATTTGCAACCAACTCGCTACGTTGGGTGCCGCCACTGCGGGTATCACCTCTTGCAACCCGAACTTCAACCTCGGCACGATCGGTTTGATCACCCGCTGGACGCCGGTGAAGAACCTGACCTTCTCGGCGGACGTGGCTTACACCATGCTCGACCAGAAGTTCGCGGGCACGATCAGCACGCTCGCTGCTGGCCCTGCGGCAGTTGTCGCAAAGCCGGGTGCTGTGTACGAGCTGAAGGATCAGAACACGGTCAGCTTGCTGCTCCGCGCTCAGCGCAACTGGTAAGTTTGGTCTAACGACCTGACAGAGAGCCCCGGCGGGAAACCGCCGGGGCTTTTCTTTTGGCGGCATGGCTGTTCTAACGCCGCGGAATGCTGGCGGAGGGCTGGCGTTGCTCCCGTGCTCCATCGTCCGTGACGATCTGGACGAGGCTGTTACGGAGGAGGGGCCTCTGCGCTGCGGGCAGCTGCGCGCAATGTATGCAACGGGCCGCCTGCCGTTGACCGGCATGGCCTTGCAAGCGCCCCACCGTCCTGACGCTGCAGCAGGCGGCGATCGACGCCTTCATGTTCGAGGACGTGGAACGGCGAGCTTGCCGATCGGACTACGACCAGGGAGCGCTCAGGGCTCAGCGTCGAGCAAGGCTCGCCTGAAGATCACGCGCGAGCTTCAGCTCTTCTTCAGCAGCTCACGTCCGGACGCGCTGCGGCGCTCGCCGCCGACGCTCTCGGCGGTCAATCGGGAGCGCACAGGAGGATGGCTCTATTCCACGCTGCCGGTGCCGCGGCGCAGGTCAGCTTCGATCTGCAACCGTGTGCCGCCGCCGAAGCGGGCGCGGTAGACCTGAAGATTCTCCATGATCCGCTGCACGTAGTTGCGCGTCTCGGAGAACGGAATCAGCTCGACCCAGTCGACCGCGTCGACCTTGGGATCGCGCGGGTCGCCGTAGCGGTCGACCCATTTCTTCACGCTGCCGCGGCCGGCGTTGTAGGCGGCAAAGGTCATGATGTAGGAGCCGCGGTAGTCCTCGAGCAGTCCGCCGAGCTCGGCCGAGCCGAGCGTGGCGTTGTAGACCGAATCGTTCTTCAGCCGCCCCAGATCGTAGGTCGCGCCGTGCCGCTTGCAGACGTAACGCGCGGCGTCCGGCGTCACTTGCATCAGGCCGTAAGCCTGCGCCGGCGAGACCACGGAGGGGTTGAACGCGCTTTCCTGCCGCGCGATAGCATAGACGATACTGCGCTCGACCGCGGGGCCGATCGGCGTGAACTGCGGAATGCCGTTGACGGGATAGGCGTAGAAGTCGAAGGGGAGGCCGCGGTTGAGCGCAGCCTTGCCGAGCAGCAGCATGCCGCGCGCGTCGCTGTAGCGCTGGGTGAGCTCGCCAAGGCCGGCAAGCGCCTCGGGATCGCCGTTCTCGCCCATGTCGGCGAGAACAGGTATCGCCATCTCGCGTTCGTCGAGCTCGTAGAGCAGGTGCGCGGCGCGCACGATCTCCAGCCGTTCGGCGCCGCGGCCGCGCGGCTGGCTGTTGAGCTCGATCTGCGGCAGGCCGAGTTTTGCGCGCGCGAGCTGGCCGTAATAGCTGGTGGATTGCTCGGCCGCCCGGGCGTAGGCGTTGCGCGCCTCTTGCTGGCGGCCCGCCGCTTCCGCCGCGCGGCCCTGCCAATAGCCGGCGCGCGCCAGCGTGGTCGGATTGACGCTGCCGACGCCGATGCGGGCGAAATGCTGGGTGGCGGCGGCGGGGTCGTTGAGGAAGCGCAGCGCGATCCAGCCGGCGGTGAACTCCTGCTCGGTCTTGTAGATGTCGCGCGAGGGCAGGGCCGCGTCGCGCGCGATCAGATAGGCGCTGCGGAATTCCTCGGTGTCGATCATCTTGCGCGCCAGCAGGCGCCGCTCGATCCACCATTCGTCGAGATTGTAGAGACGGTTCGGATCCTTCGGCGCCGACAGCATCAGCTGGGCGGCTTCGGCGAACTTCTCCTCGCGGCGCAGGAGCTGGATCTTGCTGAAGATGAAGCCGGGATCGTTGTGCAGCTCGCGCGGCACGGCGTCGAGCAGCGCGCGCGCGTTCGGCGCCTTCTTGACGGAGGCGATGCGAGCCTTGGCGAGCGCGAGATAGCCGGCGCCGAGGCGCTTTGCGGCGCGGAGCGCGGCTTCGTTCTCGCTGCCGTAGAGCAAGGTGTCCATCCGCGCCTTCTGGTCGCCCGGCGTCAGCAGGGCGCCGAACTGGTCGAGCGCGTTGTTCTCGGTCTCCTCCGACATCGGATCACTGCGCCAGGCCTCGCGCACCAGCCGCTCGGCATTGGCGCGGTCGCCGCGCGCCAGCATTGCCTTGGCGAGCGTGAAGCGGCCCTTGGCGGACACAGGCGATTCATTCTCGAACCACGACCACGCGACCGAATCGTCGCGCCTGTCGTCCCACATCGCGGCCTCCAGGCGCCGGCGCAGGAAGGTCTGCGACGGCCAGCTCGGATTGGCGGAGAGGAAGGCGCGATAGCGTTCCACGGTCGCGCCATTGTCCTCGCTGCGCAGGATGATCCATTCGGCGAGCTTTCGTGCGACGGGATCCGAGATCGAGGCAGCGTAATTGGTGGCGTCGGCCGCCTTGCGCTTGCGCACGAGCTCGATGACGTTCTCGAGCGTGTCCTTGTCGGCCTGCGACGTCGAGGAGGTCGCAGCGACCGCGGCCGGCGTGACCGGCTTGCGCGGCGTGGCGTGCTGGCGGGTCGCCGGCGCAAGCAGAGGAGCTGCGACGGGTTTGGCGACGGGCGCCGGGGCGGCAGGCCTGACGGTGGCCGTCACGGCCGGCGCGGGTGCGGTTTTGGGGGGCGAGCCGTTGGCGGCCGGCTGTGGTTTTGGCGCGGCGGCTGCGGGCTTGGGCTTGTCCTTGGCGGGTTCCTTGCCGGCGCTCTTGCCTGCATCCTTGGCGGCGTCCTTGCCAGCCTCCTTGCCAGGTTTCTTCGCGGCATCCTTGGCCGGGGCGGCAGCTGCTCCCTTGCTCGCGCCCTTCGGTGTTTCCTTGCCGGTTCCCTTCGTTGTTTCTTTGGCTGATCCCTTCGCGGCGTCCTTGGCCGCCGGCTTCGCGGTGTCCTTGGCCCCGTCCGCGGTCGTCTCATTGGACTTGGCCAGGGCGGCGCAGCCGACCGACAGCCCGGCCATGAGGCACACGGCCAGACCGGTGGATCGCCATGCGGAACGAGGAAAGGAGGTCACGGCGTTTGGTCGCCCCGAATCAGTCAGTTGGCTCAAGACCTAGCTGTATTCGCTTGAATATGCGGACAAAATACCAACAGCTGCTTACCTTTGCCCGGTTTGCACCACCACCGCGGCAAAATCGCGGCCTAAACGGTGCGTCACACGGAAGCGGGTCTTTTACCGGCGGGATAGACCCGATATGAATGCAGCTTGCTCAAGAGATAGCCGCGTACGGAGGAAGTCCATGGCAGCCAAGACGAAATTCCGGGGATCGTTCACCGCCTTGGTCACGCCGTTCAAGAACGGCTCGCTGGACGAGGCGGCGTTCCGCTCGCTGGTCAACTGGCAGATCTCGGAAGGCACCAATGGCCTGGTCCCGGTCGGCACCACCGGCGAGAGCCCGACGCTCAGCCATGACGAGCACAAGAAGGTCGTCGAATGGTGCATCGCTGAAGCCAAGGGGCGCGTACCCGTGGTCGCGGGTGCCGGCTCCAATTCGACGAAGGAGGCGATCGAGCTCGCGCAGCACGCCGAGAAGGCCGGCGCGGACGCCGTGCTGGTCGTGACGCCCTATTACAACAAGCCGACCCAGGAAGGGATGTACCAGCACTTCAAGGCGATCAACGATGCGATCGGCATCCCGATCATCATCTACAACATTCCGCCGCGCTCGGTGATCGACATGTCGGTCGACACCATGAAGCGGCTGTGGGAGCTGAAGAACATCGCCGGCGTCAAGGACGCCACCGCCAGCATGGTCCGCGTCTCGCAGCAGCGCGCGGCGATGGGCGAGGATTTCAACCAGCTCTCCGGCGAGGACGCGACCATCCTCGGCTACATGGCGCATGGCGGCCATGGCTGCATCTCGGTGACCTCGAACGTCGCGCCGCGCCTGTGCTCGGAATTCCAGGCCGCCTGGGCGAAGGGCGACACCAAGGCGGCGCTCGCAATCCACGACAAGCTGATGCCGCTGCACAACAACCTCTTCATCGAGAGCAATCCGGCGCCGATCAAGTACGCGATGTCGCTGCTCGGCAAGCTGGACGAGACGCTGCGCCTGCCGATGGTTCCGGTCACCGAGCCGACGCGCGTTGCCGTGCGCAGCGCGATGGTTCATGCTGGGCTGATCAACTGATTTAGCCAACCGGGGAGCCGTTCATGAGCGTCGACGAGAAGGGCAGGAAGATGCTCACGGAGTTCCGCGAGTTCGCCATGAAAGGCAACGTCGTCGACCTCGCCGTCGGCGTCATCATCGGTGCGGCCTTCGGCGCCATCGTCACGTCGCTGGTCGGTGACGTCATCATGCCGATCATCGGCGCCGCGACCGGCGGCCTCGACTTCTCGAACTACTTCGCCCCCTTGTCGAAGGCGGTGACCGCCACCAACTTAGCGGATGCGAAAAAGCAAGGTGCAGTACTTGCTTACGGCAGCTTCCTGACGCTGACGATCAACTTCATCATCGTTGCCTTCGTGTTGTTCCTGGTGATCCGCGCCATGAACACGCTGAAGCGCAAGGAAGAGGCTGCGCCCGCTGCTCCAGCGAAGCCGTCGGCCGAGGTCGAACTGCTGACCGAGATCCGCGATCTCCTCAAGAAGTGACGCGCGCGCTTCATCCAAACTGTTAGCTTACGCGCGCATCTCGACCGGATTTGTCTGTTATGGCCGATAAGAACGAACGTCCTATCAAGGTCATGGCGGAAAATCGCAAGGCCCGCTTCAACTATGCGATCGAAGACACGATCGAGGCGGGCATTGCGCTCACCGGCACCGAGGTCAAATCGATCCGCAACGGCAAGAGCACGATCGCGGAGTCCTACGCCGATTCCAAGGACGGCGAGATCTGGCTGATCAACGCCACCATTCCCGAATATCTCCAGGGCAACCGCTTCAATCACGAACCCAAGCGGCCGCGAAAGCTGCTTCTGCATCGCAAGCAGATCAACAAGCTGATGGGCGCGGTCGACCGCGAAGGCATGACGCTGATCCCGCTCAAGCTCTATTTCAACGAGCGCGGGCGGGCCAAGCTGCAGCTGGCAGTTGCAAAGGGCAAGAAGCTGCACGACAAACGCGAGTCCGAGAAGAAGCGCGATTGGAGCCGGGAGAAGGGCCGGCTGTTGCGGGCGAGGGGATAGCGGCAAGAGGTTGGCGGATGACTCAGAAGAACCTGCTCGAGGTCGATTGGAGCCAGATTCCCGCACCCGCCGACGACGGCGGCGCCGCGCATCTCAAGGGCATGACCTTGCCTCCGGTCAGCCTGCTCGCGACCGACGATACGTCGGTGAATCTGTCAGCACTCTCCGGCCGGACCGTGGTGTTCGCCTATCCGCGCACCGGCGAGCCCGGCAAGATCGGACTGGTCGACGATTGGGACATGATCCCGGGCGCGCGCGGTTGCACGCCGCAGACTTGCGCGTTTCGTGATCTGTTTGCCGAGCTGAAAGCTGCCGGCGCCGCCCAGGTGTACGGCCTCTCGACCCAGAGCAACGCGTACCAGACCGAGATGGCATCGCGGCTGCACCTGCCGTTCCCCGTGCTGTCGGACGAGAAGCTGGCGCTGACGCGCGCCCTCAATCTGCCGACCATGGAGGTCGCTGGCCTGACCTTGATCAAGCGGCTTGCGCTGATCATCGACGACGCCAAAGTCACGCATGTGTTCTATCCGGTGTTTCCGCCCGACCGGAACGCCGGCGATGTCCTGGACTGGCTGAAGGCCAATCCAGCCGAGCCCTAGTCCAGGTCGGCCTTCACCTTCGCGAACACGCTGCGGAACATGTCCGTCGTCAGCACGCCGGTGTTCGTGTTGTAGCGCGAGCAATGATAGCTGTCGTAGAGCCTGAATGCGCCGGCCTGATGTACGGCGCCGTGGCCGAAGGGAGCTTGCGAGGCCTTCAGGTTCAGCGGCTTGAGCACCGTGTCGTGCGCAATCCGTCCGAGCGCGACGATGGCGCGCAGCTTCGGCATCGATGCGAGGGTAGCCCCGAGGAACTGGCGGCAGGTGTTGATCTCGACCGGCAGCGGCTTGTTCTGCGGCGGAACGCAATGCACGGCATTGGCGATCCGGCAGTCGACCAGCTTCAAGCCGTCGTCGGGCCGCGCCTGATAGGTGCCCTTGGCGAAGCCGTATTCGAGCAGCGTGGCGTAGAGCAGGTCGCCGGCATAGTCGCCGGTGAAGGGGCGGCCGGTGCGGTTGGCGCCCTGCATGCCCGGCGCCAGGCCAACGATCAGGAGGCGCGCCTTGATGTCGCCGAAGGGGGGGACCGGCGCGTTGTGCCACAACGGCTCGCGCGCGCGGTTCGCCTCGCGAAAGGCGACCAGGCGCGGACAAAGCGGACAGTCACGGTCGGGGACGAGGGTGAGAGGCTGGCGGCTTGACCGGGCCGCCTCACTCCTCGAAGTCGTCATCGCCCCTCGGCGCCATTGTGGTCGCGCGCTGGAGGAACTGCGGGGCGTGATGGCGTCCCTCGCCACGCTCGCCGCGCTCACGCGGGGCGGGGCGTTCGGACGGGTCGCGGCCGAGCTTGGATTGCAGCTCGACGAGGTCGGTGAAGACGTCGGCCTGGCGGCGCAGCTCGTCGGCGATCATCGGCGGCTGGCTCGCGATGGTGGAGATCACGGTGACCCGTACGCCGCGGCGCTGGACGGCCTCGACCAGGGAGCGGAAGTCGCCGTCACCCGAAAACAGCACCATCTGGTCGATGTGCTCGGCGAGCTCCATGGCGTCCACGGCGAGCTCGATGTCCATGTTGCCCTTGACCTTGCGGCGGCCGGAGGCGTCGATGAACTCCTTGGTCGCCTTGGTGACGACGGTATAGCCGTTGTAGTCCAGCCAGTCGATCAACGGGCGGATCGAGGAGTATTCCTGATCCTCGATAATCGCGGTGTAGTAAAACGCCCGCACCAGCGTCCCGCGACTCTGAAACTCCTTCAGCAGGCGCTTGTAGTCGATGTCGAAGCCCAGAGTTTTCGCCGTCGCGTAGAGATTGGCCCCATCGATGAAGAGCGCGATCTTGTTAGTGGCAGAAGGTGACATTCAGTTTGCTCGCGTAGCGTTCATGATTGATCGTTTATTGTTGGCGCGGCGACAGCAAGCCGCGCAGTCTTATGGTGCCGCCGAAACCCGTCGAAACCGCAAATCCGGAGAAGTCGTGGCAATCAAGGTATAGTTATGGCGGACCTGCATACGCCCGGTGCCACCCTCAATGGCAGCCCGGCAAACCACCCATCCCAGCCCCAATGTGGGGGTAGCAGAGCCGTTTGGCGAGGCCAAATCACAAATTGGCCTTGCGAAATCGCCCTGTCCCCTATAACTAGCCCCAATCATCCACATATTTCGTCCCACCCACAACGGAGCGACAGTCCATGGCTCGCGTCACCGTAGAAGATTGTATCGACAAGGTCGACAACCGGTTTGACTTGGTCCTGCTGGCCGCCCACCGCGCCCGCATGATTTCGTCCGGTTCACAACTAACGGTTGACCGCGATAACGACAAGAACCCTGTTGTGTCTTTGCGCGAAATTGCGGACGAAACCATCTCGCCGGAGGACCTCCGCGAGGAGCTGGTCCACTCGCTCCAGAAATTCGTCGAGGTCGACGAGCCCGAGCCCGATACGGTCCCGCTGATCGGTTCCGCCGGCGCCAGCGTCGATGCCGACGATACCGAAGTTGCCGTTGAGCGCATGACCGAAGAGGAGCTCCTGAAGGGCCTCGAGGGCCTCGCGCCGCCGGAAGAACAGCCCGAGGAGGACGAGTAATCGTCCCGTCGCAGTCGTCGATTTCTTGTGATCTTATCAAAGGCCCGAACCCGTGTTCGGGCCTTTGCTTTTGTTGGCGTTTTCGTGGTTACCATAGCGTTGCCGCATCGCGTTGCTTGCCTGTCACCGAATTGATCGGACGCACGCGCGATCGGGGCTAAGATGTATGCAACGGGCGGCTGATGGTCCGTTTGAAGGCAGGAATGGCATGGTGTATCGGCGCCGGAGACAAACGCAGATGCTGGCCGCAACCGAATCGGTTGCCGTGGCCCCGACTGCGCCGGTGGGGCGCCCGGCCAAGCCTCGCGCGCGCATGATGCGTCAATATGACCTCGTCGAGCGCGTCAGGTCCTACAATCCCAATACCAACGAAGACCTGCTGAACCGCGCCTATGTCTACGCCATGAAGGCGCACGGCTCGCAGACCCGTGCCTCGGGCGATCCGTACTTCTCGCACCCGCTCGAAGTGGCGGCGATTCTCACCGATCTGAAACTCGACGATGCCACCATCGTGGCCGCCCTGCTGCACGATACGATCGAGGACACCGAGGCGACGCGTGCCGAGATCGACCAGATCTTCGGGCCCGAGATCGGCGCGCTGGTCGAGGGCCTGACCAAGCTGAAGCGGCTGGAGCTGGTGTCGCGCGAGGCCAAGCAGGCCGAGAACCTGCGCAAATTGTTGCTGGCCATTGCCGACGATGTCCGCGTTCTGCTGGTCAAGCTCGCCGACCGCCTGCACAACATGCGTACGCTGGACTTCGTGCCGCCGGAGTCGCGACGGCGCATCGCCGAGGAGACGCTCGACATCTATGCGCCGCTGGCCGGCCGCATGGGCATGCAGGAAATGCGCGAGGAGCTGGAGGATTTGTCCTTCCGCACCCTCGATCCGGAAGCCTATTCGGTGGTGATGCAGCGGCTCGACGCGCTCGCCGAGCGCAACCGCAACCTGATCGGCGAAATCGAGGACCAGCTCTCCAACAATCTGCGCCACCGGGGGCTCGGCGCGCGGGTCTATGGCCGCCGCAAGAAGCCGTTCTCGATCTGGACCAAGATGGAACGCAAGTCGGTCGGCTTCGAGCAATTGTCCGACATCTTCGGCTTCCGCCTCGTCGTCAACGACATCGAGGCCTGCTATCGCGCGCTCGGCATCGTCCACACCAACTGGCCGGTCGTGCCCGGGCGTTTCAAGGACTACATCTCGACGCCGAAGCAGAACGACTACCGCTCGATCCACACCACCGTGATCGGCCCCGGCAACCAGCGCGTCGAGCTGCAGATCCGTACCGAGGCGATGGACCAGATCGCCGAGCGCGGCATCGCCGCACACGTGTTCTACAAGGAAGACGTGGGCTCGCCGACCGAGTTTCTCAAGCGCGAGTCCAATGCGTTCGCCTGGTTGCGCCACACCATCGGCATCCTCTCGGAGAGCGCCAACCCCGAGGAATTCCTTGAGCACACCAAGCTCGAGCTGTTCCACGACCAGGTGTTCTGCTTCACCCCGAAGGGCAAGCTGATCGCGCTGCCGCGCCATGCCAATGTGATCGACTTCGCCTATGCCGTGCACACCGACGTCGGCAACAGCGCCGTCGGCTGCAAGATCAACGGCCAATTCGCGCCGCTGTCCTCGGAGCTCCAGAACGGCGACGAGGTCGAGGTGCTGACCTCGGAGGCGCAGGCGGCGCCGCCCTCGGCCTGGGAAACGCTCGCGGTCACCGGCAAGGCGCGCGCCGCGATCCGCCGCGCCACCAGGACCGCGGTGCGCGACCAATATGTCGGTCTCGGCCGGCGCATCGTCGAGCGCCTGTTCGAGCGCGCCAAGATCGAATACGCCGACGACAAGCTCAAGGGCGCGCTGCCGCGGCTCGCGCGCACCTCGATCGAGGACGTCATGGCGGCGGTCGGCCGCGGCGAGATCAAGGCCTCACACGTCGCGCGTGCGATGTATCCCGACTACAAGGAGGAGCGCATTGCGCGCTACGGCGTCAAGAAGGGGCTCGCCGCCAAGCTCAGGGACAAGTCGTCGGAGCCGCCGCGCAGCCCGGTCGCGATCCCGATCCGCGGCATCAATTCCGACCTGCCGGTGAAGTTCGCGCCGAACGGCGGCGCCGTGCCCGGGGACCGCATCGTCGGCATCGTCACGCCGGGCGAGGGGATCACGATCTACCCGATCCAGGCGCCGGCCCTGAAGGATTTCGAGGAGGAGCCGGAGCGCTGGCTCGACGTGCGCTGGGACATCGAGGATTCCGCGCCGCAGCGCTTCCCGGCCCGCATCAAGGTCGAGAACGTCAACGAGCCCGGCGCGCTGGCGCAGATCGCGACCGTGATCGCCGAGCACGACGGCAACATCGACAACATCAGCATGCAGCGCCGCTCGCCCGACTTCACCGAGACGACGATCGACCTCGAGGTCTACGATCTCAAGCATCTGAGCGCGATCCTCGCCCAGTTGCGCGCGAAGGCGGTCGTCGCTCGCGTCGAACGTGTTAATGGATAGACGCCTTTCGTAGGCGTCCGTCCCCCCGATTTCGTGAGTCCTGAAATGCCCGCACTTCCGCTCCGCCTCGGCGTCAATGTCGACCATGTCGCGACCCTGCGTAACGCGCGTGGCGGCCGCAATCCCGATCCGGTGCGCGCCGCACTGCTTGCGATCGAGGCCGGCGCCGACGGTATCACCGCGCATCTGCGCGAGGATCGCCGCCACATCCGCGACGAGGACATGGCGCGGCTGAAGGCCGAGATCTCCAAGCCGCTCAATTTCGAGATGGCGGCGACCGACGACATGATGCGGATCTCGCTTGCGACCAAGCCGCACGCGGTGTGCCTCGTGCCGGAGCGCCGCCAAGAGGTGACGACCGAAGGCGGCCTCGACGTGGTCGGCCAGCACAACGCGCTCGCGCCCTACATCGCGCGCCTGAACGATGCGGGCATCCGGGTCTCGCTGTTCATCGCCGCCGATCCCGCGCAGATCGAGATGGCGGCACGGCTGCGTGCGCCCGTGATCGAGATCCACACGGGGGCCTGGTGCGACGCCGTCGTCGACGGCCACACCGCGAAGGCCGAGGCGGAATGGCAGCGGATCGTGGCAGGGGTGAAGCTGGCGAAGGAGGCGGGGCTCGAAATCCATGCTGGCCACGGGCTCGACTACGCGACGGCGGAGACGATTGCGGCGCTACCGGAGATCATGGAGCTGAACATCGGCTACTACATGATCGGCGAAGCGCTGTTCGTCGGCCTCGCCGAGACGGTGCGGACCATGCGCGCGGCGATGGACCGCGGCCGGAGCCGGGCATGATCATCGGCATCGGCTCCGACCTGATCGACATCACCCGCGTCGGCAAGGTGATCGAGCGCCATGGCGAGCGTTTCCTCGATCGCATCTTCACCGCGGCCGAGCGGGCCAAGGCGGAGCGGCGCGCCAAGAGCGAGAAGATGGTGGTCGCGACCTACGCCAAGCGCTTCGCGGCCAAGGAGGCCTGCTCGAAGGCGCTCGGTACCGGCATCCGGAACGGTGTCTGGTGGCGCGACATGGGGGTGGTCAACTTGCCGGGAGGCCGGCCGACCATGCAGTTGACGGGCGGGGCGCTGGCCCGGCTCCAGGCCCTGACGCCTGAGGGGTTCGAGGCGAAAATCGACCTGTCGATCACCGACGACTGGCCGCTGGCGCAGGCCTTCGTCATCATTTCCGCCGTGCCGCTGGCCAAGCCCTGACCGGCAGCGGGCTGTTTTTATAATTCTCATTAAGAATCAATGTCTTATTCAGTTTTGATGCGATCCTTGATTGCGTGGCCCCTGACAACCGTCTAAAAGTCCGCGGACGCAAATCAGCCTGGGCGAATTCGGCTTTACGCCGGAATTGGCCCTCATTATCAGAATCAGGACAATCTCCTTGGGCCGCGAAGCGATGGGCTGTTCGCGGAAGGAGGGCGCTCTGTGACCGCCGGCCGGAATTGAGAGAGCAATGAGCGTGACTTCGGGAACGAAAACTGAAAGCGGCGTCGGCGAAACGATCCGCGTCGTGATCCACGCTCTCCTGATCGCGCTCGTGATCCGCACGTTCCTGTTCCAGCCGTTCAACATTCCGTCCGGTTCGATGAAGGCGACGCTGCTGGTTGGCGACTATCTGTTCGTCTCGAAATATTCCTACGGTTATAGCCACTACTCGATCCCGTTCTCGCCGCCCCTGTTCTCGGGGCGGATCTGGGGCTCGGACCCGAACCGCGGCGACATCGTCGTGTTCCGCCTGCCGAAGGACGACTCCACCGACTACATCAAGCGCGTCATCGGCCTTCCCGGCGACCGCATCCAGATGAAGGATGGGCTGCTCTACATCAACGACACTCCGGTCGAGCGGCAGCGCATGAGCGAATTTGTCGGCGAGGATCCCTGCGGCTCCGAAGGCGGGGGCATCTCGCGGGTGAAGCGCTGGAAGGAAACGCTGCCGAACGGCGTATCCTACGAGACGTTGGACTGCGCCGACAACGGCTACATGGACAACACCAACGTCTACAACGTGCCGCCGGGCCATTTCTTCATGATGGGCGACAACCGTGACAACTCCACCGACAGCCGTTTCCTCGGCCAGGTCGGCTACGTGCCGCAGGAGAATTTGATCGGCCGCGCCCAGATGATCTTCTTCTCCATCGCCGAAGGCGAGCATGCCTGGATGTTCTGGCGCTGGCCTTGGGCGGTGCGCTGGAACCGTTTCTTCAAAATCGTCCGATGAAAGACGAAGCCAAGGACATCCCGATCCAATCGACCGAGCCCGCGGCGGGCGCCGACGGCGAAGCGGCGACCAAGACGCTTGCGACCAAGACGCCTGAAACCAAGACACCTGCAAAGAAGAAGCGGGTACGCAGCAGCAAGGCCAAGGCCTCGGATGCGAACGCGGCGCTCGAGGCGCGCATCGGCCACAGCTTTGCCGATCCGAATCTGCTGATGCAGGCGATCACGCATGTCTCGGCGCTGAAGTCGGGGCGCAAGCGCGGCGACAGCTATCAGCGGCTGGAATTCCTGGGCGACCATGTGCTGGGGCTCGTCGTCTCCGACATGCTCTATCACGCCTTCCCGAATGCTGATGAGGGCGAGCTGTCCAAGCGACTTGCCGAACTGGTGCGCAAGGAGAGCTGCGCCGACGTTGCCAAGTCGCTCGGTCTGCTCGACGACGTCAAGCTCGGTTCGGTCGGGCCGAGCGCCGATGCCCGCCTGCGCAAGAGCGTGCTCGGCGACATCTGCGAGGCCGTGATCGGCGCCGTCTTCCTCGACGGTGGCTACGCGGCGGCGGCGGAATTCGTCAGGCGCAACTGGACCGAACGCATGCACAAGCCGCGGCGTCCCTTGCGCGATCCCAAGACCGTGCTGCAGGAATGGGCGCAGGGGAAGGGGCTGCCGACGCCTGTCTACCGCGAGGTCGAGCGCACCGGCCCGCATCACGATCCGCAGTTCCGCGTCGCGGTGGATCTGCCGGGATTGGCGTCGGCCGAAGGCATCGGTGGCAGCAAGCGTGCAGCGGAGAAGGTGGCGGCCTCAGTGATGATCGAACGTGAAGGTGTTGGCGGCGGCAATGACGGCTGAAGCAAACGGCGAGGCGCCCTCCACAACGCGCTGCGGCTTCGTTGCGCTGATCGGCGCGCCGAATGTCGGAAAATCCACGCTGGTCAATGCGCTGGTCGGGGCCAAGGTCACGATCGTCTCGCGCAAGGTGCAGACCACGCGCGCGCTGATCCGCGGCATCGTCATCGAGAACAATGCGCAGATCATCCTGGTCGACACGCCCGGCATCTTCCTGCCCAAGCGCCGGCTCGACCGCGCCATGGTCTCGACGGCCTGGAGCGGCGCGCATGACGCCGACCTCGTCTGCGTGCTGCTCGACGCCAAGGCCGGGATTGATGAAGAGGCCGAGGCGATCCTCACCAAGGTCGCCAGCGTCAAGCACGAGAAGATCCTGGTCATCAACAAGGTCGATCTGGTCCAGCGCGAGAAGCTGCTGGCGCTGGCGCAGGCCGCCAACGAGCGCATGGCCTTTGCAAAGACCTTCATGATCGCGGCGATCTCGGGCGACGGCGTCGACGACCTCAGGCATACGCTGGCCGAAATCGTGCCGCCGGGCCCGTTCCTCTACCCCGAAGACCAGATGTCGGACGCGCCGATGCGGCAGCTTGCGGCCGAGATCACGCGCGAGAAGATATATCGCAAGCTGCACCAGGAATTGCCCTACCAATCCACGGTCGAGACCGACAAGTGGGAGGAGCGCAAGGACAAGTCGGTGCGCATCGAGCAGACGATCTTCGTCGAGCGCGAGAGCCAGCGCAAGATCGTGCTCGGCGCAGGCGGCGCCACCATCAAGTCGATCGGCGCGGACTCGCGCAAGGAGATCGGCGAGATCCTGGGCGTGCCGGTGCACCTGTTCCTGTTCGTCAAGGTGCGCGAAAACTGGGGCGACGATCCCGATCGCTATCGCGAGATGGGCCTGGAATTTCCCAAAGAATAACCAAGAAAAGATCGGTCACCGATGAGCGTACCCAGCAACGTCCGGCGCTTCGAAGCGCTGCTCTATGCGTCATTGATGCTGGATGCCCTGTCGGTCGCGGTGCAGGACCGCACGCCCAATGCCGAGATGACCGAGCAGATGATCATGATGGCGACCATGCTCGCCGGCGGCATGATCCTGCTGCTGGTCTATTTCGTCTGGTTGGCTGCGCGTTGGCGCAAGAACTGGCCGCGCTGGGTGCTGGCGGCGGCCCTCGTGCTGTCCGTGATCTCGCTCGGCCAGATCATCGGCGAGAAGGGTCTGGAGCTCGACAGCGTCATCGAGATCGTCTCCTGCGTGCTGACCGCGATGGGGCTGTATTTCTCGTTCAGCGGCGACGCCCAGGGCTGGTTCAACGCCTAACGTCTTGCGCGATGCCGTAGGGTGGGCAAAGGCGCGCCCTTGCGCGCCGTGCCCACCATAATCGCGCTGCGGATCAAATTGGTGGGCACGCTTCGCTTTGCCCGTCCTACACTCACCTGAAATGCGATAAGCTCCGTTCCATGGAATGGACCGACGAAGGCATCGTGCTGGGCGTGCGGCGGCATGGCGAGAGCAGCGCCATCGTCGAGCTGCTGACGCGTGCGCACGGCCGGCATCTCGGCCTCGTGCGCGGTGGCGCCGGTTCGCGGATGCGGCCGCTCTTGCAGCCCGGCAACAGCGTCGGTGTGGTGTGGCGGGCGCGGCTCGACGAGCATCTCGGCACCTATGCGATTGAGGGCCTCAAGCTGCGCGCGGCGACGCTGCTGGGATCCTCCCACGGCGTCTATGGCGTCACCCATCTCGCCTCGATTGCGCGGCTGCTGCCGGAGCGCGATCCGCACGAAGACATCTTTGCGATGCTCGAACACTCGCTCGATGATTTCGACGATATCGGCAGTGCCGCGGTGCACCTCATCCATTTCGAGCTGGCGATGCTCGCCGAGCTCGGCTTTGGGCTGGCGCTGGAAAACTGCGCGGTGACCGGCGAGACCACGGATCTGATCTATGTTTCGCCGAAATCCGGCGGCGCGGTGTCGCGCGGGGCCGGCGAGCCATGGCGCGACCGGCTGTTGCGCCTGCCGCCGTTCCTGCGTCGTGGCGAGGCCGCGAGCGACCTCACCGACCAGGATCTCCAGGACGGCTTCCGGCTCACCGGCCTGTTCCTGCTGCGCCATGTGCTGGAGCCGCGCGGCCAGGGCCATTCCGACGCGCGCGCCGGCTTCATCAATGCGCTGACGCGGCAGCAGGCGAATTTGGCCATTCCGGCGCCATGACCTGAGAGCGCTTCTGCCCTGTCGCCAGACATGGAAGTTCCCCGGGAACGAAATCCGCCTGGTCGAATTGGCCCTCGCAGGGTTCCACAACGGGGACAGCCAAAAATGTTGATCAAGGGATTCGCCGTGTCGGCGGCGTTGCTTGCGTTCGCGCCTGACGCCGTGGCTGGCGAGCCGCAACCGGGTGTCTTTCGCCGGGCATCCTGCACCGTGATCCGGTATTACGTGGCGAAATATTCCGCTGCGGCCGCAGAGACATGGGCGCGGTCCAAGGGGGCAACGGAGGCCGAAATCGAGGTCGCCAGGCGTTGCCTCACCAATGCGCCGGTCACCGCGCAAGCCAAGACCCAGCAGCCAGTGACCGCCGGCTGGGCAGGGCAATAGCCGCCCACAGGGAACCAATCGATCCTTGCCCGATTCGCTTCCACGGTTTAACCGGGCGGCATGGGAAAACGATTGATTCCGCCGGAGGAACCGGCCGAAATTCACGAGGTGCCGCTGCGTGAGGCGCTGGAAGAGCGCTATCTCGCCTATGCGCTCTCCACCATCATGCACCGTGCGCTGCCGGATGCGCGCGACGGTCTGAAGCCGGTGCACCGGCGCATCCTCTACGGCATGCGCCTGCTCCGGCTCGACCCCGGCACGGCGTTCAAGAAATCCGCCAAGATCGTCGGCGACGTGATGGGCTCGTTCCATCCGCATGGCGACCAGGCGATCTACGACGCCATGGTACGCCTCGCGCAGGACTTTTCCTCGCGCTACCCGCTGGTCGACGGCCAGGGCAATTTCGGCAATATCGACGGCGATAACCCGGCCGCCTACCGCTACACCGAAGCGCGCATGACCGACGTGGCGCGGCTTCTGCTCGAGGGCATCGACGAGGACGGCGTCGAGTTCCGGCCCAATTACGATGGCCAGTCGAAAGAGCCGGTCGTGCTGCCCGGCGGCTTCCCGAACCTGCTCGCCAACGGCGCACAGGGCATCGCGGTCGGCATGGCGACCTCGATCCCGCCGCACAACGCGGCCGAGCTCTGCGACGCCGCGCTGCACCTGATCGAGAAGCCCGACGCGAAATCCAAGGCGCTCTTGAAGTGGGTGAAGGGCCCGGATTTCCCGACCGGCGGCATCTGCGTCGATTCCAAGCAGGCGATCGCTGAAGCCTATGCGACCGGTCGCGGCTCGTTCCGTGTTCGCGCGCGATGGGAGCAGGAAGAGGGTACGCGCGGTACCTGGGTCGTCGTCGTCACCGAGATTCCCTTCCTGGTGCAGAAGTCGCGCCTGATCGAGAAGGTCGCCGAGCTGCTGGACCAGAAGAGGCTGCCGCTGGTCGGCGACATCAGGGACGAGTCGGCCGAAGACGTCCGCATCGTGATCGAGCCGAAGTCGAAGAACGTCGATCCCGCCCTGATGATGGAATCGTTGTTCCGGCTGACCGAGCTCGAAAACAAGATTCCGCTGAACCTCAACGTGCTGATCAAGGGCCGCATCCCCAAGGTCGTCGGGCTCGCGGAGTGCTTGCGCGAATGGCTCGACCATCTGCGCGACGTCCTGATCCGCCGCAGCAATTACCGCAAGGCGCAGATCGAGCATCGGCTGGAGGTCCTCGGCGGCCTCCTGATCGCCTATCTGAACATCGACAAGGTCATCAAGATCATCCGCACCGAGGATGAGCCGAAGCCGGCTTTGATGAAGGAGTTCAAGCTCACCGAGGTGCAGGCCGAAGCCATCCTCAACATGCGCCTGCGCAGCTTGCGCAAGCTCGAGGAAATGGAGATCCGCACCGAGGACAAGAACCTCCGCGCCGAGCTCAAGGGCATCAACGCGGTGCTCGCCTCGGAACCGGAGCAGTGGAAGAAGGTCGGCGAGCAGGTCGGCAAGGTCCGCGACATGTTTGGACCCAAGACGCCGCTCGGCAAGCGTCGCACCACCTTTGCTGATGCGCCCGAGCACGATCTCGCCGCGATGGAGGAAGCCCTCGTCGAGCGCGAGCCGGTGACGGTCGTGGTCTCCGACAAGGGCTGGATCCGCACCATGAAGGGCCATGTCGAGGATCTCTCGGGGCTGGCCTTCAAGCAGGACGACAAGCTCGGCTTTGCCTTCTTCGCGGAGACGACCTCGAAGCTGCTGCTGTTCGCCACCAACGGCAAATTCTACTCGCTCGATGTCGCAAAGCTTCCGGGCGGTCGCGGCCACGGCGAGCCGATCCGTCTGTTCATCGACCTCGAGCAGGAGGCCGCCCCCGTTGCGCTGTTTGTCAACAAGGGCGGGCGCAAATTCCTGGTTGCGAGCCACGAGGGCCAGGGCTTCGTCGTCAACGAGGACGATTGCGTCGGCACGACCAAGAAAGGCAAGCAGGTCCTCAACGTCGACATGCCGAACGAGGCGCGCACGGTCACCGAGGTGATCGGCGACACCGTCGCGGTCATCGGCGAGAACCGCAAGATGCTGATCTTCCCGCTCGACCAGGTGCCGGAGATGGCCCGCGGTCGCGGCGTGCGCCTGCAGAAGTACAAGGACGGTGGCCTCTCGGACATCGCCGTGTTCGAGGCCAAGGCGGGCCTGACCTGGAAGGACTCCGCTGGCCGCGAATTCTCCGCGACCATGAAGGAGCTCGCGGAGTGGCAAGGCACCCGCGCGGATGCCGGCCGCCTGCCGCCGAAGGGTTTCCCGAAGTCGAACAAGTTCGGCAACGTGATCGGGTAAGCAGGCTCGTGTCCCGGACGCGCTGCAGCGTGAAACGCTGCTGCGCAGAGCCGGGACGCCACAACACAGGGTCATGCCCCGGCTTGACCGGGGCATCCAATACGCCGCGGCTTCTCGGTTTCATCACGCCCCTCTCTGGAATACTGGATCGCCCGCCCCTGTGCGCAAGTGCGCACTAGGCGGGCGATGACAGCGAGTGTGGCGCAAACGCGTGGCAGATAGGCGTGAGCGCATAAGTGCCTGCGTTGATCGGGCACGAACATTGCTTTTTCTTTGCCTGCAAATGAACTCTCAAGAAGAAGCAAAAGGCACAATGTTCAAACTGAAGGCTTTCATCCCCGCGCTGCTTGGGCTCGCGCTGGTCGCGGCGCCCGCGCATGCGGCGGGCAATCTTGTCGCAGTGCTCGAGGCGGAGATCGTCACGCTCGATCCGCATTTTTCCACGGCCTACATTTCGCGCACGTTTGGCTACATGGTGTTCGACACGCTCTTTGCGAAAGACTCCAAGGGCGACATCAAGCCGCAGATGGTGCAGGACTGGAAAGTCTCATCCGACGGATTGACCTATACGTTCACGCTGCGCGATGGCCTGAAATGGCATGACGGCCAGCCGGTCACGGCGGCCGATTGCGTGGCGTCGCTGCGCCGTTGGGGCACCCGCAGCGCGCTCGGCCGTCGGATCTTCGCGATTACGGCCTCGCTCGAGCCGACGGATGCGAAAACCTTCGTGCTGACGCTGAAGGAGCCGTCCGGCCTCGTGATCGATGCGCTCGGCAATCCCGTCAGCCCCGTCGCCTTCATGATGCCCGAGCGCATCGCGAAAACACCCGGCGACCAGCGCATCACGGAGATCATCGGCTCCGGCCCGTTCGTCTACAGCAAGGCCGATCACCGCACCGGCGATCGCATGATCCTGAAGAAATTCGCCGACTATGTGCCGCGCCCCGAGCCCGCCGATTTCCTCGCCGGCGGCAAGCGCGTCGGCATCGACACGCTCGAGATCCGCGTCATCCCTGATGGTGCGACCGCCGCGTCCGCGCTGCAGGCCGGCGAGGTCGACTTCATGCAATATGCGCCGTTCGATCTGTTGCCGCAGCTGGAAAAGAACTCCCGCGTCAAGCTGGTCAATTTCACCGGTGGCAACATGTTCGCCGGCGCCTATCGTCTCAACGCCGCATCGAAGCCGTTTGATGATCCGGAAATTCGCCGCGTGCTGTGGAAGCTGGTCGACCAGCGCGAGGTGCTGGATGCGCTCGGGCTCGATGCCAAATACGCCGCTCCTTGCGCGACGTTCTTCACCTGCGGCACCACCTATGAGAGCAAGGCCGGCACGGAAGCGGCCGCAAAGACGTCGATTGAAGCGGCGAACGCCGCGTTGAAGGCGACCAAATATGCCGGCGAGCCCGTGGTCGTCATGGAAGCCAACGATCTCGAAGCCCCGCGTGTCTCGGCGCAGGTGCTGGCCGAGCGGCTGAAGCAGGCCGGGTTCAACGTCGATCTCCAGGTGATGGACTGGGCGAGCGTGCTGGCGCGCCGCGCCAAGAAGGAGGGCTGGAGCGTCTATGGCGTCCACGCCGGCGGTTTTGACCTGGGCTCGCCGCTGACCAACGTCATGGTCGCCTTCAACTGCGCCGACTTCACCGGCTGGCAATGCGATGCGCGCATCACGCCGCTGATGGAAGCCTTCGCCAAGGCACCTGCCGAGGAAGATCGCAAGAAAATCGCCGGCGAGATTCAGAGCGTCATGTACGATCAGGCGCCCGCGATCCCGTGGGGCCAGTTTGCGCAGCCGGCGGCCTATCGCGCCACCCTGCGTGGTCTGATACCGTCCGCCATCCCGGTGTTCTGGAACGTTGAGAAGTAACGCGATGTACGATGTCATTGTTGTCGGCGGCGGCTCTGCCGGCGCCGCTGTTGCGGCGCGGTTGTCCGAAGATCCCGCAAGGCGCGTCCTGTTGCTCGAGGCGGGGCTGGACTGGCGCGCGGACGAGGCGCCCTGGGAGGTGATGACGCCAAATCCGATCCCGATCATCCACAAGCGTGAGTACCAGGAGAAATGGCAATGGCCCGATCTCCTGACGCGCCGGGTGGCCGGGCAGGAGCCGCGCTTCTACTGGCGCGGCAAGGGGCTTGGCGGCTCATCGATGATGAACGGCCAGATTGCCATCCGCGGCGTCGCCGACGCGTTCGACGAATGGGCCGCCGGTGGCTGCACCGGCTGGTCGGCCAAGGACGTGATGCCCCTGTTTTCGGTGATCGAGGATGATTTGGAATTTGGTGACGCCCCGGGCCATGGAAGCGGCGGACCGCTGCCGGTCTATCGCGCTCCGCCCGAGAAGTGGGGCCCGATCGATCGTGGCCTGCGCGATGCGGCGCTGGCGAGCGGCTATGCCTGGTGCGCCGACCTCAACGGTCCTGATGGCGAGGGCGTCGCCTGCTATCCCATCAACAGCCGCGACAGCCGCCGCATCACGACCAATGAGGGCTATCTCGAGCCCGCGCGTGGCCGCGCCAATCTCGAGATTCGCGGGCACGCGCTGGTCGATCGCGTGCTGATCAGCGACGGCCGGGCGACCGGCCTTCGTGTTCACATCGAAGGGCAGGGCACCCACGAGATCAGCGCGCGCCAGATCGTGCTCTGCGCCGGCGCCATCCACAGTCCGGCGATCCTGCTGCGTTCAGGCATCGGACCGGCGGATGAGCTGAAGGCGATGGGGATCGCGGTCGAGCGCGATCTGCCGGTCGGCCGCCACTTCTTCGACCACCCGCTGTTTCGCGCCACGATCCAGCTCCACGAAAACCTGCGGCCGACCGATCCGGACACCCGCCACACCAATTGCTGCGTGACCTATTCCTCCGGCCTCGCCGATGGCGGCAAGCGCGACATGATCCTGATCGCGTTCAATCACCGCGGCATCGGCGTGCCCGGGGCGATCGGCGCCGGCCTGTTCAACGCCTATTCGCGCGGCACGCTCAAGCTGGCTTCGACCGACCCCGCGATCGATCCCATCGTCGAAGAGAACATGCTCGCCGATCCCCGCGACATGCTGCGGATGAAGGATGCGGTGAAGCGCCTCGCCGTGATCACCTCCCAGCCGGCGCTTTCAGGCATTGCCGACTGGATACGGCTGACCGACACCGATCTGACGCTTCCGCAAGCTGCGGCCTTGCCGGATCACGAGCTCGATGCGCTGCTGCGGCGAGAGACCGGCGACATCCAGCATGCCGCCGGCAGCTGCCGCATGACTGGGGTCAACGACCCCGATGGCGTGGTCAACCCCGACGGCACCGTGAAGGGTATCTCGGGCCTGCGCGTCGCCGACGCATCGATCATGCCGTCCGATTGCCGCGCCAACACCCACTTCACGACGGTGGTGATCGGCGAGGCGATTGCGCGGATGATGATGCGTTAGCGCTAGAAGTGATAGTTCACGCCTGCCGTCACTGCGTGAATGCGATCCTTCAGGCTGAAGATGTTGACGGTCGTGCCGGCCCCATTGCTCAGCAACGCGCTGTGGTCGCCGAAGTCGTAATAGTCGTATTCGAAAACCGCGGACCAATGCGGCGCGAACGCCCAGTCGACGCCGGTGCCGGCGGTCCAGCCGGTTCGGGTGCTGGCTCCGCTGGGATTGACGGGGACGCCACCAGCGGGCGTGAAGGCATCGTCAAGCTTTTCACGCGTCCAGGCGCCGCCGCCCCGGACGAACACCAGCCAGCGATCAGCGAACGCGTAGCCGAGCCGCGCGGTGGCCGAGGCCAGGAAGTCGTTGCTCATCGTGAACTGGCTGGGGACGACGACGCCGGTCACGAGGTTTCTGACGGTGCCGGCGTGCGAGTTGCGGAGGCTGCTCCAGGCCGCACGGCCTTCGGCACCCACGACCCATCTGGTCGCAAATTGATAGTCGCAGCCGACCTGTCCGCCCCCAACGAAGCCTGTTGAACTGAAGGAGACAGAGTTTCCAAGCGAGTTGGTGGTCCGGTCGTCGCTGACGACACCGCCGACGTGTGCGCCGACGTAGCAACCGGTCCAGGTGAAGGGGATGGGCGCGAGGGGAGGTGCCTTCACCGCCAGATCAGCCGCCAAGGCCGCGCTGGAAAATCCCACTGCCAAAAGCATACCGGCGCAAAGATTGATGCAACGCGTCATTTCTGAAATGTCCCCACATGCCCAAAACGTGCATGCATCTTTGCCAGATATGGTGGGCGTGGCGGAAGGTCGCATCGATGCGATCCATACAAGTTTTGGTAGAGCGTGGCGCAAATGTCACGCAATGAGGTTGCGGCCTGAGGACGACAGCTCGATGAAGCTGCTGCTCAGATCACCCCCGCCAGCCGGAGTGCCACGCCCGCGGCGCAGCTGCCGGCGAGCACCGTGAGCATGCCGAGCTTGAAGCGGAAGATCGCGGTCGCGGCCGCGATCGACAGCAGCAGCGCCGGGACGTCAACGCTGGTCAGCACCGGCCTGTCGAAGGCGAACGGGAACGCGTGCACCGGTACGGTCTCGCGGAACAGCGTGTGCAGCGCGAACCAGATCGAGAGGTTAAGGATCACGCCGACGACGGCGGCGGTGATCGCGCTGAGTGCGCCGGCGAGGCCCGTGTTGCCGCGCAGGCGCTCGATGTAGGGGGCGCCGACGAAGATCCAGAGGAAGCAGGGGGTGAACGTGACCCAGGTCGCCAGCAATCCGCCGAGCGTCGCTGCAAGCATCGGCGACAGGCCGCTTGGATCGCGATAGGCGGCCATGAAGCCGACGAACTGAAGCACCATGATCAGCGGACCCGGCGTGGTCTCGGCCATGCCGAGACCGTCGAGCATCTCGTGCGGCTTCAGCCAGTGATAATGCTCGACCGCCTGCTGGGCCACATAGGCCAGCACGGCATAAGCGCCGCCGAACGTGACCAGCGCCATCTTCGAGAAGAACAGCGCGATCTGGCTGAACACGCTGGCTTGACCAAGAATCAAAAGCAGCGCGATCACCGGCACCAGCCAGAGCGCGAGCCAGAGCGCACCGACGCGGATCGCGCGCGCGGTGTTGGGGCGCACATGCTCGGGAACGACTTCGCCGAGCATGCTGTCGATCACGGCGGTGCTGCCGCCGGGACCGTGAGCCGCCGGGGCAAACTCCGGACGGCCGGCCCGCGCGCCGACATATCCGATCACGCCGGCGGCGATGATGATGATCGGGAAGGGGACCGCGAAGAAGAAGATCGCGACGAAGGCGATTGCGGCGAGCCCAATCATGATGCGGTTCTTAAGCGCGCGCTTGCCGACGCGCACCACAGCCTCGAGGACGATGGTGAGCACGGCGGCCTTGAGCCCAAAGAACAGCGCCTCGACGAAGCTGACATTGCCGAAAGCCGCGTAGATGTAGCTGAGGCCCATGATGGCGATGATGCCGGGCAGGATGAAGAGCCCGCCCGCCATCAGCCCGCCGGCGGTGCGATGCATCAGCCAGCCGACATAGGTAGCCAGCTGCTGCGCCTCCGGTCCGGGCAGGAGCATGCAGTAGTTCAGCGCATGCAGGAATCGGCCTTCGGAGATCCAGTTCTTCTCCTCGACCAGGATGCGATGCATCACCGCGATCTGGCCCGCGGGGCCGCCAAAGCTCAGGCAGGCGACGCGGAGCCAGACGCGGAAGGCTTCACCGAAGCTGATGCCGTGACCGGCATCAGCCCCCGTTTGATTGGCGCGGATGTCCATCACGCCTTCACCTTGTTGGTCGGCCAGTTGTGGGTCTCGGCCGTAGCGTCGCGGCACCAGCGGTAGAAGGCGTCGTAGAGCGTCATGCCCGCTTCGAGCTGTTCAAGATCGTCGTCGTACATCCGCGACAGCCCGAGCGAGGCCGCGAGCAGGCCGGGGGCTTCCGGCGCGAGGTCGGGCCGCGCGGTGTCGGCGCCGCGCACCAGCGTGGCGAGCCGCAGCAGCGGTGGCGTGGCAATTCCGAATTCCTCGATCATCACGTCGAAGGTGCAGAGCTCGCCGCGGTGACTCCAGAACACGTTCTCGATGTCGAAGGGCGCCGCGTTGAAACGCTCGCCCACGGCGACGACCTCCGATGGCGCGACATACAGGAACACCGCATTGGGATCGACGAAACGGCGGATCAGCCAGGGGCAGGCGATGCGGTCGACCTTGGGCCGCGCCCGTGTCACCCACACGGTGCGCCCCTTGGCGTCGCGTGGCGGCAGCTTGCGGGTGTCGAGCAGCGGCAGCTTTGCCGCCTTCCAGCCCTCGAATCCCCCCTCCAGCGTCTCGGCCGCCACGCCGAGCTGGCGAAGCCAGGCCGCCGTGCCCTGCGCGAGCTTTTCGCCCCGGAAGCACGAGACGATCGCGGAACGGCCCGCGAAGTCGCCGCCCCAGTCCGGAACATTCTCGTGGCTGAACTTGATCGAGCCGGGGATCAGTCGCGGGTCTGCGGCAAAATCCTCGTCCGTGCGCACGTCAATCAGGGCAGGGGCGTTCGCCGTGCCGATCAGCCGTGCCAATTTGTCAGATGATATCGTTGTGTAGGAAGACATGATGCGCCCTCGTAGAAACAAACGGGACGCGATACTTGGGCTTGTCGCCTCGTGGGGAGATCGCTCAGTCCCCATGAGCGTCATTACAACGAAACCGCCCCGGGCTGTCAATCGGCTCGTTGACTTGATTTTGCCTGGACATTCCGCAGGTCTATATTGCGGGTCAACGGACCGGACCTTTCGGAGACTTTTCGATGCATTCCCATTCGATCGAACAATGGACCCATGACCACGCCTTCCTCGGCGAGAAGCACGACGAGAACGAGCGGCGCACCTGGCTCGTAGTCGTCCTGACCCTGGTCATGATGGTCGGCGAGATCGTTGCCGGCTCGCTGTTCGGCTCGATGGCGCTTTTGGCCGACGGCTGGCACATGGGCACGCATGCGGCCGCGCTTGGCATTGCCGCCTTTGCCTACCGCTTCGCGCGCCGGCATCTGGGGAATGCGCATTTCACCTTCGGCACCGGCAAGTTCGGCGATCTCGCCGCCTTCTCCAGCGCGATCATCCTGGGCCTGATCGCGGTCGAGATCGCCTATGAGAGCGTGCTGCGGCTGTTCACGCCGGTACCGATCGTCTATGGCGAGGCTATCGCGGTCGCCGCCCTCGGCCTCTGCGTCAACCTCGTCAGCGCGTGGCTGCTGCGCGACAGCCATGATCACCATCATCACGGCCATGACCACGGCCATGGGCATGCGCATGATGATCACGACGATCACGGTCATCACCACCATCATCACGACAACAATCTTCGTGCGGCCTATGTCCACGTCATGGCCGATGCCGCGACCTCGGTGCTGGCGATCGCAGCGCTGGTGGTCGCGATGTATTCGGGATGGGTCTGGGCCGATCCGGCCGTCGGCCTGATCGGCAGCGCCGTGATCGCGAGCTGGGCGTTCGGCCTGGTCAAGTCATCCGGCGCGGTGCTGCTCGACGTGCGCGCCGACGAGAAGCTCGAACGCACCATCCGCGCCCGCATGGAGGTCGGAGCGGACCGCGTCACCGACCTGCATCTCTGGCAGGTCGGCCCCGGCCATTGCGCCGTGCTGGTCTCGGTGGTGTCGGACAAGCCGAAGCAGCCGGCCGTCTATAAGAAGCGGCTCGCTGGGCTGAAGGGCCTGAGCCACGTCACGGTCGAGGTCGAGACCTGCCCGCATTGATGTGATCTGCCGAAACGGAATTCGGCGGCGCGGCCGGGGTTGATCCTCGGTCGCAGCCATACAGGGCGCTGCAAGAGGGACCAAGGATGATGCCCAGGATCAAGTTTGCTCTCGCCGTCGCCGCGCTGGCTCTGTCCGGCCACGCGGCCGTTGCGCAGTCCGAGAAATCGGGCGTCGAAAAGCTCTACGTCCTCAATTGCGGGGAGGGCACCGCCGGGGACATCTCGCGCTGGACGCCCGGCCTGAACGAGGGCAAGGCGATGGACTTCGTCGACAGCTGCTATCTCATCAAGCACAGCAGCAAGGGCTGGTTTCTGTGGGACACCGGCATCGCCGATGCCGTCGCCGCCATGCCGAATGGCCTTGTCCCCGCCGATCCCAAGGCCGTCACCTGGCGCCGGCCGAAGACGCTTGCCGCCCAGCTCGAACAGCTCGGCCTCAAGCCGGATGACGTCAAGGCAATGGCGGTATCGCACACGCATCCCGACCACACCGGCAATGTCGAGCTGTTTTCGCAGGCCATGCTCTACGTGCAGAAGGCCGAATATGACTGGCCCGGCGCCAACAACGAACCGCGCTTCAAGCCCTCGCATCCGGTCGAGTTGCTCGCGGGTGACAAGGACGTGTTCGGCGACGGCAGCCTAACCATCCTGTCGACGCCCGGCCACACGCCGGGACACCAGTCGCTGCTGGTGAAACTGCCGAAAACCGGCGCGGTGGTGCTGTCGGGCGACGCCGTCCACTTCAAGGACAATTGGGACAACCGCCGCGTCCCCAGCATGAACGCCAACAAGGACCAGAGCGCGGCGTCGATGCAGAAGATCGCCGACACGCTGATCAAGGAGAAGGCGCAGCTCTGGATCAACCACGACAAGGCCCAGCGCGACAGCCAGAAGATGGCGCCTGAGTTTTACGACTAGCGTTTGCGCCGAGGCTGCTGCCATGATGCTGGCAGCAGCAGCGTGTTACGGCCCAGGAAAGCTCCGCGACAGGAGATGAGCGTGGGAGAGTGGGCCGGGGTCGCTATCGCGCTGGCGTCCAGCAGCCTCGGCGGCACCGCCGCGGCGATCACCCGCTATCTCGTCGGTGGCGCCGATCCGGTTCTGCTCGCGATCCTGCGCTGGGGGATCGGCTTTCTCTGCCTCCTGCCGTGTGCGCTCCTGCTCGGCGTACGCTGGCCGCAGCGGCCCGACTGGCCGGCGGTGGCGCTGCTCGGCATCTGCTTCTTCGGCCTGTTCTTCATCCTCTACAATATCGCGGTGTCCTACACGACCGCCGCGCGCGCCAGTCTCGCGCTGGCGACGCTGCCGCTCCACACCATGGTCGTCGGTGCGATCCTCGGCATCGAGCGGCTGACGGCGCGCAAGATCATTGGCGTTGGCATCGCCGTGCTCGGTGTGGCGGCGGCGCTCGCCGCGGGCTTGGCGCAGAGCCCGCCCGGCGCTTGGCGCGGCGAGTTGATCATGACCGGTGCCGTGTTCTGCATGGCGTTCTACAACGTGCTGTCGCGCCCGCTGATGCAGCGCTCCAGCGCATTGGGTTTTCTCACCGTCGGCATGGGCGCGGGCGCCGCCGTGCTGGTGCTGGCGGGGTTCGTGAAGGGCAGCTTTGCGGCGCTCGATCACTTCACGACGGGGCAGTGGATCGCAGGCATCTATCTGGGCGCCGGCGGCGGCGCGCTCGCCTTCATCCTCTGGGTGATGGCGCTGGCGCGGGCGACGCCGACCCGCGTTGCCAATACCATGACGGTCAATCCGATTGCCGCGACCTTGCTGGCGGCGCTGCTCATCGGCGAGCCGATCACGGCAAACCTTCTGATCGGGCTAGTTGCTGTGTTCGCCGGCATCTGGATCGCGACCAGCCAGGCGAAGCCGGCCTAGTTGCGCGGTGCCGCGACCGGGGGCGGGCTGGCGTCCGGTGTCTTCTTCGGCTTGAGCGTGCCGGCGTAGAACGAGAGCAGCCAGACCAGGATGATGGCGAGGAGATAGACGCCCCAGGCCTGTGGCGGCGTGGTTGCCCAGCGCAGCAGGCCTTTGAAAGTGCGGGGCGGGCTGTTGTCTTCGCTCATGGCCCGCTTGTGCGCGAAAGCGGCTGCGCGGTCAATCCGGGCGCCGTTCGGCGCGGATCATGAACAGCGCGGCCAGCGCCGAGAGGCTGAGCGCGGAGGAGACCATCAACACCTTGGCGCCCATGACGTCGATGAGCAGGCCGAAGGCCAGCGGCGCCACCGCCTGCGCCATCCGTGCCGGCGCGCCGATGATGCCGAGGCGGTAGCCGAAATCCTTCGGACCGAAGATCGACAGCGGCAGCGTGCCGCGCGCGATCGTGAGAATGCCGTTGCCCGAGCCGTGGAGCAGCGCAAACGCGGTTGCGGCGGGCGCGCCGAAGATGGCGACGACGGCGGCGCCGAGGGGGTGGGTGACGCAGGCAAGGCGCGTCGACCACAGCGGATGGAAGCGGCTCAGAAAGCCCGCTTCGAGAATGCGCGCGGCCACCTGTGCGGGACCGATCAGCGCGCCGGCGGCGATGGCCTCGACATGCGTCGCGCCTGTGGCCTCCAGCAGGCGCGGGAAATGGACGGCCATCGCGCCGGTGACGGCCCAGACCGCCGCGAACACGAAGGCGAGCAGCACCATGGTTCGGTCGAGCGGCAAATGCGGCTTCTCGGCCGTCGCCGCGGCCTGCCTGGCGCCCTTGATCGCCGGCAGCATGAAGAAGTTCAGGGGCAGGCCGATCAGGATGTTGGCGGCCGCCCAGGCGAAACAGGTCTCGCGCCAGCCGATATGGGACAGGCCCCAGGCGGTGAGGGGCCAGCCGACGGTGGAGGCGAAGCCTGCCATCAGCGTTATGCCGGTGATAGGCCTGCGCGCCTCGGTGCCGTAGATGCGGCTGAGCGCGGCGAAGGCGGCATCGTACAGCCCCATCGCCATGCCGATGCCGAGCACGAGCCAGGCGAACGCCATCACCGCCAATGAGTGCGAGAGGCCGAGCAGGAGGAGACCGGCTGCCATCGTCAGGTTCGAGACCGACAGCACCTGCCGGCCCCCGAACAGATCGATCTGCCGCCCGATGCGCGGGCCGAGCATCGCCGAGATTACGAGCGAGGCCGAGAACGCGCCAAAGATCCAGTTGGAGGAGACGCCGAGGTCGCGCGCCATGGGATCGGCGAGCAGCGCCGGCAGGTAGTAGCTGGAAGCCCAGGCCAGGGTCTGCGTGGTGCCGAGCGCCAGGATGATCGGTAGCTGGCGCTGGCTCATCTTGGTGCGATTCTGGTCTCGGTGTGCGGCGGTGTCATCGGTTGCATTTGCGGCCCGCGGCGAGAGTGCGTCAACAGCGTCCGCGACATATTCGATCTGCTGCGGACGGGAGCCTTGGTTGCGCACGGTTCGCGCGTGGCCTTTCGCTCGTCACGAATGCACGCCATAATGGAGCATGCAATTAACCTCGCGCCTCGCGCTGATGAACTGGCTGACCGGCCAAGGGCTGACGGGCTTGCCCGAAAACGAGCTGCTCCGCGGCTTCTGCGAGCGCTGCCGCGCCGAAGGGCTGGAACTCTCGCGCGGGCTCGTCGTGATCGACACGCTGCATCCGATCTATGAGGGCCGCGGCTTCCGCTGGAGCGACCGGCAGAGCAACGAGAGCGATGTGTTCGAATATGGTTCGACCGCCGAAGGCGATGCCGCCAAGAGCTGGCGCCGCTCGGTGTTCTTCCACATGCTCGAGCACGGCGAGGACGAGAGGGTGATCGACCTTGCCGACGCGCCGTCGATGGATTTCTCACAGATCGGCGAACTCGCCGAAAAGGGCCACAAGCACTATCTCGCTTTCGTGCATCGTTTTGGCGAGAACGGCGCGCTCGGCCTGATGGATTGCCTCTATTCCTGCTGGACCACGCGCCGCGACAGCGGCTTCTCCGAACCCGAGCTCGAAGCTCTGCGCGATCTCGTGCCGGTGCTGGGGCTCGCGATCAAGTCGGCGCAGCAGGTCGACATTGCGCGAACCCTCGGCCGCGTCTATCTCGGCCGCGATGCCTCCGCGCAGGTGCTGGGCGGGCGTATCACGCGCGGCGTCACCGAGCGCATCAATGCCGTGCTGTGGTATTCGGATTTGCGCGGCTCGACCGGAATCAGCGAGAGCATCGGCCCCGACGAGATCATCCCGTTCCTCAACGACTATGCGCAAGCCGTGATCGACGCGATCCACGATGCCGGCGGCGACGTGCTGAAGCTGATCGGCGATGGCGTGCTCGCGATGTTCTGGGGGGAGGACATGTCGGATGCGCGGCGCGCTGCGCTGCGCGCCGAGCATCTGTTCCGAAAGAACGTCGCTGCGCTGAACAAGCGGCGGGAGGCCGATGGCCGTCCCACAACGTCGGCCTATATCGGCCTGCATGTCGGCGAGGTCTTTTACGGCAATATCGGCAGCGCGGACCGGCTCGACTTCACCGTCGTCGGCCCCACCGTCAACGAGGTCAGCCGCATCGCCTCGATGAGCCGTTCGGTCGACCGCGAGCTGCTGGCCTCGGCCGAGTTCTACAAGGGCCTGGACGCCACTGGCCGCCGCTACCTCGTCTCCACCGGCCGCTACGCGCTGCGTGGCATCGGCCGCGCGCAGGACCTCTACACGCTCGATCCCGAGGTCGATACGAGCGAGCCGGTGACCGGGAGCTACGAGCGGTATCTGGCGAACTAGCGGCGGATCGTAGGGGCCGAGACATTGGGCGTTTTCGTTCGATCCTTGGCGGGCCATTGTTCGGAAAGCGGCGGCATCGAAGTCTCCTTGCCGGTCATGCGCTCAACGGCGACGGCGTAGACGGTGATGATGTCGAGCCGCGGGAAGAACCCCTTCGGTCGCGTCGTATCCGGCTTGC
Source organism: Tuber microsphaerosporum (assembly GCA_003521225.1). Lineage (NCBI taxonomy): Eukaryota > Fungi > Ascomycota > Pezizomycetes > Pezizales > Tuberaceae > Tuber > Tuber microsphaerosporum. The sequence goes on along the minus strand of QOVD01003390.1, from coordinate 183,461 downwards.
CGTATTTGGCCATCAACGTTTCGCAGAACCGCTGCTTGATGCCCGTCTCGCCCACGACCCGGATGCGGCCGAACAGGCATATGCTTCGATAGGCGAGACCGGAATCGCATTCGAACCGGCCATAGTCGAAGACACCTTCGTGCTCATCGATCTCGATGCAGACGCGGGGATCTCGCTCGATGTTTGCGCGCAGATGTCCCCGGGCGGCCGTCGTGTGCAGATACACCTCACCGTCGAGCCAGAGATAGAGGAGCGGGATACAGTAGGGAAACCCGTCCTCGCTGACTGTCGCAAGATGGCCAGCATATCCGCGTGCCAGCATCTCCAGGATCCGCTCCTGCGACATGGCGCGGTCCTCGCGACGGATTTGCGGTGAACTCATGGTGCAAGACGCTCCGCGCCGCCATCCGAATGAGCGGACATTTCAGGTTTCCTTGTTATCCGAAACAGGATAGAAAAATAGTGGTCTTGAGCAAAGGTCCACTCGGACCTATTGCGGCATACCACTTCTCGACGTGCGGCTCACCCTGTCGGACGAGGACCCGTGAAGAGCAGGCAGAGCTGGGCAGAACTCTATTCCTTCAGCGTCGACCGTACGGCGGAGGCGCCGGTATTCCGCCAGATCTACCTCGAGCTACGATCGGCAATTCTGTCCGGAGCGCTTCGTCCGGCGGCCAAGTTGCCCTCGACGCGCGACCTTGCGGCGCAGCTCGGCGTCTCGCGTACCGCAGTTGTTTCGGCTTTCGAGCAGCTGCTAGCCGAAGGTTATGCCTTCGGCAGGACGGGGGCGGGGACTTATGTTGCGTCCGATCTGCCTGAACCGTTTGCCGCGCCTCATGGCCGCAAGACAAGGGCGGCACCGGCCGCGGCAGGCGCGGCCTCCTTTCACGGCCTCGGCGATTTCGTCGATGTGACGACGCAAAATGACGAGCGTCCCTTCAACCTGGGTCGCACGCTGTTGGATGCACGTAGCGCCGAATTGTGGCGCAAACTCACGGCGCGCACGCTGCGATCGTTTGAGCGACATCATCTCGGCTATGGCGATCCGCGTGGCTTGCTGGAGCTGCGCAAGTCGGTTTGCGACTATCTTCGGGCCGCACGCGGCGTGCGCTGCGAGGTCGACCAGATCGTGATCACCGCCGGCACGCAGCAAGCCGTGGACATCGTCGCACGTGTCATGCCCGGGCCGGACAAGGAGGTCTGGATCGAAGACCCCGGCTATACCCTGACCCGCCTTACGCTCGCTGCGTCAGGCGCGAAGGTTTGCGCCATCCCGGTTGACCAGCACGGCGTCAACGTCACGGAAGGGATCCGCCGCGCCCCGAAGGCGCGCGCAGTTTTCATAACGGCCTCGCACCAGTTTCCGACAGGCGTTCCCCTGTCGATGGCGCGCCGCCTCGAACTTCTCGCCTGGGCCCGCGAGTCCGGCGCCTGGATCATCGAGGACGATTACGCCAGCGAATTCCGCTACGGCGGCCGTCCCCTCGCTTCGCTTCAGGGCCTGGATGAGGCCGGCCGTGTCATTTACGTCGGAACTCTCAACAAGGCGCTCTTCCCCGGATTGAGGCTTGGCTACGCCGTGCTACCACACCCGCTCGTGCGGAATTTCGTTGCCGCGCGCTATCTGATCGACCGTCAACCGTCGAGCCTCTGCCAGTCCGTTGCTGCGGCCTTCATGGAAGAGGGGCATTTCGCAGCCCACATCCGCAGAATGCGGGAAGTGTACCGCCGCCAGCGCGATACACTCGTTGCCGCACTGAGGCGGCGCCTGGGCGACCATTTGTCGGTCGAGCCGCCGGACCAGGGCATGCACCTGGTTGCCTACACGCGACGGGGACTTTCCGACGTGAAGATCGAACGGGCCGCTCGCGACCACGGCGTCACCGTTCGCGCGATGAGCCGCCACTATATCGAGGCGCCGGCGCAGTCGGCGCTGATGCTGGGCTTTAGCGGCTACCCGCAGCAGACCATTGCGCCGGCGGTTGCCCGACTGGCGCGGGCCATCGCCGCTGGTTGCGAACCGGACTAGCACCGCGCCGGCACTTCGTCCCCCACCATGGCTGGCTGCCGATCCAGCGCCACGGCGGGAGAGAGCCAGATCACCAGCGCCTGCACGCCGAACACCGCGGCCGCGAGATACAGGCAGGCCTCTGCGCTCCAGAGGCCGCCGACGATCGCGCCCAGCGCCGAGCCGAGCGGGCGGGCGCCGTAGCTCATGATGTTGATGGCGGAGACGCGTCCGAGCAGGCGCGGCGGCGTCACGGACTGCCGCAGGGTCGTGGTCGAAATCACCCACAGGATCGGCCCGACCCCGAGAAGGAAGAAGCTCAAGGCCGCGAGCCAGGGCGAGGGGACCAGCACCGTCAGCGCCATCACCACCGCGGCGACGAAACCCGTGACCGGACCAAGGCCGACCACCGTCCCGAAGGCGATGCGCTTCATCACGCGCGTGGCGAACAGCGCGCCGATCACCATGCCGACGCCGTACATCGTCAGCACGGTGCCGACGCCTGCGGCCGTCAGGCCGAGATGGCGCACCGCGTAGGGTACGAACACGGCGATCTGGAGGAACCAGCCGGTGTTGAAGATGAACTGGGTGATGAACACCGGCCGCAGCAGCGGATGGTGGAACACGAAGGCCGCGCCCTCGCGGATGTCCTGGAACGGATGGCGCCGCGGCGAGGGCGTACGGGTGGGCTCGTAGATGCCGGAGAGCAGCACGACGGCGATGGCCGAGAGCGCCGCGGCAAAGCCGAAGGCCGGGCTCGCACCCCACCAGCCGACCAGCGCACCGCCGAGCGCAGGCCCGCTCGCAAAGGCGATGGTGCGGGCGAGCTCGATGCGGGCATTTGCCGACGGCAACAGCTCCGCGCTCACCAGCGAGGGCACCAGGGCCGGCGCCGCCACGCTGTAGACGACCGTGCCGCATACGGCGGCAAAGCCGAGCAGAGCCAGCAGCGGCAAATTGAGGGCGCCAAGTGTGAGCAGCAGCACGATGGCCGCCAGCGCGACCGCGCGCAGCGCTTCGGCACCTGCCATCAGCGAGCGGCGGGAGATGCGGTCGGCGAGTAGGCCGGCCGGAATGGCGAACAGGACAAAGGGCAGGGTGAGGGCGGTCTGGAGCAGGCCGGTCTGGCCTTCCGCAACACCCAGCGTGAGCACGGCGACGATGGGGGCCGCGGCCAGCGCGATCTGCTCGGCCGATTGCGCCGCCAGGTTGGACCAGGCGAGGCGGTTGAAGGTGTCGGGGAGGCGAAGCGGGTTTGACATGGCGCATTTCCTGCAAAGTCGTGTTGGCGCCAGTATCCGCCCCCGAGGACGGCCAAACCCACCCGCTTCCCGACAGGGCGGCGGATAACCGCCGCGTCGGGACCCCATCGGCTAGATGCAGTTGCAAATGAGTTGCAATAAGCTTCGACTTCGGTATTCTGCTGATATGGATGCCCGCTCCCCCGATTTGACCCAAGATGCCGCCGGCTGGCGCACTGATGCGCCTGCTACCAAGAGCCTCGCCGAGGTGAACGCCACGATTGCCATCCCCACGGCGGGGGTGTGGTGGCGGCGATTCCTCGCCTTTGTCGGCCCCGGCTATCTGGTCTCGGTCGGCTACATGGACCCCGGCAACTGGGCGACCGACCTCGCCGGAGGGTCGAAGTTCGGCTACACGCTGCTTTCGGTCATCCTGCTCTCGAATTTGATGGCGATCCTGCTCCAGTCGCTGGCGGCGCGGCTCGGCATCGTCACCGACCGCGACCTCGCGCAGGCCTGCCGCGCGACCTATTCGCCGGCGGTGAACTTCCTGCTCTGGCTCGCCTGCGAGGCGGCGATCATCGCCTGCGATCTCGCCGAGGTCATCGGCACAGCGATTGCGCTCAAGCTGCTGTTCGGCATTCCCCTGATCGGGGGCGCGCTGCTTGCCGCGCTCGATGCGTTCCTGCTGCTGCTCCTGATGAACCGCGGCTTTCGCTTCCTCGAAGCGTTCGTCATCGCGATGCTTGTCGTGATCGCAGTCTGCTTCGTGGTCCAGATCGTGGCCGCCGCGCCGCCGATGGCGGAAGTCCTGCACGGCTTCATGCCGAAGACCGAGATCTTCACCAATCCGGAGATGCTCTACATCGCGATCGGCATCATCGGCGCGACCGTGATGCCGCATAATCTCTATCTGCACTCCTCGATCGTGCAGACGCGCGCCTATGAGCGCAACGACACCGGCCGGCGCGAGGCGATCAAATGGGCGACGACGGATTCGACCATCGCCCTGATGCTGGCACTGTTCATCAATGCGGCGATCCTTGTCGTGGCGGCAGCGACCTTCCACAAGAGCGGCCATTCCGACGTCGCCGAAATCGGCCAAGCCTTCGAGCTGTTGTCGCCACTGCTTGGCCTCGGTATCGCCTCGACGCTGTTTGCGATTGCGCTGCTCGCCTCGGGACTGAACTCGACGGTGACGGCGACGCTCGCCGGCCAGATCGTGATGGAAGGTTTTCTCGACCTGCGCCTGCCGAGCTGGGCGCGCCGTTTGCTCACGCGAGGCATCGCCATCGTTCCGGTGATCGTCGTCACCGCAATTTACGGCGAGCGCGGCACGGCGGATCTGCTGGTGTTCAGCCAGGTCGTGCTGTCGATGCAGCTGCCCTTCGCCGTCATCCCGCTGGTGCGCTTCGTCTCGGATCGGCGCAAGATGGGGAAGTTCGCGATACCGCCATACGTCGCCGCGATCGCGTGGATCGTCGCGGGCATCATCGTGATTTTGAACGTGAAGTTGCTGGTGGATACGCTGTTCGGGTGAGTGTTCGCCCAACACACCGCCATCGTCGCCCGGCTTGACCGGGCGACCCGGTATTCCAGAGACGTTTGTGATTGAGCCGAGAAGCCGCGGCGTACTGGATGCCCCGGTCAAGCCGGGGCATGACAGCGAGCTAATCCTGCGGCTCTGACGTCGCGTCACCTTGCGCGTCGATGCGCAGCCAACCTGACGGCGCGAGGCGCTGCTGCGGCAGGAAGCGGGCCTTGTAGTCCATCTTCTTCGAGCCTTCGATCCAGTAGCCGAGATAGACGTAAGGCAGCCCCTGGCGGCGGGCGCGGGCGATGTGGTCGAGGATCATGAAGGTGCCCATCGACCGGCTGACCTGGCTCGGCTCGAAGAACGAATAGACCATCGAGAGGCCGTCGCTGAGCACGTCGGTCAGCGCCACCGCGATCAGCTCCTCACCGCGGCCGGTGATACCGCTGTCGGGGCCGCGCTTGCGGTACTCGATGATGCGGGTCTCGACATGGCTGTCCTCGACCATCATGGCGTAATCGAGCACGGTCATGTCGGCCATGCCGCCATGGCGGTGGCGGGAGTCGAGATAGGCGCGGAACACCGAATATTGCTCGGAGGTCGGCACCGCACTGCGCTGCTCGCCGATGATGTCGGCGTTGCGCGCGATCACCTTGCGGAAGTTTCGGGAGGGGCGGAATTCGTTGGCGACCACCCGGACGGAGACGCAGGCGCGGCACTGGTCACAGGCCGGCCGGTAGGCGATCGACTGGCTGCGGCGGAACCCGCCATGGGTCAGGAGGTCGTTGAGGTCGCCCGCGCGCTCCCCCACGAGGTGCGTAAACACCTTGCGCTCATGCCGGCCCGGCAGATACGGGCAGGGAGAGGGCGCCGTGAGGTAAAATTGGGGGGTGTCGCGCGAGTGCTGGGTCAAGGGACGTCGTGGGCCTCCAAAGTGGGCATTAACATCGCGCTACGAAGGCCCCCGGTCAATCGGTCTACTCGGCAGGTCTGATCGGTCAGTTTAGTCGGTCCTGGTTGATAGGTTCTTGATCATCAGGCTCTCAGTAGGTCCTTGCGGCCTGCGGCACGGGCGCGCGGACAGAATTGTTGATCACGACCGTTCCCAGCACGACATCATGCAGCAGGCGCCGGCGGCCGTTGAACAGCCCAACCAGCACCACGAAAGGTGTCAGGAACGAGACCGTCACCCAGAACAGCACGGCATGGGTGGCGCCGAGCACGAAATAGCCGGGCGCGCCGTACCAGGTGCGCAACTCCAGATCCATCAGGCGCATGCCGATCGTCGCGGACGACGGACCGCCGATACAGGCACCGTAATAGACGATCGCCCAAACAACGGAGGCCGGCCAGGCCAGCCAGAACAGCGCCCAGCCGATGCCGAGCGTGACGATGCCAAACAGCGCGATGAAGATGTAGCCGAGGATCACGGGAACGGAGATCACGACCATGTCGATCAGGAACGCGAACGCCCGCCGCGTTGCCACGCCACGGAACAATTCCGGGTGCAGATAGGGATCGAAGGCGTGCGGTTGCATGGCGCCGTCATTGCGCCAGGCATTGCCCGAGTCCGAATACGACATAGTCCGTTCTCCCAAGGGAAACTCCCGTGGCAGGACATGGGAGCAAGTCATCCCCGTGCCAAGGGCGTGCGGGCGTCAACAAGCCGAAATATTCCGGCAATTCGGGGGCGGGGCTGTTACCGCTGTCGTTCAGGGAAGGCGTCGTAGGGTGGGCAAAGGCGCGTTAGCGCCGTGCCCACCATCGTTCCGCGATCGCTAGCTGGCATGGTGGGCACGCTTCCGCCTTCGCTCTTCGAGCTACGGCGGACAAGCCGCTTGGCCCACCCCGCGATGCCTTACGTTTGGCTCCGCAGCTTCTCCGCCACCTTCGGCGCAAAATAGCTGAGCACGCCGTCGGCGCCGGCGCGCTTGAACGCCAACAGGCTCTCCATCATCGCGCGCTCGCCGTCGAGCCAGCCATTGTTGGCGGCCGCTGCGATCATCGCGTATTCGCCGGAGACCTGGTAGGCGAAGGTCGGCATCGCAAAGGTGTCCTTCACGCGCCGGACCACGTCGAGATAGGGCATGCCGGGCTTCACCATCACCATGTCGGCGCCCTCGGAGATGTCGAGATCGACCTCGCGCAGCGCCTCGTCGGTGTTGGCGCTGTCCATCTGGTAGGTGCGCTTGTCGCCGGTCAGCGTCTTGGCCGAACCGATGGCGTCGCGGAACGGGCCGTAGAAGGCGGAGGCGTATTTGGCCGCATAGGCCATGATCTGCACGTCGAGCAGGCCAGAGCGGTCCAGCCCCTCGCGGATCGCGGCGACGCGGCCGTCCATCATGTCGGAGGGCGCGATGATGTCGCAGCCGGCTTCGGCCTGGACCAGCGCCTGACGCACCAGCACCGCGACCGTCTCGTCGTTCAAAATCTTGCCGTCGGAGATCAGGCCGTCATGGCCGTGGCTGGTGAAGGGATCGAGCGCGACGTCGCAGAGGATGCCGATGTCAGGAAACTCCTTCTTGATCGCGCGCACCGCCTGGCAGACCAGGTTGTTCGGATTGGTCGCCTCGGAGCCTTCCTCGTCGCGCAGGGACGGGTCGGTGTAGGGAAACAGCGCGAGGCAGGGGATGGTGAGCTTCATGGCGCGCTCGGCCTCGCGCACGGCCTGGTCGACGCTGAGGCGGTCGACGCCCGGCATCGAGGCGATCTGCTCGCGCTTGTTGTTGCCGTCGATCAGGAACAGCGGCCAGATCAGATCGTCGGTGGTCAGCACGTTCTCGCGCACCATGCGCCGGGCCCATTCGGCCTTGCGGTTGCGGCGCGGGCGGACGGCCAGATCGAGGGCAGGGGAGGCACTGGCGCCATCCCGGCGCGAAACCTCGCGCAATTCGATCGGTCGTCCGTATTTGATCGCCATCATTCTTCCTCCGGCTGGAATTATTCTTATACCAGCTCGCATGGTTCCCGTCACCGCGGCTTGACCTGCCGCAAGGCAAAATTGAGGTCAATCGGGCAGCCGATTGATTTTGCGGGGCGAAGCAGCCAGAAGGGGACCATGTCCGAAATCTCCACCCGCGATGCGGCCCGCGACGGCGCCAGTGCCAGGGACGCCGCCAGAGACAACGCCAGAGACAACGCGATGTCGGTGGCGGCGATCTCGTCGGAGCGCCCCGAGTCCGACGACAATGTCTGGACGCGCCGGCTCGTGCTGTTCCTGCGCGTGATGGCACTGCTGTCGATTCTGAAGGGCCTCTATCACTGGGCCCAGGTCACCGGCTTCGTCGGCGGCGAGGACGAGGCGTTCGAGAACCAGTCGATGGCCTGGCAGGCCGCCACCGTCTATTTTGCCGTGATCGAGCTCGTTGCCGCGGTCGGCCTCTGGCTCGCGACGCCGTGGGGCGCGGTGGTCTGGCTGACGACCGTCGTGTCGATGGCGGTGATCGAACTGATGTTCCCGGGCATCTACGGCGGCAGCCTGATCGTCGTCGGTGTCGAAGCCTTCATGCTCGCCGCCTATCTCGCGCTCGCCTGGATGGCCGCGCGCGAGCGGCCGCCGTAGCGCGCTTACGATTTCAACGCACACTCACACTCTCTCGTGCCCCGGACGCAGCGCAGCACGCAGTGATGCGCTGCTGAGCCGGGGCCCAGCTCTCCACGATCTCGTTTGCGGCTTCTGGGTCCCGGCTCTGCGCTCCGCTTCGCTGCGCTTGTCCGGGACACGAGAGCGGCATTTCCGAAGTCGTGGCTTGGTTGACCGTTCGTTGCCTAAAATTCGAGGTAACTTTTCATTGACTCCGTGCGTTCCGCCACAGCTCTTACGCGCCCGTTTCGAAACGGGGCGGCCCTGTACTGGAATGCGACAGAGGTGGCGGACGGAGGGTGAACAGGACCTTGCGAGGGTCAACAGACGGTTGCGAAAAGCCCTTGTGACACAGGCTTAATCCGCAATTCACTGTCTTAAATTCATGATCTCTTTATTCTCTTATTTAAGCCGATCTTCAAACGCCCCCCTTAAGTTGCACCTATCAGACGGAGCACAAGTTTCGTCGAATGAGTGTCGATAAAAACGACAACAGGGGAAGTGTCATGATGAAAGCCGTCGCAACTGCGGCAGATACCGCAGAGCGCGTCTCCGGCCAGCAGGGTTCGGTGCAGTCGCTCTATCTGGAAGCTTTGACTCTGGTGGAGCGGCTGCATCGCCGGCTCCTCGACGTCATCAAGGATGAATTCGATCGCCGCGGCCGTGCGGACATCAACTCGGTCCAGGCGCTCCTGCTCTACAACATCGGCGACAAGGAGCTGACCGCGGGCGAGCTGCGCACGCGCGGTTACTATCTCGGCTCCAACGTCTCCTACAATCTGAAGAAGCTCGTCGAGCTCGGCTTCCTCGATCATCAGCGCTCGCGCGTTGATCGCCGCTCGGTGCGCATCCGCCTGACCCCGCAGGGCCAGGAAGTCCGCCGCATCGTCGACTCCCTCTACCAGAAGCACGTCAAGACGGTGGAGCAGGTCGGCGGCATCTCGGGCGAGGAGTTCTCGACCCTCAACAAGTCGCTGCACCGCCTCGAGCGGTTCTGGACCGACCAGATCCTGTATCGTCTCTGAGTTCTTTGCGACGGGACTTGGCCAAGCCGGCCCGCAACAAGACCGGCAAGCCTCCCGAACGTGCCTGACCTCCCCAAGCGCGCCGGCCCGGCTCTGCCCCGGACCGGTGCGTTTTGTCGTTTCGCGACTGCGAAATAATTGCCGGCCAGGCGGAACCAGTTCCCCGCACCGCAGTTGTTACTGCGGATCGGAGGATGCGATGCTGGTCGAGCGCGGGCTTCAGGCAATGAACGTCGAACTCGTGAGCGACGCCTATGCCATCGCAGCGAATTACCTCCGCCGCTCCGGCGCGATTCCCGACACGCTGGTCACCAACGAAAGCCTGCTCGAGATCATCATCAAGCTGCTCCAGCACGGCGAATTGAACAAGATCAGGCTCGCTAACAAGGCCATTGGTCGGTTCGAGGCCCAGTCCGGGGCCCGCGCGGTTGCCTGATCAAAACTCCCAAAATTCGACAGAACCAGAGGGTGACATGGAAGCTGCCATCGACCGGATCATGCAGACTTATGACCTGCTTGCGAACCGCACGTCCGCGGCGAGCGCGGAGGCACGGGCCAAGGTCACGAACTACCTCAATACGTTGATGGAAGCCGGCGAGAAGGACACCCACAGGTTGACGGTGTGCGGACTGACCTATCTGCGCCAGCTCGACGGCAGCGTCGATCCCGTGAAGGCGGGGTATACCGGGCTCTAGGGGCAGGTCCGGCCCGCACGGATTTTTAGGTCCAAATCGGACCCTTCAGGACTGATCGGGGCGGACGGTTCAAGCAGCCGTCCTCTCGCCCGGATCCTTCAATCCCCACCATATCTGGCATAATTCTCGCTCTCGACCCGCAAATACTTGGCCGGGGGCGGGTGATGTGGTAGATCGCGCTCGCCGCTTCCGATCGCCACACCAGACCGCCCGTAGCCCGCCAAAAGGCTGCGGCGGTGGAGATATTCGCAAGATGACCTCAGCCAGAACCGCCTCCGCGCCCGACTCGTTTTTCACCGCCTCGCTCGACCAGGCCGACCCGGAAATCGCCGCCGCCATCAAGGGCGAGCTCGGCCGGCAGCGCCATGAGGTCGAGCTGATCGCCTCCGAGAACATCGTCAGCCGTGCCGTGCTGGAAGCGCAGGGTTCGGTGATGACCAACAAGTACGCAGAGGGTTATCCGGGCGCGCGCTACTATGGCGGTTGTGAGTGGGTCGACGTCGCCGAGAACCTCGCGATCGATCGCGCCAAGAAGCTGTTCGGCGCCAACTTCGCCAACGTGCAGCCGAACTCCGGCAGCCAGATGAACCAGGCGGTGTTCCTGGCGCTGCTGCAGCCCGGCGACACCTTCATGGGCCTCGACCTCGCGGCCGGCGGCCATCTCACCCACGGCTCGCCCGTCAACATGAGCGGCAAGTGGTTCAAGGCCGCGCACTACACCGTGCGCCGCGAGGACCAGATTATCGATATGGACGCGGTCGCCAAGCAGGCCGAAGAGGTCAAGCCCAAGCTGATCGTCGCTGGCGGCTCGGCCTATTCGCGCGCTTGGGACTTCAAGCGTTTCCGTGAGATCGCGGACAGCGTCGGCGCGTACCTCCTGGTCGACATGGCGCACTTCGCCGGTCTCGTCGCCGGCGGCGTGCATGCCTCGCCCGTGCCGTATGCCCACGTCACCACCACCACCACGCACAAGTCGCTGCGCGGTCCGCGCGGTGGCTTGATCCTCTCGAACGACGAGGCGCTCGCCAAGAAGCTCAATTCGGCGATCTTCCCGGGCCTGCAGGGTGGGCCCCTGATGCATGTGATCGCGGCGAAGGCGGTCGCCTTCGGCGAGGCGCTGCGTCCGGACTTCAAGATCTATGCAAGGAACGTCGTCGAGAACGCCAAGGTGCTGGCCGAGGCGATGAAGAGCCACGGGTTCGATATTGTCTCCGGCGGCACCGATAACCATCTGATGCTGGTCGACCTCAGGCCGAAGGGCCTGAAGGGCAACGTCTCGGAGAAGGCGCTGGTCCGCGCCGCCATCACCTGCAACAAGAACGGCATTCCGTTCGACCCCGAAAAGCCCTTCGTCACCTCGGGCCTGCGTCTCGGCACCCCGGCGGCGACGACCCGCGGTTTCGGTGTCGCCGAATTCCAGCAGGTCGGCGGCATGATCGCCGAGGTCCTCAACGCGATCGCGCAGTCCGACGACGGCAAGGCGCCGCTGGTCGAAGCCGCGATCAAGGAACGGGTCAAGGCGCTCACCGATCGGTTCCCGATCTATCAGTAAGGTCAAGGTACACGGATGCGCTGCCCGAACTGCAACAGTCTCGATACGCAGGTAAAGGACTCGCGTCCGACCGAGGACTCTTCCGTGATCCGCAGGCGGCGCGTGTGCGTCGCCTGCAATTTCCGCTTCACCACCTTCGAGCGCGTGCAGTTGCGCGAGCTCACGGTGATCAAGCGCAACGGCCGCCGCGTGCCGTTCGACCGCGACAAGCTGATGCGCTCGGTGTCGATCTCCTTGCGCAAGCGGCAGGTCGAGCCGGAGCGGGTTGAGAAGATGGTCTCCACCATCGTCCGCGAGCTCGAGACCGGTGGCGAGGCCGAGATCTCCTCCGAAGTGATCGGCGAGACCGTGATGGAGCATCTGCGCACGCTCGACGACGTCGCCTATGTGCGCTTCGCCTCGGTCTATCGCAATTTCCGCGAGGCCAAGGATTTCGCTGACGTGCTCGGCGAGCTCTCCGGTGAGGAGGAAGCGCGGCTCGCCGCGATCCGCAAATGATCTTCCGGATCCTGGAGGATCAGTTCGCGCAGAAGGCCCGCGAGTCCAAGGACGCTGATCGCCGCTTCATGCAGCTTGCGCTGGCGCTGGGCAAGCGCGGGCAGGGGCGCACCTGGCCCAATCCTGCCGTGGGCGCTGTCATCGTCAAAGACGGGGTCATCATCGGCCGCGGCTGGACGCAGCCAGGCGGGCGACCGCATGGCGAGCCCGAAGCGCTGCGCCGGGCCGGCGAGGCCGCGCGAGGCGCCACGCTCTATGTCACGCTGGAGCCGTGCTCGCATTTCGGCAAGTCGCCGCCTTGCGCAGACGCGGTGATCGCCGCCGGCATCACGCGGGTGGTCGCGGCGACCGAGGATCCCAATCCGGAAGTCGCGGGCCAGGGTCATGCTCGCTTGCGCGCCGCCGGCATCACGGTGGATGTGGGTCTGTGTGCGGCAGAGGCCGCGTTCGACCACGCCGGGCATTTCCGCCGCATCCGTGACAAGCGCCCGCACGTGATCCTGAAGCTCGCGGTCTCGCCTGACGGCAGGATCGGTGCGGCTGGCGGCAAGCCGCTTGCGATCACGGGCGAGGCCGTCCGCAATCGCGTGCATCTGCTCCGCGCCCAGAGCGACGCCATCCTGGTCGGCATCGGCACGGTGCTGGCGGATGATCCGCAGCTCAATTGTCGCCTGCCGGGCATGGAAGCGCGTTCTCCCATACGCGTCGTGCTCGACCAGAATCTGCGCATTTCGGCCGCGAGCCAGCTTGGTCGTTCCGCGCGGGAGACGCCGCTCTGGGTGATCGGCTCGGAGCTTGCGGAAGCCGCCGCCGCCACGCGGCTCGGAGCGGCCGGCGCTCAGATCATCCGCGTACCGCCAGGAAACGCTTCCGGGCTTGATCTTTCGGCCGTGCTGCATGTGCTGGCGGAGAAAGGCATCACGCGGCTGATGGTCGAGGGCGGCAGCCGCGTCGCGGCGTCCTTCGTCGCGGCCGACCTCGCCGACGAGATCTGGCTGTTCCGCGGAGCGGAAGAGGTCGGCCCGGGCGGCGTCGATGCGCTCGATGCATTGCCCCTGTCGAAAATCACGCAGTCGCAGGCCTATAAGGTTCATGCTAGCGAGACATTCGGCAAGGATACTCTCACCATCTACGAGCGCGCGTAATGTTCACTGGCATTGTCACCGATATCGGCGAGATCGTCGGCTTCACGCCAACAGCGCAGGGCCAGTTGCACAGGCTGCGCATCGCTTGCCGCTACGATCAGACCACCATCGCCGACGGCGCCTCGATCGCCTGCAACGGCGTCTGCCTGACGGTGGTTGCTTCCGGCGTCGAAGGCGGCACAACCTGGTTCGACGTCGATGCCGCCGCCGAGACGCTGGCGCTGACGACTGCAAGGCACTGGAAGGTCGGCACGAGGCTCAATCTCGAGCGCGCGCTCAAGATTGGCGACGAGCTCGGCGGCCATATCGTCGCCGGCCATGCCGACGGTGTCGCCACCCTCGTCAGTCGCGAGGACCTGCCTGATATGGCGCGGTTCGAGCTCTCGACCACGCGGGAGCTCGCGCGCTTCATCGCCACCAAGGGCTCGATCACGCTCGACGGCGTTTCGCTGACGGTCAATACGGTGAGAGACGTGACCTTTTCGGTGCTGATCATCCCGCATACTCTGACGGTCACGACGATCGGCGGCTGGAAAGCGGGCGCCGAGGTTAATATCGAGGTCGACCTGATGGCCCGCTATGCCGCGCGGCTGACGGAAATGAAGTGACGGCGGAGCCGTTATTCCGGGATGGTCCGAAGGACCAGACCACAGGTGCGCAATTGCGCACCGGGGAATCTCGAGATTCCGGGCTTGATGCTTCGCATCGCCCCCGGAATGACAGTGTCTTTTGAACTTGGCTTACATGCGTCCGGCGACTACATAGCGCCGACCTCTGTAGAACGGATTTAGACGATGGCAGACGCGCGACGCGCACCCCTGAAGGACCAGACCGACATTTCCGGCGCACGCGCGCTGATTGTCGAGGCGCGGTTCTATGACGATCTCCAGGATGCGCTTCTGGACGGCGCGGTGACCGAGCTGAAGGCAGCCGGTCTGACGCATGACGTCATCACGGTTCCCGGCGCGCTGGAAATCCCGGCGGCGGTCGCCATCGCGATCGATGCCGCGGCGGCGAACGGCAAGCCCTATGACGCGGTGATCGCGCTCGGCTGCGTGATCCGCGGCGACACAATCCACTTCGAGATCGTCTCGCAGGAATCCTCGCGCGCGCTGATGGATCTTGCGGTTTCGCGAAAGCTGCCGCTCGGCAACGGCATCCTCACCGTCAACACCGAGGCGCAGGCCTGGGCGCGGGCGCGCGCCAGCGAGCTCAACAAGGGCGGCGATGCCGCGCGCGCCGCGCTTGCGATGCTGCGCATCAAGCGCCGGCTGGCGCGGGCTTGATCATGGCCGATCACAGCAAAAAGCCGCCGGCCGGCACCGAGAAGAAAGCGAACCGGCGCGGTGCGGCGCGGCTCGCGGCCGTCCAGGCCCTGTATCAGATGGACATCGCCGGCGCCGGCATCAACGACATCTTTGCGGAGTTCGAGAGCCACTGGCTCGGCAACGAGGTCGAGGGCGATACCTATCTGCCGGCGGAAGCCGCCTTCTTTCGCGACGTGGTCTCCGGCGTCGTGCGCGACCAGAAGATGCTCGATCCCCTGATCGACGAGGCGCTGTCGAAGGGCTGGCCGCTGAAGCGGATCGAGGCCATCCTGCGCGCGGTGCTGCGGGCAGGGGCCTATGAGCTCCAGCATCGCAAGGACGTGCCGGGCCGCGTCGTCGTGTCCGAATATGTCGACGTTGCGAATGCATTCGTCGACCGCGAGGAGACCGGCATGGTCAACGCCGTGCTCGACCAGATCGGCCGCCAGTTCCGCGGCGATGAGTTCGGGCGGGGGTAGTTATCCACGAGGGCGGTGAAGAGATGCGATGCGGCTGCCCCATACTCCGCTGTCATCACCCGCGAAGGCGGGTGATCCAGTACGCCGCGGCGGTCGTAATTCATCGCTGCCGTCTCGGCGTACTGGATCGCCCGGTCAAGCCGGGCGATGACAGCATTGGGTGTGGCTAAGGCCGATGGCAGACTCTCAAAACCCCTCCGCCGAAGACTCCCTCATCGCGCGCTATTTCAAGCCGCTGGCGACTGACCCCGGCGCGTTCGGGCTGGTCGATGATGCCGCGGTGCTGTCCTCGTCCGGCGACGACATCGTGGTCACCACCGATGCCGTCGTCGAAGGCGTGCATTATCTTGCCACCGATCCGCCCGACACCATCGCGCGCAAGGCGCTGCGGGTGAACCTGTCGGATCTCGCCGCCAAGGGCGCGGCGCCCGCCGGCTTCGTGCTGACGCTGGCGCTGCGCAGCAAGGAGGATGGCTGGCTCAGGCCGTTCGCCGATGCGCTCGGCGAGGACAGCAGGACTTTCGCGTGCCCGCTGCTCGGTGGCGACACGGTGTCGACGCCGGGGCCGCAGATGATCTCGATCACCGCCTTTGGCCGCGTGCCGAAGGGACGGATGGTCGGCCGTACCGGCGCGCGGCCGGGCGACCTCATCCTGGTGACGGGAACGATCGGCGACGCCGCGCTCGGCCTCGATGTGCTCACAGGCGGCGCCGCGGCCGGGGCGCTCGCGTCCGAACCGCAAGCGAAGGAGATGCTGGTCTCACGCTATCGCGTGCCGCAGCCGCGCAATGTGTTGGCGCAGGCCATGCGTGACCACGCGACGGCCGCGATGGATGTCTCCGACGGGCTCGCCGGCGATCTGGCGAAACTCTGTGCAGCGTCGGGCGTCTCGGCCACGGTTGACGTCGCGAACGTGCCGCTCTCGGCTGCTGCGGCCGGCCTGATCGCGCGCAACGCTATTTGCGTTGAGACGCTGCTCGCCGGGGGCGACGACTACGAGGTGCTGTGCACGGTGCCGCCGGCGCAAAGTGAGGCGCTGATTGCCGCAGGGCAGGCGGCGGGCGTGGCCGTCACGGCGATCGGCACGATCGTCGCGGGCCGCGAACGGCCGCGCTTTTTGGACGGTCAGGGCCAGGAACTGGCCTTGAAGCGCCTGTCCTACAGCCACTTCTGAATTCGACTCGCCTCAAGCCCGATCTATCCGGATTTGCCGGTCGCCGCTTGCCGCAACCCCGACGAAAGCAAGTAGATGTATCCGAACCGTTGGTGCGAATGCAGCCAATGGATTTGATTCGATGACGGCGGCCGTTGCGGGTTTGAGCGAGGCGCAGATTGTTCCCGGGAGGGAGTGCGGAAGCTGCACGCTCTGCTGCAAGGTTTACAACGTGGTCGAGCTCGGCAAGGCCGCCGGCAAGTGGTGCTCGCATTGCAAGCCCGGCCGAGGCTGCACGATCCACGACAAACTGCCGAGCGAGTGCGCGGCGTTCAATTGTCTCTGGAAAACCGAGCCGACGATGTCCATGCAATGGAAGCCCGATCAGTCGAAGATGGTGCTCACTTTGCACCCCGAGACCAACAACATCCAGGTCGTGGTCGATCCCGGCGTGCCATCGGCCTGGACGCGGCAGCCTTATCACGGCCAGTTGCGCTTGTTGTCGAAGAGCAACATGCCGAAAGGCCATCTCGTGGTGGTGTTCGTCAATGAGCTGGCGACGCTCATCCTGCCCGACCAGGATGTGCAGCTCGGCAGCCTCACACGCGAGCAGGTCGTTTCGGTGACGCACGAGGTCGGCCCGAATGGCGGCGTCTACGAGGTCAAGATCTTCAACCGGCGTACAACAGCCGACGGGCAGACCCTGGAAATGGCGTCAGCCTCTCGCCATCCCGTGAGGGCGATGGCCTAGGCGTGGCCCAGGCCAAGCCTCGCCCGGTTCTGAGGTCGCCTCCCGGTGCTGCGCCAGGCCGGCGGCCAAGCGCTCGGGATTAGGTCTAAATACTTGCCGAGATCGGCTTTTTCGGCCTCATCCGGCGTTGCACCCTCAATTTGATTTTGGCAAGCTTGTGACCGACCAGGGCCACACCTTCGTGCAAGGGGCGGCCCTGTTCAAATAAGGGCGCCCACCGCATGACGGAAAAACAAAAGGCGCCGGGGGTACGTACATCAAGGATCTGAGGCAAAAATCACATGACAGCATTATGGTTGATAGTGCTCTGCGGAGTGCTTTCCATCGTCTACGCGATCTGGGCGACGTCTTCGGTGTTGAGTGCGGATGCGGGGTCACCGCGCATGCAGGAAATTGCAGGCGCAGTCGCTGAAGGCGCACAGGCGTATCTGCGGCGCCAGTATACGACGATCGGTATTGTCGGCGTCGTCATCTTCGTCCTGCTTGTCTATTTCCTTGGTCTCTACGTCGGCATCGGCTTCTTGATCGGCGCCGTCCTGTCGGGGGCGGCCGGCTTCATCGGCATGAACGTCTCGGTTCGCGCCAATGTGCGCACCGCCCAGGCAGCGACCACGTCGCTTGCCGGCGGCCTCGAGCTCGCCTTCAAGGCAGGCGCCATCACGGGCATGCTGGTGGCGGGTCTCGCGCTGCTCGGCGTGACCCTCTATTTCGGCTTCCTGGTGCACTCGCTGAAACTGGCGCCTGATAGCCGTCTCGTGGTCGACGCCCTGGTGGCGCTCGGCTTCGGTGCCTCGCTGATCTCGATCTTCGCCCGTCTCGGCGGCGGCATCTTCACCAAGGGTGCGGACGTCGGCGGCGACCTCGTCGGCAAGGTCGAGGCCGGCATCCCCGAGGACGATCCGCGCAACCCGGCCACCATCGCCGACAATGTTGGTGACAACGTCGGCGACTGCGCCGGCATGGCCGCCGACCTGTTCGAGACCTATGCGGTGACTGCGGTCGCCACCATGGTGCTCGCGGCGATCTTCTTCGCCAAGACGCCGATCCTCATGAACATGATGACGCTGCCGCTCGCCATCGGCGGCATCTGCATCATCACCTCGATCATCGGCACCTTCTTCGTGAAGCTCGGGCCGAGCCAGTCGATCATGGGCGCGCTCTACAAGGGCCTGATCGCAACCGGCATCCTGTCGCTGATCGGCATCGCCGGCGTGATCTACTATCTGATCGGCTTCGGCAAGCTCGACGGCGTCGACTACACCGGCATGTCGCTGTTCCAATGCGGCATCGTCGGCCTCGCCGTCACCGCGCTGATCATCTGGATCACCGAATACTACACCGGCACCGACTATCGGCCGGTGAAGTCGATCGCCCAGGCGTCGGTGACCGGTCACGGCACCAACGTGATCCAGGGTCTCGCCGTCTCGATGGAAGCGACCGCGCTGCCCGCGATCGTCATCATCGCCGGCATCCTGGTCACCTACAGCCTGGCCGGCCTGTTCGGCATCGCGATCGCGACGGCCACCATGCTGGCGCTGGCCGGCATGGTCGTCGCGCTCGACGCCTTCGGCCCGGTCACCGACAACGCCGGCGGCATCGCCGAGATGGCGGGCCTGCCGAAGGAGGTGCGCAAGTCGACCGACGCGCTCGATGCGGTCGGCAACACCACCAAGGCGGTGACGAAGGGCTACGCGATCGGTTCCGCCGGTCTCGGTGCCCTCGTGCTGTTCGCGGCCTACAACCAGGACCTCAAGTTCTTCGTTGCGGACTCCGCGCACCATCCGTACTTCGCAGGCGTCAATCCGGACTTCTCGCTCAACAATCCCTACGTGGTTGTCGGCCTGCTGTTCGGCGGCTTGTTGCCGTATCTGTTCGGCGCGATGGGCATGACGGCTGTGGGCCGCGCGGCGAGTGCGATCGTCGAGGAGGTGCGCCGGCAGTTCCGCGAGAAGCCGGGCATCATGCAGGGCACCGACAAGCCGGACTACGGCAGGGCGGTCGACCTGCTGACCAAAGCGGCGATCAAGGAGATGATCATCCCCTCGCTGCTGCCGGTGCTGTCGCCGATCTTCGTCTACTTCGTGATCTATGCGATCGCGGGTGGCGGCCCGGCCGGCAAGTCGGCTGCGTTCTCCGCGGTGGGCGCGATGTTGCTCGGCGTGATCGTGACGGGCCTGTTCGTCGCGATCTCCATGACCTCGGGCGGCGGCGCCTGGGACAACGCCAAGAAGTACATCGAGGACGGTCACTTCGGCGGCAAGGGCAGTGATGCCCACAAGTCGGCCGTGACCGGCGACACCGTCGGCGATCCCTACAAGGATACGGCGGGACCGGCAGTGAACCCGATGATCAAAATCACCAACATCGTGGCCTTGCTGCTGCTGGCGATCCTCGCGCACTGAGCGGCGCAAACGACACAAGACAAAACCCCGCGGCGCGAGCCGCGGGTTTTTTGTTTGATGGGCTGGAGGCTCTCACCACGTCATTGCGAGCGTAGCGAAGCAATCCAGAATCTTCCCGCGGCGAAAGTCTGGATTGCTTCGCTGCGCTCGCAATGACGGATGTGGTGCCTACTGCACGTCCATCTGCAGGCCTTCCTTCTGGATGATGCCGGCGAACTTCTTCGTCTCGGCGTCCACGAAGTCGGCGAACTGCTGCGGCGTGCCGTAGTCGGCGCGGGCGCCCATGGCGGAGATGTTTTTCTTGATGTCGTCGCGCTCCAGCATCGCCTTGACCTGAAGATTGAGCGCTTCCACCACGGCGGGCTGCACGCCCTTCGGCAGGAACACCGAGAACCACGACGACACATCGAAATTGGCCAGCTCCGGCGCGCTCTCGCGCATGGTCGGCAGGTTCGGCGCGAGGTCGCTGCGGTCGGTCGTGGTGACGCACAGACCGGTGAGGGTGCCGTTCTGCACCTGCGGCAGGCTCGGATAGAGATTGTCGAACAGGATCTGGATGTCGCCGGCCAGCGCGGCCTGGAGCGCGGGGCCCGCGCCGCGGAACGGGATATGCGTCATCTTCAGTCCGGTGAGCTGGAGGAACCAGGCGCCGGTGAGGTGAGGGCTCTGGCCGACGCCGGACGAGGCGTAGCTGAGCTTGTCCGGGTTGGTCTTCAGATACGCGATCAGCTCGGCGACCGACTTGATGCCGGTCTTCGGATGCGCCGAGACGATGTTCGGGATCCGGATCATGTTGGAGACCGGCTGGAGCTGGTCCGGCTTGTAGGTGAGGTTCTTGAAGATGCTGTAGGCGATCGCGTTCGGCCCGGGGTTGCCGATCAGGATGGTGTGGCCGTCAGGCTTGGCGCGGACGGCCTCGGCCGTGCCGATCGTACCGCCGCCGCCGGAGCGGTTCTCCACGACCGCCGACTGGCCCCAGGCGGTCTGCAGATGCGCGGCCAGCAGCCGGCCCATGACGTCGGTCGAGCCGCCGGCCGCAGCCGGCACGATGATGCGGACGTTTTCGGTGGGCTTCCAGTCCGCCAGGCTCGATCGCGGCAGGATCGCTGCGGCCGAGAGGCCGGCAGCACCGGCGAGCACGCGACGGCGGGACAACAAAGTCTTGGGCACGAATCCACTCCCTGCTTCTTGTTTTGCAGGGAGCGTATGGAACCGGGCGCGCAACGGCAAGCCGCACGCGACGGCAAGCGCCGCGCGGAGGGCGGCACGACGCCGCAGGCTGAAGACTCAGTTAAAGCTGAGCAGCTTGAACAGCGGCGTGAGGTAGTTCATCTCCTGACCCGACGTCGCCGTGGTCCGGCTGATGAAGTCGAAGATCTTGCCGTCCTGAAGGCCGTAATTCGCCAGCCGGCGCACGCGCCGATTCTTGTCGAAATAGACCGCGATGACGCGCTGGTCGACCACCTTCTGGTTCATGAAGGCGACCATCCGCTCCGAGCGCTGCGAGATGTAGTAAAACACCTCACCGTCGAGGGTTGCGACCGTGGAGGGCGTGCCCATCACGATCAGCACCTGATCCTGGCTCGCGCCGATCGGAATTTGCTCCAGCGCGCCGGGCGGCAGGATGTAACCCTTCTGGAACTGTTCGCCGGTGCAGCCGGCAAGGGCGGCGCCGACCAAGGCGACGGCCGCGAGCATGCGCAAACCGCGCCAGCGTGCATGAAGGCCGCGCGGCTTGTTGGCGCGCAGGCTGGTCTGGTTCGTTATCGTCATCGTGGAACTGATTCCGTCCCCTTGCGTCGCGCGAGGCGCTGAAGTACCGGGCGGAGACTGCAATTGCAACACGCGCACGCCCGCTTGCGGAACCCACAATGGTTTGGCCGTTCAATCACTTCAGGAAACCCCGGCAAGCCCCGCGCGGCACCATTGAAGCCATCTATGGCATGATCGTGACGCAGGCGCGAGAACCCATATTTTACCGCGACTTGGGCGTGCCCGATACGGTTAACGGGCGTTTCGACCTGTTGCTGCTGCATCTCTGGCTGCTGCTGCGACGCCTGCGCATGGTCCAGAGCGTCAACCAAGGCGCCAACCAGGGCCAGGGCGCCACGGAGCTGTCGCAGGCGCTGTTCGACCGTTTCTGCGAGGACATGGACGACAATCTGCGCGAGATGGGGATAGGCGACCAGACCGTGCCGAAGCGGATGCGGGCCTTCGGCGAGGCGTTTTACGGCCGCGTCCAAGCCTATGACCAGGCCATCGATGGCGGCGCCGAGGCGCTGGCAGCCGCCATCTGCAAGAATATCCTGAATGGGACCGGTATGGACCAAGCGCGGCAGCTCGCGGCCTACGCCCGGGCCACCGAGGCCGATCTCGGCCGGACAGATGAGGCCACGCTGCTGTGCGCATCCTTCAAGTATCCCCCAGCGCTCACTGAGGACATCACGCGATGAGCCGACCGAACGCCGAATCCAGACCCGATCCCTGGCGGTCCCCCGTCATCGTCGCGCAGATCCCCGACACCGGCCTGCACCGCAAGCTCGAGGCTTCGGCCGCCGAGCTGCAGGCCATCGCCGAGGTCGGCGGCTTGCGGGAGGTGCTCTCCGCCCAGGCTGCTTTCGACGTCGTGCCCAAGAGTGGCGGCCGGATCCAGGTTACGGGGCACGTCCGCGCCCGGATCGGCCAGATCTGCGTCGTCACCCTCGATCCGATCGAGAGCGAGATCGAGGAGGAGGTCGATCTGGTGTTCGCCCCCGAAGCCGAGGTTCGGAAGATGGCCGACCTGATCGAGGAGGGGCAGGACGACGCGGAGCCGCCGGAGGTGATCGATCCGCCGGAGGCAATCGTGAACGGCATCATCGATCTCGGCCGGATTGCCACCGATGCGCTGTTCCTGGCGGTCGATCCCTATCCGCGCAAGCCGGGCGTCAAGTTCGAGGCCGAGGTCACCGCGCTGGACCCCGAGGACCATCCGTTCGCGGCGCTGAAGGCGCTCCAAGACAAGAAGAAAGGCAAATAGCTGGGCATTCCCGGTGGGGATCGCTTTGCGGGGTGCGTGAGATGCCTGTCCGGATGCTTTGAAAGGAGCTTATATCTGTTTGATTTCAATGCGCTTATTGTGAATTTTCGCCGCCGCCCGCGGGTCGCCCCGAATGCAAAAGGCTGGGGGCAAGAGGTTGTTTCGGGATAACAAAACGCTATTGTCGCGCCCCGGTCCGGGCGCCGCGTGGCGCCTGACCGGTCGCCATGTCCATGGCGGACCCATTTTGCGGCACCGCTCGTTCAAGACCGCACCAGACCAGGTTTCCAGGACTTTTATGCCAAGCAAGGTTCGCATCGCGCTTGACGCCATGGGGGGCGACGTCGGCGCCGCCGTGGTCATTCCAGGCGCCGCCATCTCGCTTCACAGGCATCGCGAGATCGAATTCCTGCTGGTCGGGGACCGCGCCAAGATCGAGCCCGAGCTCGAGAAGCATCCCGCCCTCAAGGCCGCTTCGAAGATCATCCATACCGACGTCGCCGTCGCCATGCATGATAAGCCGAGCCAGGCGCTGCGGCGCGGCCGCAAGACCTCCTCGATGTGGCTCGCCATCGACGCGGTGAAGAAGGGCGAGGCGGATGTCGTGATCTCCGCCGGGAATACCGGCGCGCTGATGGCGATGTCGCGCTTCCACCTGCGCACGCTGCCGGGCATCGACCGCCCGGCGATTGCCGGAGTATGGCCGACCAAGCGCGGCGAATCGGTCGTGCTCGACCTCGGTGCCGCCATCGGTGGCGACGCACACCATCTGGTGTCGCTCGCCGTCATGGGCGCCGCGATGGCGAGCGTCCTGTTCGACAAGCCCCGGCCCACGGTCGGCCTGCTCAATATCGGGACCGAGGAGATCAAGGGGCACGAGGAGATCCGCGAGGCCGGGGACAGGCTGCGTGCGGTGAACCTGCCGGAGCTCGATTATCTCGGCTTCGTCGAGGGGGATGGTATCGGCAAAGGGCTGGCCGACGTCATCGTCACCGAAGGCTTCAGCGGCAATATCGCGCTCAAGGCCGCCGAGGGAACCGCACGGCAGATGGCGGAATTACTCCGCAACGAGATGCAGCGGAGCTGGCTGTCCAAGCTCGGCTACCTCTTGGCGCGCAGCGCCTTCAAGGCCCTGCGGGACAAGATGGACCCGAACAAGTCCAACGGCGGCGTGTTCCTTGGATTGAACGGGATCGTGGTCAAGAGCCATGGTGGAATCAGCTCCGAAGGCTTTGCCTATGCGATCGATGTTGGCTATGAGATGGCTCACTACGATCTCCTGAACAAGATCAATCAGATGCTCAACCGCGAGGGTGGTGCACTTAGTTCCGTGCAGACCGCGCAGGAGGCTGTTTCGTGACTCAAATTCGTTCGGTCGTGCTGGGCTGCGGCTCTTATTTGCCGGAGCAGGTGGTGACCAACGCCCAGCTGGCGGCGCGCATCGATACGTCCGACGAATGGATCGTGCAGCGCACCGGCATTCGCGAGCGGCATATCGCGGCCGAGGGCGAGTTCACCTCGCATCTGGCGATCAAGGCGGCGCAGGCTGCGCTCAGCGACGCCGGCGTGGACGCGCAGTCGATCGAGCTGATCGTGCTGGCGACCTCGACGCCTGACAACACCTTCCCCGCAACCGCGGTCGCGGTGCAGCACGCGCTCGGCATCAACCATGGCGCGGCGTTCGATCTCCAGGCGGTGTGCTCGGGCTTCGTGTTCGCGCTCGCCACCGCCGACAATTTCCTGCGCACCGGCGCCTTCAAGCGCGCGCTGGTGATCGGCGCCGAGACCTTCTCGCGCATCCTCGACTGGAACGATCGCGGCACCTGCGTGCTGTTCGGTGACGGTGCCGGCGCGGTGGTGCTGGAGGCACAGGAGCAGCCGGGCAAAGCCGCGACCGACCGCGGCGTCGTGACCACTCACTTGCGCTCCGACGGCCGCCACAAGGCAAAGCTGTTCGTCGACGGCGGTCCGTCCTCGACCCAGACCGTCGGCCATCTGCGCATGGAGGGCCGCGAGGTCTTCAAGCACGCGGTCGGCATGATTACCGACGTGATCGTCGACGCCTTCCAGACCACCGGGCTCAATGCCGACAGCATTGACTGGTTCGTGCCGCACCAGGCCAACAAGCGAATCATCGACGCCTCCGCCCACAAGCTCCACATCGCGCCGGAGAAGGTGGTGCTGACGGTGGACCGCCACGGCAACACCTCGGCGGCCTCGATCCCGCTGGCGCTGTCGGTGGCGCGCAAGGACGGCCGCATCAAGCGCGGCGACATGGTTTTGCTGGAGGCGATGGGCGGCGGGTTCACCTGGGGCTCCGCGCTGGTGCGCTGGTAGCGCCACATTCGATAAAATTTTGCCGGAATTAGCCGCCATTATCGATGCGCCTGCATTGATGAGCGCTGTTGACCGGCGTATCGTAACCTCATAATTTCAGACAACAATTGTTCGCCGTGATGTGGGGCAGGGCGATGACCGACCAAAGCAAAACCGTAACGCGTGTTGATCTCTGCGAGGCCGTCTACCAGAAGGTGGGCCTGTCGCGCACGGAATCGTCTGCGTTCGTGGAACTCGTCCTGAAGGAGATCACCGACTGCCTGGAGAAGGGCGAGACGGTGAAATTGTCCTCTTTCGGCTCCTTCATGGTCCGCAAGAAGGGTCAGCGTATCGGCCGTAACCCGAAGACCGGCACCGAGGTGCCGATCTCGCCGCGCCGCGTCATGGTGTTCAAGCCGTCGGCGATCCTGAAGCAGCGGATCAACACCCAGCATCGCGGCAATGGCGACGCCAGCAAGGCTCAACCCGAGGCTTAACCGCCTGCGCGAAGGATTAGGCATTTGGACAAGGCGCCGGATGCGTTCCGAACCATCAGCGAAGTAGCGCAGGAACTCGACATTCCGCAGCACGTGCTGCGGTTCTGGGAGACCCGATTCTCCCAGATCAAGCCGATGAAGCGCAGCGGCGGCCGCCGCTACTACCGCCCCGACGACGTCGATCTGCTCAAGGGCATCCGCCGCCTGCTCTACGGGGAGGGCTACACCATCCGCGGGGTGCAGCGGATCCTCAAGGAGCACGGCGTCAAGTCGGTGCAGGGCCTCGCCGACGGCGCGGCCGCGGTCTCGTTCGGGGCCATTGAGGATGCCATCGGCGCCAGCCTGATGGAGCCCGACGACGACGAGGCGCCCATCAAGGGCGTCACGGATGCCGACGAAGACGACTACCAGGGCGACGAGGAGGAAGGCATCGACTTCCGCTTCACGGAGGTCGACGACGAGGACATCCTCACCACCTTCCGCAAGGGCGGCACTCCCGCCGCACCTGCCGGGCCCAGCGCCATCGACCGGGAGCGGCTCGGACGGGTGCTCGCTGACCTCGTCGCGTGCCGGGAGATGCTGGATCAGGCGCTGAAGGACGGCTAGGGCGCTTTTCGCGAGCTTTGCCGGCAGTTCCGGGGCTGTGGGCACGGACGCCAAAATGCTGCGACCTCGCCTTGCGCAAAGCGGCGATCCTAGCTAATGGAACGACGTTCGGAGCGTGGCGCAGCCCGGTTAGCGCACTAGTCTGGGAGACTAGGGGTCGGAGGTTCAAATCCTCTCGCTCCGACCATTTTTTCCAACTCATCGGTGGATTGACCGTCGGCGTGGAGCCTGCACCCGCTGCGTGACGCATGCGCGACGACCGGTAGCGGGCGGCTGCTTCTGGGGGCGGAAAATTAAAATGTCGAAAACAACCCCATGCACAGTAGCGAACCCATTGGCGAATTATGTTTTTCCGAAGTGGTTTGACGCGTCGGGCAAAACAGGGGCATGATGTCACCATGCCAGCCTGTGGGACGGGGGAATATTCACGACAGCTGCTTCAATGCATTGCGTCGCAGGGACTTGGGAGGCGCGACGTCCGGAGCGGAGTTGTCTTCTCCCCGCGCTATGATGTGTAACCTGTCATGGCGGCAAGCAAGTAGCGTCCGCGCCGCGCGAGTTTCACGGTAGTCAACCTCCCGGTTGCGAAGGCGCTCGGCCTGGTGCTTCCAACTTCCGTTCTGAGCCGCGCAGACGAGGTGATTGAATGACATCTTGCTGATGAAGTTCACCAGACCTCATGTCTTGCGTCGGGGGTTGCTAGGATGGGTAGGTAGCCCGCTGCCCTTGGCGAGGTCGCGGTCCAGTTTAAACGGTTTGGTAAGAATGGAGTCTTGATATTGGGACGGGCTTGGGGACTCACGGGGTCCCTTAGATGGAGCGTTCAGCGCGATCCAAACGAAAAGTAAGTCGAAAGCGCTGGGTTGTTTGTTACGGTAATTTTTCTATTGAATGTCGAGACGAAGATGGCGCGAAGAATTTGGCAGCCAAGCTCCGTAAGCGCCGATACCGTGTCACAGCCCGGACAGCCGATGGCGTCTCACCTTCGTGGCGAGTAGAGCCAGGCGAAATCGACGAGTGGATATCTTCACCCACGCGCCCTAGTCGCTCGCCGCGGGTTCGGCCTACGAAGAATCGATGATTTGCGAAACACTCGAGTTGGATCGCGGCTTCAGCACGTTGGTTTCGCCCGCGTCTAGTTCAACTTCGGACACACTCTAGCCCCTATTTGGCTGCTGGAATGCTGGCTCTCGCGACTCATCTGGAGTTGCAGCCAACTTGGGTCGAGATTGTTTCCGCAGGAGGAACGAGCGCTCCTGCAGCTATCCTGCGATCGGTCTTGCGTGTGATCCATCGCAAGGCCTGTGAAGGCCCCGGTCTTCCCCATTGGCTGGGGCCTTCCTTTTGCGCCAGATCACAAGAATATTGGCATCGCGGCGTCTGAGGAACGACTCTCCAAGGGAGAGATTGAAAAATCGGTCTGTGGCGAATCTGGACCTCCTCAAGGTCTCGCCATCCACCCGGAACGGCCCCACCGTCCGACGCGCGTTTGGCGATGGGCCGGTTTTCGTAGGTATTCACTCAACTCCCGCCGGCTCACAAAGTCGGCGGGGTTTTTGAGCTAGCCGTCTTGGCATCGGACTCCGAAGTTGTCGCAGGTGCGAGCGAAGGCATCTGTAGCATTTGCGTCTTCAAAGCAAAAAAGTGTGCCGACGTCGGCACGATCGATCCACCAGTCGACCTTGTTCGCCTTCGCAATGCGGGAAGCCTCTCCGCGCAGTAGGTCGAGCTGTCTTCCGGCGGCATGGACTATCAGGCAATTTTTCTTGGGCATATGTTTTGTCCTCAATAGGAAAGCTGAATTGATCGCCATCAAAAATGGAAAACTCATGGCCATGGGCTCGGCTCAATGCCGCCCGCAGATAAATCAACTGCTTAGCGGGATGCCCGCTTTCCCGCGTAGAGCGTGCATGAGGCGACGTTTTCGCAAACTACCTCAAATACCCCACCACCATCCGTGTCGTCTCGTCCACCAGCGTCCGCACCATTTTCTCCGACAGCATCTCGGCCTGGTTCAGCACCGTGTTGTGCGCGACGGCCTCGATCGCGCTGACGCAGATGAAGGTCGCCAGTCCCGGGTCGATCTTGCGCATCTCCTTGCGGCGGCTTTCGAGATAGGCGCGCACGAGGGTGTGGACCTCGCGGTTGAAGGCTTCGACGTCCTTGAGCTGGCCGGTGCGGGGGATCTGCTCGGCAAGCACCCGATGTAGTTTGGGATCGATGCGGTGGGCTTCGATCGCGACGGTGACGAGGCGGCGCACGGCTTTGTCGATCGGCAGGTCGGCGACCTCAGTGAGGGCGGCACGGACGATGCCCATGATCTCCTCGTTGTGACGGTCGATCACGGCGGCGACGAGCGCCTCCTTGCTGGGAAAATACTGATAGAGCGAGCCGACGCTGACGCCGGCGATTTCGGCGATCCGGTTGGTGCTGGCTTTCTCAAAGCCTTCGCGGACCAGAATGCGAGCGGTTGCCTCGACCAGCGCGTCGACGGTGGCGCGCGATCGCGCTTGCAAGGCATTTTTCCGGGGTTTTGTCGGCGGTTTGCGCGCCATGGGCCTGCGATCCGAATGCGAGTAGGAAAAGCGAGCGAATGCTCGCATTATATCCGCATGTGGCGGCGGTCGAAACAAGCCTTTTTCGTCGCTCACGCAGAGAGTCCGGTCTGGCGGAGACGTGACATGAGCGTTGCAAAGATCGCATCGGCCTTCCAGTTTTGTCCGGGCGGCCGGCTGTTGGGGATGCGGCCAACCGGCGATCCCGCGCCGAGCCTGCAGAGTCGTTGCTTCAACGCGCTGTTGCGGCAGCTTCCGTTCAAGAAGCACCTTGCCTCGGCCAAGGCCGTGCAGGCGCATGTGCAGAAGCTCGCATTGCAGCCGGCCTCCTACGAGCCGACGGGTCTGGGCCGCGGCGTCGAGGTGACGTTGACCAAGATGGGCGGATGGCCGGTCTACTACACGGCGCCGTCGTCGGGCCATGAGGGCTGCAACCACGTCATGTTCCTGCACGGCGGTGGCTTCATCAACGAGATCGTGCCGGCGCATTGGCGCTTTGTCGCCCAGATGACGCGCAAGGCGCGCGTCGTCTGCGTGGTGCCGATTTATCCGCTTGCGCCGCGCGCGACAGCGAAGGATGTCGTGCCGGCGACGGCCGAGCTGTTGCGGATGCTGCTGGAGGATGCCGGGCCCGCAAAGGTCACGGTGGTCGGCAATTCCGCCGGAGCTAGCCTGGCGCTCGCCGCCTGCCAGTGGCTGCGCGACCGCGGGCATCGGCAGCCGGGCCGGCTGATGCTGATCTCGCCGGCGGCCGATGCATCGGTCAGCCGTCCGGAGCAGGTCGAGATCGCAGGCCGCGATCCGATCCAGGACATTCCGGAGATACTAGAGGCGGGGCGACTCTATGCCGGCGAGCTCGATGTCGGCCATCCCTTCGTCAGCCCGCTCAACGGCGCCTTCCGTTCGCTTGCGCCGATGACGATCTTCTCGGGCACGCGCGATCTGCTCTATCCCGACAGCGTCGATCTCGCGGAGCGGGCGAGGGCGGCGGGCGTGCCGGTCGAGCTGCATCTGCTCCGTGACCAGCCGCACAATTTCGCGCTGATGCCGACGCCGGAAGGGCGACAGGCGCGTGCGATCATTCTGCGTGCAGTGGCTTAAAGGGAAGGCGTGATCGTCGTCACAGGGGCGCGCC
The DNA here is from genome assembly GCA_003521225.1 of Tuber microsphaerosporum. Classification (NCBI taxonomy): domain Eukaryota; kingdom Fungi; phylum Ascomycota; class Pezizomycetes; order Pezizales; family Tuberaceae; genus Tuber; species Tuber microsphaerosporum. Next base: position 153,960 of record QOVD01003390.1, on the reverse strand, counting down.
GCCGCAATGGGGTCTGGCGCTAGCGGTGCCCGCGCGGAGAGACCAGGCTACCTCCGGGGCGTTTCCTCATCCGTAGTCTTGCGGGGCCTTAGGCGTGGCCCTTGATCTCGTAGTGACCCGGCACGCATTTGTAGCGCTCGAGGCGCCAATTGGCGTGATAGATCGGATGCTCGCCCATCCATTTGGCAAGCGGGGCCTGTGCGCCGATCGCGCACTGCATCATCGACATCTCGGGCGTCATGTTGCTGTCGGTCACGATTTCCTCGATGCAACTGCCTGAGCTGGCTGCGCTCAGCCGGCAGAGCACGGCAACCACGGTCACGAACATTCCTGTCACCTCATCGGTAGTTTCAGACCACGAAGAGGATGCAAGCGGAGTGCCAGAGCCTGTGACACAAACAACACGCTGGCCTGGCCGACTCGACCCAGCGTCCATCTCCATTTGGTGATTCGGATTGTAAAAAAATTGCCCATAAACCGAAGCCGGGCAAATACGGGGAATCCCCAAGGAAAAGGGCGAGGAAGGATCGCAGGAATGAGCGATTGTGGGGGCAGCGCCGCGCGAAGCGCCCCTTCACAAGGCCTGCGCAGCCGATAGGCTCGAAAGCGGACGGATACTCGTCAGGAGAGCGGGACCGCCACAGGACCAAAGGAAACGCGAGGGCAGACCATGAAGGCACGACCGACCGGCGTGATCCCGCCGATGACGACGCCGTTCCGGAAAGACGGCGAGATCGACCTTGGGCTCGTGGCGCCCCAGGTCGACTGGATGATCGGCGCCGGCGCGCATGGCGTCGCGGCCGGCGGCTCGACCGGCGAGGGCCACACGCTCGATCACGAGGAATATCGCGACCTGATGGCCGCGACGGTCGAGGCGGTGAAGGGACGCATTCCCGTGATCGCCGGCATCATCGTGGACTCCACGCGCGATGCGATCCGTCGCGGCAAGCTCGTGCGCGACATGAATGTCGTAGCGCTCCAGGTCACGCCGGTGCATTATCTGTTCAAGCCCGATGACGAGGCGATGGTCGCGCACTTCCGCGCCATGGCGGACGAGACCGGCATGCCCATCATCATCTACAACGTGGTGCCGTGGTCCTATCTGTCACCGGCGCTGCTGGTGCGGATCATGACCGAGGTGCCGCTGGTGGTCGGCGTCAAGCAGAGCGCGGGCGATCTCAAGCTGTTCGCGGATCTCATGATGATGGCGCCGGACAAGCTGATCTACAGCGCGGTCGATGCCCTCATGTATCCGTCCTACACGCTCGGCGCCCATGGCTCGATCGCCGCGATCCTGACCGCGGCGCCGCATGCCTCCGTCGCGCTGTGGGATGCGGTGAAGGCGGGCGACCATCCGCGCGCGCTCGACCTGCACAAGAAGCTGTTGACGCTGTGGAACGCCGTGATTGCCGACAATCTGCCGGCCTGCACGCGTTACGCCCAGACGCTCCAGGGCTTGCCCAGGACCTATCCGCGCGCACCGATGCCGGAGGCCTCGCCGGCGCAGCAGGCCGCCACCCGCAAGGCGCTGGAGGCACTCGGCGCGTTGAACGGGGTGCGCGTCGAAGCGGCCGAATAGTCCGCGGGCCGAAATAACTGATGTGAAGATGGCAGCGCCGATCCGCTTTTACCTGCGGATGCGGCGCTGCTACATTTTGCGCGCGCCGCGATGCGCGGCGCCAGCTGTGAAGAAACATACCGACAAGGGGAGGGACCGAAGTCCGATGAAGGATTTTGCAGGAAAGATCGCCGTCATCACCGGCGGCGGCACGGGGATGGGACGCGAGCTCGCACGGCAGCTCGTCGCCGAGGGCTGCAATGTCGCGATGTGCGACGTCTCGGAGGTCGCGATGGCCGAGACCAAGCGGCTCTGCGAGGTCGAGAAGCTGCCGCAGGGCCTGCGGGTCACGACCCATGTCGCCGACGTTTCGATCGAGGATCATCTCAAGCGGTTTCGCGATGAGCTCGCCGAGCAGCAGAAGACCGATCGGATCCATCTCCTGTTCAACAATGCCGGCATCGGTGGCGGCGGCAGCCTGTTCACCAACACGCGCGAGCAGTGGGAGCGCACCTTCAACATCTGCTGGGGCGGCGTCTATCTCGGCGTGCGCACCTTCCTGCCGATGCTGGTGGCGGCGGACGAGGCCCACATCGTCAACACCGCGAGCGTCAACGGCTTCTGGGCCTCGATCGGCATGGGACAGGCGCACACCGCCTACAGTTCGGCCAAGTTCGCGGTGAAAGGATTTACCGAAGCGCTGATCAACGACCTTCGCCTGCACGCGCCGCATGTCAAATGCTCGGTGGTGATGCCCGGCCATATCGGCACCTCGATCGTCTCCAATTCGCGCAAGGTGCAGAGCGCCGACGGGTCGGAGCGGCTCAATGCCGACGAGGTCGCGCTGACCCGCAAGCGCATGGTCGCGGCTGGCGTGCCGGATGCTGACAAGATGTCGGACGAGGACATCCAGGCTGCGTTCGCCGAACGCGCCCGCAGCTTCCTCGAGGACGCGCCGACGACGGCTGCGCAGGCCGCGAAGATCATCCTCGACGGGGTCAAGGCGGACCGGTGGCGCATTCTTGTGGGCGAAGACGCAAAGCGCCTTGACGAACGCGTGCGCGCAACGCCGGAGCAGGCCTACGACCGCGCCTTCTATGAAAGCTTTACGCAGGAAGTTGGCTGGCGGCTCGGTTGATTCGGTTTGGCTGAGACTGTCAACGAACGTCCGCGTATGTAGGTATGACGACCATCATGGCAAGAGGTGCGGACGTATTATTACACAGGTAATTTACATGTTACGCAGGTAACTTTACGTGCCACCTCTTGCCACTTTCCGACGCCTTATGACGATTTGGAATGTCACGCATGCGACATGCTCCGTCGTTCAAGCAATGTTCAAGCGATGGTGATGTGAAACGGGTCTCATTCGGCGCACGGCAGCTTGGTTGGTGAACCAAAATAGTTTAGTCGATCAGGGGTAACGCCATCATAAAGCGTAGCTCCGATGATACCCGCATGCCTCTCCGACGACTGGATCCTCTGCCCGGAGAGAGAGGATATTTCCGCTGAATTCACGCGGCTCCTCACCGCGGCGCAGGAGGGTGGCGCCACCATCGCAGAATGCCTGATGATCGCGCGGCAGCTCAAGCAGGGCGGCGAGCAGTCCTGGCACCGCGAATGGAAGCGGCTGGCGCAAGCCAACCGGCAGCGTGCCGAAGCGGCATTCGCGGAAGGCCACATGGCGACCGCGCAGCGCAACTGGCTGCGGGCGATGAATTACTACGGCGCGGCTGCGATGCCGCTGGACCAGGCCGACGAGCGCCGCTGGGTCGCGGTGCTCGCCATGCAGGAATGCGCGCGCCGCTTCCTCACCGCGCGCGGTCCGGCTGGCGAGGTCGTCACGATTCCCTGGGCCGATGACGGACACATTTTGCAAGGCTATTTCCTGCCTGCGTCCCCGGCCGGCAAGCGGGCTCCGACCGTGATCTGCATCGGCGAGCCCGGACACCGCAAGGAAGAATTCCTGTTCAAGCTCGCGCCGCATGCGCGCGAACGCGGACTGTCGATGCTCGCGCTGGACCTGCTCGGCGACCAGCGTGACGACTATACCGACACGCTCCTGCAGCGCCGCGACCTCGAGAGCTCGATTGCCAGCGTCATGGATTATCTGGAGACGCGCCGCGACGTCGATTTCGAACGCGTCGCCATCGTGGCCGACGGGTGGGGCTCTTCCTTCGTCGCGCGCGCGGTGTTGCAGGAGCCGAGGCTCGCCGCGGCCGTCTGCGACGGCGGTCTGTGGGACCTGCACGAACGATCCTTCTTCGCCAGCCGCTTTGCGATGAGCGACCTCAGCATCGTCCCGGTGCCGTCGGCGCCGTTGATGGCCTCGAGCGTCGACTGTCCGGTGCTGATCACACTCGGCGAGGACGGCTGGCTCAAGGCCGACCGGGCGCGCCAGATCGTGCAGAAGTCGCGACTCGGCAGCTCCGACATCGTGCTGAAGGTGTTCACCGCGCAGGAGACCGGCGCGGCACAGGCCCACGCGGACAATCCCAGCCTTGCCAACGAATACATCTTCGACTGGCTCGAATCGCAACTGGGCGCCACGGGGCGGCGGATCTGAACGCCGCCTGCTGTCTTAAAGCGCGATGAGATTGGGATGAATCGTCATCGCGATTTAGGTTGTTGCTTGGGCATGATCTTTTCGGAAAACCGCTTCGCACTTTTCCGGATCATGTTTTAGTAGTCGAGGGATATCCTGACGCAGGCCTTTTCGAGCCGGGTCTTCAGCGTCGCGAGCTTGCCGGTGAATTCGGTCAGTTCGTTCTCGTCGAATTCCTGGAAGACGAATTCGCGGATCGTTTTGTACTGCTCGTTGAGGCTTGCGATGTGCTTCTGCGTCTTCTCGACCAGCGACAGCCGCACCACGCGGGCGTCGGTCGGCGAGGGCCGCCGCCGCAGCAGGCCCTTCTTCTCCAGCAGCTTGGACTGGGTGGTGACGAAGGACGGATCGACGTGGAGCAGCTTGGAGACCACGTTGACGGGCACGCCGTCGTCCTTGTCGAGGTCGGAGATCGCCATCAGGATCAGCCATTGCGGACCGCTGATGCCCAGCGTTCTCGCCCAGAACTGACGCAACTCCTCCAGATACATGTTGATCGACGAAATTTCCCAGGTGAAACGCCTGATGATATCGAGATTGCCGATGGAGCGGAGGCGCGCCCCTTCCTTCCTGGTCGCTGACACAGCGTCACTCCCGTGATCTGATTCTTTTCCGGCCGGTGTCTTGCACGGCCATAGTCCACGCAAGTCTGCCCTGACGCAAGTGCAGAGCAGGGTAATTTTGTCACTAAAACTACAAAGATGATCAGCTCAGCATATTCCCTCACTCGCGGTGTTGCGCGCGGGGCACAGGTTTAGTGAAACAACAAAGCTGACTAAATAAACTATTTTGATTAGCGGAACGGCGCAGGCATATTGGCCCGTGACGGTGGGGGGTACTCAATCGTCCCGTTGCAGGTGGTTCGCTCACGTCCCTCGCGTCGATGCGGGTGTGTCCAAAAGCGCGAAGCGGCCGAGCGGATTTGAAAAGACGGGGATCTGGGGGGCCTCACGGTCCGGTCTCCGTAAAATGAGCAACTTGGAGGTTTTATATGAAAGTGGTGAAGAGCCTTTTGCTCGGCACTGCGGCGGGTCTGATCGCCGTCGGCGGAGCACAAGCGGCCGATCTTCCGGTCAAGGCCAAGGCGGTCGAGTACGTCAAGATCTGCTCGCTCTACGGCGCGGGCTTCTACTACATCCCGGGCACCGACACCTGCATCAAGCTCGGCGGCTATCTGCGTGCTGAAGTCGCGCTCAATGCCGGCGGCAACTACAGCGCCGCCTACAACGGTGTTTCCGGCGCGAACAACCGCCTGTCGAACTACTATTTGGCGCGCGCTCGCGAGGACCTCAACATCGATACCCGTACCGCGACTGAGTACGGGGTGGTTCGCACTTACTTTGACGCGGTGTTCACCTGGACGACCGATAACTATACGGGAAGCGGCTCGGCAACAGGCGCGACCGTTTACTCGCAACTCGGAAGCACGGGCGTGTCTGCGCCGAACAACGCAAGCTCGGGCACGATCTCGGGTGGTACGCTCGGCGTCTACTATGCGTTCATCCAGTTCGCCGGCTTCACCATGGGTAAGTCCGTGTCGCAGTTCGACGCGCCCTGGACCAACTATCCCGGCAACAACTTCGACCAGCTCGTCGGTGGCAGCGGCTCCGTGAACGGCGTCGCCCAGTTCACCTACACGGCCGATTTCGGCCAGGGCGTGACCGCGACCGTTTCGGCGCAGGACCAGACCCAGTTCTTCACGACCAACATCTGGAACACCGCCGGCATGTCCACCAGCGGCGTCCTCGGCGGTGCTTACGGCTCGAACGATATCGGCGGCACTAGGTCGCCCGACATCGTCGGCATGGTTCGTGTCGACCAGGCCTGGGGCCTGTTCCAGGCGTCGGTGGCTGCGCACGACAACCACGTCGCCTACTACGGCGCGTCCGAAGTCACCGGTCATCCGGAAGACAAGTGGGGCTGGGCCGTTCAGCTAGCTCTGCAGATCAAGAACATCCCGACCGGTGCTGGCGACGTGATCAACATCTCGGGCGTCTATACCGACGGCGCGAGCCGCTACAACTTCCAGTCGCTGGCGGCGACCAGCTACTCGATGTTCGGCGGTTCGGGCAGCGCGTATCAGAGCATCGGCTTTGCCGGCGTGTCTGACGCGGTGTTCGGTCCCAACGGCCAGCTCGAGCTGACCAAGACCTACGGTTTCCGTGGTGCCTACACCCACAACTGGAACCCGTACTGGAATACGGCGCTCTACGGCGCGTGGGCTGCGGTCAACTACAGCGGCACGGCGAAGGGCCTGATCTGCGGCAGCGCTGCGTTCGCCTCGCTGACCGGCACCTGCAACCCGGACTTCAACATCGGCCAGATCGGCGTCATCACCCGCTGGACGCCGGTCAAGAACCTGACCTTCTCGGCTGACTTCGTCTACAGCCACCTCGACCAGAAGTACTCGGGCGTGATCACCACCCCGGCGCTGGCGTCGGTTGCCAAGCCTGCGGCAACCTACGAGCTGAAGGACCAGGACACCTACAGCCTGCTGCTGCGCGCCCAGCGCAACTGGTAAGCTGAAGACCGTTCCGATCTGATAGAGCCCCGGCGGGAAACCGCCGGGGCTTTTTCATGAAAATGGCCTTCGGAAAATCCGGCAACACGTTGCAAACGACGAAGACGAGCTATGCGAATCGATCGCCCTCAAACTTATTTACTTACCTGAGTAGATCAGCTATCTTGTTTTCAGCCGATTACGAAAGTCACGGCTCTTAGCTTCATGCTAAGCCTCCAGAAACCTCCGGTGATGCCCCGCCGGAGGTTTTTCGTTTTGCGGATTTCCTTCAGCCGCGCATCACACGGGCGCGCGAGTTCGGCCGGTAGGCGAGGCGGCTGTGGCCGACGCAGTAGGACTGGCCGTCGGGCGCGGTATTGCCGCAGAAACAGAAGTCGTCCGCACCCGGCGTCGAGATCGGCCAGCGGCAGCGGTTGTCTGAGAGCTCCAGCAGCGAGCAGCGGTTGGCATCGTCGATTGGACCCGCAACCACAGGTGTGTCGGTGTCGCCGTAGATCGTGGCGAGCATCTCATATTGCAGCCGCGGTACGGCTCTCGTCCCGCGCCGCGGCGCGAGGCTCCGCACGAGCTTGCGCTCGTCGCTCGTCCTGCCGCGCGTGAGATTGAGCCGGGACAGCTTGCCGATCACCGCGTTGCGGCTGACGCCGATGTCGGCAGCGATCTCGCTGCAGGTGAGGCCGGCCTCGAAGTGCTGCTTCAGAAGTTCAATTCGTTCGTTGGTCCAGGTCGGTGAAGAAGCAGTCGGTGAAGAAGTTGGTGAGAGAACAGGCATTGTAACGGTCCCAGGTTGCAGATGTCGGCCATCCGCCTCTCGAGATCCGTCCGCCTCACGTCCGGCGCGCCCTCACGTTCTGCCGTTGTCGCGAATCGACAGAAGCCCGTCCTTGATGGCGAGACGGATGCCTTCCTCGATCAGTGTGCGTGCGACGCCGGGAACGCTGGTGCCGTGGGTGCCCTGTCTCACCAGTTTTTCCAGATAGGTGATGGTCGAGAGCGCCAAGGTTACGGGAATGCGGTCAGTCTCGGCTTTTTCGGTGGCCATGGCCCGAACGCTAGCCTCATACTAGGATACATAAAAGTAACGATTAAGACTCTATTTAGGTTCAGGGGTGGAAGTCAAATCCGGGCAAGACCGGTGTTTCAGCTCATTGGAATCGCTCGGGAAATCAGGCGCAGCTCCGCGCGCCGCGCGGGATGCCGAGCGGCGGCGGAGTGGGGACGGGGCCGGGCAGGCGGGTGGAGCTAGCCGTGCACGATCGCCTTTTCGATCATGCAATGGATGCCTTTGCAGCCGTTGACGGTCTGCGTCACCCGCAGGTCGGCGGCCAGGCTGCACAGCGTGTAGGCGTCCTCGCGCGACAGGTTTCGCGTCTCGCCGAGCAGCACGATCATGTCGCGCAGCGCGCGCACCACGCACTGGTCGAGGTCGGGGTCCATGGCCATGGTCATGTAATGCGTCGCCGTTTCGGCGCGGGGATAGTCGAACCTGAGGTCCTTGCGCAGCGTCAGGCGGAAGCGGCCCTGAAGCGCGGTCTCGATCGCGGTGACGCAGACCTCGCCGTCGCCCTGCACACCATGGCCGTCGCCGCAGGAGAACATCGCGCCCGGGACGAACACCGGCAGATAGAGTGTCGCACCGGCCCCGAGCTCCTTGTTGTCGAGATTGCCGCCCATTGCGCGCGGCACGAGCGAGGAGATGCGGCCCCAGGCCGATGGTGGCGAGACGCCCATCACGCCGAAGAACGGCTTGAGCGGCAGATCGAGGCCCCAGGGCATGCGGCCGACCATCCGCGACCGGTCGAGCGGGATGTTCAGGATGCGCGTTTCGTGGAAATCGTCGGGCAGGGTGCCGGACAGCGGCTTGATCATGTTCCAGCCCCAATCCTGCCGGAGCTGGACGTCGAGGATCTCGACCGCGAGCACGTCGCCGGGCTCGGCACCCTCGACTGCGATCGGGCCGGTGAGGATGTGGCCGGGCAGCATGCGCTCGTTTTTGGCGTGAACCTCGAACATCTCCGGCGGAATGTGAAATTTGGTGCGGTCGGGCAGCATGTCGGGCCCGCCGCTGATGGTGTCGACCGTCACCTCATCGCCGCTTTTGACGGTGAGGACGGGTTTGAGCGCGGCTTCGAAGAAGCCCCAATGGCAGGTCTCGGGGCTTGAATGCAGGTGGTGATGGGTCATTAGCCGCGTCCAATCGGTTTCATCAGAACTCGTCATGAGAACCTGTTATGCCCGGGCTTGACCCGGCGATCGATCCTCTTTCAAGAAGATTTCTGAAGATGGACGGGCCGGTCAAGCCCGGCACGATCATTCCAGCGAGGCTCCCCTGTATTTCGTTCTTTCCAAGACCCTCGGCACCGCTCTGCTGCCGATCAATCTCCTGATCGAGCTAGGAATCCTGTCGCTGCTGCTGATGGCGACGCGGTTTGCTGCGGTCGGCCGCAAGCTCGCCGTGACCACGCTGGTGCTGCTGGCGCTGGTCGCGTTCTCGCCGATCGGCAATCTTCTGCTGTATCCGCTGGAGTCGCGTTTCCCGGCGTGGGACCCGTCGCGGGGCGCCCCCGACGGCATCATCGTGCTCGGCGGCTCGATCGACACCGATCTGTCGGCGGCGCATCGCACGCCCGTGGTTGCGCACGCGGCCGATCGCATGCTGGCACCGGCCGACCTCGCGCGGCGCTATCCGAACGCGCGTATCGTCTTCACCGGCGGCTCGGCGAATCTGGTCGCGACGGAGGCGAGGGAGGCCGACTACACCGCGCCCATCCTGGAAAGCCTGGGCATACCGAAGGAGCGCCTGATCCTCGAACGCGACTCCCGCAACACCTGGGAGAACGCGGTCTTCACGAAGCAGCTGGTGACGCCGAAGCCGGGCGAACGCTGGCTTCTGGTCACGTCGGCTTTCCACATGCCGCGCGCGATGGGGATTTTCCGCAAGGCCGGATTCGATGTCGAAGCCTATCCGGTGGATTGGCGGATGGGCGGGCGCGACGGGCTCTTCGCCTTCACCCGCAATGGGGCAGATGGTCTCGGCAAGACCGACGTCGCCGTGCGCGAATGGATCGGCCTTTTGGCGTATCGCATCATGGGGCGGACCGGCGAGTTGCTTCCGGGACCGGGCAAGGACTAAAACGGGAGTCGCAAAACAAGAACAGAGTACCGGCGCGCGATCGTCGGTCGGGAGGACGCCATGCAACAGCAGAGCGCAGACAGGATCGATCTTGCCGGCCTCGTCGCCGACCTCAACAGCCTGCTGCGGCTGAAGACGACGGTGATCGGCATGAAGCTGTTCGCGCGTGCCGCCGACATGGAGGCGATCCCGAAAATCCGGCGGCCGAACGCGGTCCACACCACCGACCAGATCGTCAGCATGGCTGCACGTCTGGGCTGGACGGTCGGCATCACCGCCGACGATCTTGTCGGTGCGCAGTGTCGCGCCGTGATCGGGCTTGCGCCGCAGGACGAAAAATGGCTCGCCGGCGAAAACTATGTCGGGGTCTGGCACGGCACCGCCGAGGACGCGCGCAAGCGCCAGGAGGCGCTGGACGTGGTTCCGTTCGGGCAGTATCAGGCGCTTGCGGTCAGTCCGCTCGCGAGCGGGCGGCTCGATCCGCCCGACATCTGCCTGGTCTATGCGACGCCGGGGCAGATGATCATCCTGATCAACGGGCTGCAATATACCGGCTACAAGAAGTTCGAATGGGGGGTGGTCGGTGAGACCGCCTGCGCGGATTCCTGGGGGCGGGCGCTGAAAACCGGCGAGCCCAGCCTGTCCTTGCCATGCTATGCCGAACGGCGCTATGGCGGCGTGCCGGACGAGGAGATGCTGATGGCCTTGAAGCCCTCGCATCTCGCCAAGGCGATCGAGGGCATGAAGGCGCTGGCCAAGAACGGCCTGCGCTATCCGATTCCGCCTTATGGGATTCAAAGCGACGTCCGCGCCGGCATGGGCGTGAGTTACGCGAAGAAGTAAAGGTCGACCATGAGCTCAGCGAAATTCGACATCGTCGTCTACGGTGCGACCGGTTTCACCGGCCAGCTCGTCGCCGAATATCTGACTCAGCATTACAAGAGCGACCACGCGCTCAAATGGGCGATGGCAGGCCGTAGCCTCGGCAAGCTCAAGTCGGTACGCGACGCGATCGGCGCGCCCGGGAATACGCCGCTGATTGTCGCGGATGCGTCGGACGCGGCCTCGCTGAAGGCGATGGCGGAGCAGACGATGTCGGTGATCACCACCGTCGGCCCGTATCAGCTCTATGGCGAGGAACTGCTCGCAGCCTGCGTCGCCACCGGCACCGATTATTTCGATCTCTGCGGCGAACCGATCTGGATGCGGCAGATGATTGACAAGTACGAGGCGGCCGCCAAAGAGAGCGGCGCGCGTATCGTGTTTTCCTGCGGCTTCGATTCCGTGCCGTTCGAGCTCGGCGCGTTTGTCGTGCAGGAAGAGGCCAAACGCGTGTTCGGCGCTCCGGCCTCGCGTGTGAAAGGCCGCGTGCGCGACATGCGCGGCACGCTGTCGGGCGGCACCGCGGCGAGCGCGAAGGCGACCTTCGATGCGGTCGCCAAGGACATCAGCCTGATTGCGATCCTGAACGATCCGTTCGCGTTGACTCCGGGCTTCACCGGCCCGAAGCAACCGAAGGGCAACAGGTCGCTGCTCGAGGAGGACCTGCAATCCTGGGCCGCGCCGTTCATGATGGCACTGATCAACACGCGCAACGTCCATCGCTCCAACATGCTGATGGGCTTTCCCTACGGCCAGGACTTCGTCTACGACGAGATGGTTCTGACGGGTCCCGGCGAGAAGGGCGAAGCCAACGCGCAGCGCGTGGTGGCAGCCAACGCCGAGAAGACCGGTCCGAACGCGCCGAAGCCGGGCGAGGGGCCGTCGAAGGAAGAGCGGGAGAACGGCCGCTTCGACCTGCTCTATGTCGCGATCGCGCCCGACGGCCGCATGGTTCGCGCCGGCGTCACTGGCGACCGCGATCCCGGCTACGGCTCGACCTCGAAGATGATCTCCGAATGCGCGATGTGCCTGTTGCGCGATGTGACAGATGTCCCGGCCGGATTCTGGACGCCGGGCGCGGCGATGCAGCACAAGCTGATCAAGCGGCTGCGGGATAATGCTGGGCTGACGTTCGGAGTGGAAGCATAAGGTCCGTGTCCGCGAAGTTCGACATCGTCGTTTACGGCGCGACCGGATACACCGGCCAGCTCGTCGCCGAATATCTCGCTGCAAGCTACGCCGGTGACGGCGCGCCGGCATGGGCGATGGCCGGGCGCAGCAGGAACAAGCTGGCCTCCGTTCGCGATGCGATCAGCGCATCCGCTGACACGCCGCTGATCGTGGCGGACGCAGCCGATCCTGCGTCGTTGCGCGCGATGGTCGATCAGGCGAAGCTGGTCGTCACCACCGTCGGTCCGTACCAGCTGTACGGTTCCGATCTGCTCGCCGCCTGCGTCGCGTCGGGCACCGACTACATGGATCTCTGCGGCGAGCCGATCTGGCTGAAGCGGATGATCGACAGGCATGACACAGCGGCGAAGGCGAGCGGCGCGCGCATCATGTTCTCCTGCGGCTTCGATTCCATCCCGTTCGAGCTCGGTGCGTTCTTCGTGCAGGAGGAAGCCCGTCGCGTGTTCGGAGCGCCGGTGCCGCGCGTCAAGGGGCGCGTCCGCGACCTCAGCTGGAAGTTCTCCGGCGGCACCTCGGCGAGCGCGAGGGTCACCTTCGAAGCAGTCGCGCAGGATCTCAGCCTGGTGTCGATCCTCAAGGACCCCTTCGCATTCACGCCCGGCTTCGAGGGGCCGAAACAGCCGCGCGGCAACAAGCCCGTTTTCGAGGAAGACCTGCAATCCTGGTCCGCCCCGTTTGCTATGGCGACGCTGAACACGCGCAACGTCCATCGCTCCAACATGCTGATGGGATTCCCGTATGGCCGGGATTTCGTCTACGACGAGATGGTGCTGACGGGGACGGGGGACGAAGGGCAGGCCAACGCGAAGCTCGTCATGGCCGCCAACAGCGAGAAGACCGGCCCCAAAGCGCTCAAGCCCGGCGAGGGGCCGTCGAAGGAAGAGCGCGACAGCGGTCATTACGACGTGCTCTATGTCGCGATCGCGCCCGACGGCCGTCAGGTTCGCGCGGCGGTGAAGGGCGATCTCGATCCCGGCTATGCCTCAACGGCGAAGATGGTTTCCGAATGCGCGATCTGCCTGTTGCGCGACACGCCTGATGTCCCGGCCGGTCTCTGGACGCCGGGCGCAGCGATGCAGCACAAGCTGATCAGGCGGCTGCGGGAGAATGCAGGGCTGAGGTTCGAGGTGGAGGGGTAGGCGGCTTTTGCGTGCTTAAATGACGGTGTCGTCGCCCGGCTTGACCGGGCGACCCAGTATTCCAGAGACAGTGTTGTTGAATCGAGAGGCGGCGGCGTACTGGATCGCCCGCCTTCGCGGGCGATGACAGTGAGATTGCCGCTACGCCGCCCGCGCATCATACGCGTACATGAACTCCATGCTCTTCGATCCCAGCGGCAACAGCCATTTCATCATCTGATTGCGGACCCATGCACCGGTGGCGCTGAACTCGCGCTTGCTGTTGCCGTTGCGGCGCGCCATCGCGACGATCTTTTCGGTGCGCGGGCGCCGCTCGGCCTCGAAGGCCTGGAAGGTGGCGCCGAGCTCCTGGCCCTCCTGCATCAGCCGCGCGAGCCGCATCGCATCCTCGAGTGCGAGCGAAGCGCCCTGGCCCGCGTGGGGGCTGGTCGCATGCGCGGCATCGCCGATCAGCAGCGAGCGCTTGCGCGACCAGGTCGGCAAGGTCGCGACGTCGAGCGTGTCGGTGACCACGATGTTCTCGGCCGCGTCGATGATGTCGGGGATCGGATCGTGCCAGCCATGATGGAAGCCGCGCAGATGCTGTTTCAGCGTCGCGTGGTCGAGCGCGCGGAACATCGCCGCGTCCATGCCGTGCGCGGGCTGCGTGCTCCACCACATCACGCCGTCGTTCGGATCCGGGCTGCAATAGCCGTAACCGAAGAAGCCGCTCTTGCCGAACGTGGTCTCGACGTGCCGGCCGATCGGCCTTCCATCGAGGACGGCGTGCGGCACGAAGCCGCCGAACCCGATCAGCCCGGTGTCGAACGGTTGCGGACCGTCCGGCACGACCTGGCGGCGCACGACCGAGTGCACGCCGTCGGCGCCGATCAGGAAGTCGCCTTCTGCCGTGGTGCCGTCGGAGAAGTAGGCGATGATCGGCTGGTCGCCGCGGTCCTCGATCTTGATCAGGCGCTTCTCGAAATAGAGCGAGACACAGGCGCACCAGGCCTTGTCGATCAGGATTTCGTTCAGCGTGGCGCGGCAGACGTTGACGGCCGGCTGGCCGAAGCGCCGCGCCATGTCGCGGTTGATCGAACCGAGCCGTTCGCCGCTCTGCGAATAGAAATCGAAGGATTCCGCAATCGAGCCGCGGCTGATCAGCTCGTTCGCGAGCCCGATCTCGTCCATGACATGCATGCCGTTCGGTGCGATCTGGAGGCCGCCGCCGATACCTTTCGAATAAGGCCAGGCCTCGTAGATCGCGGATTCGATGCCGGCGCGGCGCAACAGGATCGCGGTGACGGGCCCGGCGATACCGGCGCCGATGATCAGGGCCTTGCGGGGACGGTTGGACATGGCTTGCTCCCGACGTTTCCGTGGTGCTAGGAGAAATTACGGTTGCTAAATCTCTTAGTAGCTAAGATATATATCGACTAAGATATGAGGTCGGCCTTGTCAAGGACGAAGGCGCGCGCGGCGCTGTTGCAGGAGCTCGAGGAGGCGATGCGGCGGTCGTCCGCGCAGGGCGTGCTCTATGGCCAAACGGTTGCGAACGTTGCCGGAATTGCCAATTCCGACCTCGAATGCATGGACATCCTTTATCTCGAAGGACGCGTCACCGCGGGCCGGCTTGCCGAGGTCACGGGGCTGACGACGGGCGCCATCACCGGCGTGGTGGACCGACTCGAGAAGGCCGGGCTGGTGCGCCGCGAGCGGGACGAGCAAGACCGCCGCAAGGTCTTCATTTCCGTCGTGCCCGAGACGGCGATGAAGATCGGCCAGCTCTACGTGCCGATGCAGCAGGCGATGGAGAAGGTGTTTGGCGCCTATTCCGACGAGGAGCTGCGCCTGCTGCTGCGCTTCGCGACCGAGGGCTACAAGGGTGTGCTCGCTGCAACCGAGGCGCTGAAGGGCCTGCTCGATACGCCGCCGGAAAAGCGGCCCGATCTCAAGCTGAAGAAGCTTCGTCGCGAGACTTGATCTTGTAAGCCTGCGCAGCCGCGATCATGCCCCACATCGCGCCCAGCATCATCCAGAAGTGCCGCCAGTGGTCGGTGTCGATCACAAAGCTCTCGCCGACGGTGCCGACGAAGGCGGAGAAGATCGCGAGATAAGCGCGCTGCCAGGGCACACGGACGAAGATGTGCCTGATACCCATGATCACGGTGGTGAAGACCAGCGCGGGATAGCACACGCCGGAGAGCCAGCCGCCGGACATGAAGGCGTTGAGGTAGGAGTTGTGGGTGTCCTCGGGGAAGTAGCGGTGGAATTGCAGGGGGCCGATGCCGAATGGCAGGTCGAGCGCCATCTCCGCGCCGAGGATGTGCCGGCCGAACCGGCCGAAGCGGCCTTCGTCATAGCTCTGATCGAAGCTTGCGCGCTGCTTGAACATCTCGGCGGTGGAATCGAATGACAGCAGCACCGCGATCAGCGCGAGGCCCAGCACCGCGGCAACGACCGCCATGACGACGATGCGCGAGCGCTGCGCGTTGGTGCGGCTGGTCAGCACCATCAGCGCCAACATGAAGGCGGAGGTCAGCACCAGTCCGCCCCAGGCGGCGCGGGAGAAAGCGAGCAGGATCGCGAGCGACATGATGCCGAAGGCGATGACGTTACGGAACGCCTTGGCAAACTTGTCGGAGACCACGCTCTGGAGCGCGAACAGCGCCGGCAGGATCAGGAAGGCGCCGAGCACGTTCGGGTCCTTGAATGTGCCGCGCGCGCGCCCGTAGAGTGTGAGGAGATCGTCTCCGCCGGGAACCAGATGGAAGTAGCCGGCGACCGCCGACAGCGAGGCGACCATCGCGCCGACCACGAGGCCGCGGCGGAGCATGTCGAGCCGGGCCGCGGTGTCTTCCGAGGTGACCATCGCGAAGAACACGACGGTGACCGCCATGTACCAGGAGGTCGCAATCCAGCTCGCCACCTCGGACTGTTCGAACAGCGGGACCGCGCTGATCGTGTAGCCGACATTGAGCAGGACCAGCATCAGGATCAGCGGCATCAGCACGAGCCGCAGGCGCAGGCCGGTCGCGAAGAAGGTGACCGCGGCCAGCAGCGTCACGATCTCGTAGGGGCTCGGCTCGATGAAGACGATGGCTCCGGAGGCGCCGGCCAGCCACACCAGCGCGCGCTGGATGGCCAGCACGCCGGGCGCAGCGCGAACCGCTGCATTCATCTCCCCGGCTGTTGCCGCATACGCCATCACACGCTCACGCTATACGCCACAAACAAGCTGTCATCGCCTGGCTTGACCGGGCGATCCAGTATTCCGCGGCGCGCGTTGCAGAAGACGGCCGGCGCTGCGGAATACTGGATGCCCCGGTCAAGCCGGGGCATGACGGAAACTCAATACGCGTTCTCGTTCTTGGTCAGCAGCGAGACCGGCGTCTTCAGGAGAATGACGAGGTCGAACAGCACCGACCAGTTCTCGATGTAGTAGAGGTCGAATTCGACGCGCTTCTGGATCTTCTCTTCATTGTCGATCTCGCCGCGCCAGCCGTTGATCTGGGCCCAGCCGGTGATGCCGGGTTTGACGCGGTGACGAGCGAAATAGCCGTCGACGGCTTCGTCGAAAAGGCGGCTCTGGAGCTTGCCCTGCACCGCATGCGGACGCGGGCCGACCAGGGACAAATTGCCTGAGAACACCACGTTGAAGAGCTGCGGCAGCTCGTCGAGGCTGGTCTTGCGGATGAAGCGGCCGACGCGGGTGACGCGCGGATCGTTCTTGGTCACGACCTTGGAGGCGGTCGGGTCGGCCTGATGGTGGTACATCGAGCGGAATTTGTAGACGTCGATACGCTCGTTGTTGAAGCCGAAGCGCTTCTGACGGAACAGCGCCGGGCCGGGGCTGTCGAGCTTCACCGCCAGCGCCACCAGTCCCATCACCGGCAGGGCTGCGAGCAGCGCGAGGCCACCGACGATGCGGTCGAACAGCCACTTCATCACCAGGTCCCAGTCGGTGATCGGCGCCTCGAACACGTCGAGCGTCGGCACCTCGCCGAGATAGGAATAAGAGCGGGGACGGAAACGCAGCTTGTTGGTGTGCGCGGAGAGCCGGATGTCGACCGGCAGCACCCAGAGCTTCTTCAGCATCTCCAGGATGCGGGTCTCCGCCGAGATCGGCAGCGCGAACAGCACGAGATCGACGCGGGTGCGGCGGGCGAATTCGACGATGTCGTCGACCTTGCCGAGCTTGCGCGCGCCGGCGCAGGTGTCGAGCGCGCGACTGTCGTTGCGGTCGTCGAACACGCCGAGCACGTGGATGTCGGAATCCTCCTGGGCATTCAGCGCCTCGACCAGTTGCTCGCCGTTGCTGTCGGAGCCGACGACGATGGTGCGGCGGTCGAGCCGGCCCTGGCGTGCCCAGGCGCGCACCAGCGAGCGCAGCACCAGACGTTGGGAGATGAGCGCGGCGAGCCCGAGGAAGTAGAAGGCGGCAAGCCACAGCCGCGACATTTCGCTGCCGAACTTGGCGAAGAAGGATACGCCGATGAACAGCAGGAAGACGAACGACCAGGAGGAGATCATCCGCGTCATCTGCCGGAGCTGACCGCGAAACAGCTGCACCTGATAGATGTCGGCGGCCTGGAAGCAGACCACGGCGGCGACCGCGACGGCGATGATCTGCGCGGGATAAACCCAGCTGAAGGAACCGGCGAGCGGCATGACATAGCCGACATAGAGCGCGATGCCGACCAGGCTCAGCAGCGCGAAATCGGCCAAGCGGACGAATCCGGTGATCACGATCGGCGAATAGGCGCGGGCGACCTTCTGGTTGACGACGTCGAGCGCGGCGGGCGAGAGCCGGCGGCGGCGCTCCACAAAGGGTTGGTCAGCCGGCTTCGCCGCGCCGCTTGTGGCGGCGTCGAGCATCGAGCGTGCGTTGAGCGGTTCCACGGGCGTCCACGTCCATTCCAAAAAACCCGCGGGTCGCAGCGTTGCGCCCCGGGCGAGCATCCCCTGGCACGTCGATTATCGGACAAATCGGAAGATTCTCTAAAGCGGTCTTAAGGATGGTTAATGATTGGCAAATGCGTCGCGATAACCCGCGAGCACGCCGTCGACCATCGCCTGCTGGGAGAAATGCGCGGAGATGCGCTCGCGCAAGGCGACCGCACGCTGCGCGGTTCCTTGCGGATCGTCGAGTGCGGCCGCGATCGCTTCGGCCATGGCCTCGGCGTTGCTCGGCGCAAACAGCGCCGGGCTGTCATGCCCAAAAATCTCGGGGATGCCGCCGACGCGGGCCGCGATCATGGGAATGCCGGCCGCGCCAGCCTCGATCACGACATAGGGCATGGAATCGCCGCGCGAGGGCACGACCAGCAGCCGCCCCTTGGAGAAGCCGTAGCGCGCCTTGACGTGACCGATGAAGCGGATGGCGCTGGAGAGGCCGAGCTTGTCGACCTGCGCCTTCAGCGCCGCCGTCTCCTCGCCGTCGCCGCCGAGCGTGAGCGTGACCTTCTTGCCGCCCTCGTGCAGGCGCGCCACCGCATCGACGAGCAAATCCGCGCCCTTGATGTGCCTGAACTCGCCGACATAGGCGAGATCGGTGGCGTCGTCGGCGATGCTAACAGGCTCGAATTCTTCCGGCGTCACGCCATTGAATACGCAATGCACCACGCCTTTGGGTGTGCCGACGATGCGCTGATAGGTGTCGCGCGCAAACGCGCTCTCGAACAGGAACAGGTCCGTCGCGTCCATCAGCGTGCGTTCGAGCCGCGCGTAAAACTCGCCCTTGAAGGTGTTGAGGGGATAGTGCAGCGAGCCGCCATGCGGGGTGTAGATGCGGATGGCGTCGTTGGATCGCCGCCGCATGCGGACGAAGGCGCCGGCCTTGGCTCCGTGGCCGTGCGTGACGTCGGGTTTGAGCGCGGCGATCAGTCGCCGCATCCGCAGCCACACCAGAAAGTCGTCAGGCGACGGTTCGCGACGGATCGCCAGCCGGTGCACGCCGAGCTTCAGCCGCGGCGCGAGCTCGGCCAGCGCCTTGTCCGCGCGCTCACCGCCGGTGAGGCTATCGGCGAGAATCCCGACGTGATGGCCGCGATCGACCTGACCGTTGGCGAGATCGAGGATGTGGCGGAAGATGCCGCCCACGGGAGCGCGCACGGCGTGCAGGATGCGGAGCGGCCGGTCGGGAGAGGGGGGCATGATCAGAACCAGCGCTCGACGGCGAATGCTCGAACAATTCTCGAAATATCGAGATGGATTAAGAGCCCTCGTGGTTAACAAACGGTGTCGGCGCCGTGCGCGCCGGTCGCCGCAGGGCGCGATTAACCCAGCGGCAACCTTAATGGAGTGTAATCGCCCCGGTTGAGGTAGAGTCGCAGCGTTGCCCTGCGGGAGTGTTCGATGCGTTTAGCGTTCTGGCGTGCCGGCAAGGACAAGGCGGTGGTCGAGCGGGCTATTTCGAGGCCCAAGGCCGAATCCAAATTGACCGAAGCCGCGCCCAAGATTGAAGCAGAGCCTGCGCCCGTTGCTGCGAAGCAGGCACAAGCCGAATCCGGCGACATCGATCTCCATGCGCTCGGCGCGGTGCTCGCCCGCAAGCGCGGCTGGATCATCGTGCCGACGGTGCTCGCGCTCGTCGCGTCGATCGCCGCCGTCAATCTCGTCACCCCGCGTTACAAGTCGGAATCCCGCATCCTGATCGACGGCCGCGAGAACGTGTTCCTGCGGCCGAGCAGCGACCGCAGCACCGAAGAGCGGCAGTCGCTCGATCCCGAGGCGGTGACCAGCCAGGTGCAGCTCGTGCTGTCGCGCGACCTCGCACGCGAGATCATCAAAAAGAACAAGCTCGCGGAACGCCCCGAGTTCGATCCGGTGCTGCAGGGCATTTCGCCGCTGAAGTCGCTCGCGGCGCTGATCGGCATCGGTCGCGATCCGTTTTCGATGACGCCGGAAGAGCGGGTGCTGGATGCCTATTACGAGCGGCTCCAGGCCTACGCCGTCGACAAGTCGCGCGTGATCGTGGTCGAATTCCAGTCCGCCGATCCTGACCTTGCTGCGCGCGTCGCCAATTCGATCGCCGACGGCTATCTCGTGCTCCAGCAGAATGCGCGCCAGGACCAGGCCCGCAGCGCCAGCCAGTGGCTTTCGGGCGAAATCGAAAATCTGCGCAAGAAAGTCTCCGATGCCGAAGCCAAGGTCGAGGACTTCCGTTCCAAGTCGTCGCTGTTTGTCGGCACCAACAACACCACGCTCTCGAACCAGCAGATGGGCGAGGTCAATACCCAACTCAACAACGCGCGCTCGATGAAGGCGGATGCTGAATCCAGGGCGCGGCTGATCAAAGAGATGCTCCAGAGCGGCAAGCCGATCGAGGCGTCCGAGGTGGTGAACTCCGAACTGATGCGGCGGCTGTCCGAGCAGCGGGTGACGTTGCGGGCGCAACTCGCCGAACAATCGTCCACGCTGCTCGGCAATCACCCGCGGATCAAGGAGCTGAAGGCGCAGCTTGGCGACCTCGACAACCAAATTCGCGACGAAGCGGCCAAGATCTCGCGCTCGCTCGAAAGCGATGCGCGGATCGCCAGTGGCCGGGTCGACGGCCTGACGGCGAGCCTCGACCAGCTCAAGAAGCAGGCAACCTCGACCAACGGTCAGGACGTCCAGCTCCGCGCGCTCGAGCGCGAAGCCAAGGCCCAGCGCGACCTGCTCGAGACGTATCTTGGGAAGTATCGCGAGGCCAGCACCCGCGAAAGCATCGATACCGCGCCGGCGGAAGGCCGCATCATCTCGCGCGCCATCGTCTCGAATACGCCGGCCTATCCGAAGAAGCTGCCGATCGTGCTGATCGCGACGATCGCGACGCTGCTGCTCTCGTCCGGCGTCGTCGTCACCGGCGAGCTGTTGCGCCAGACCGCGCCGCGCGCGGTGGCCGTGTTCACGCCAGCGCAGACGCAGGCGCCGGCGCGCCAAGAGCCGGTCGTCCAGCCGGTCGTCCCGTCGGTGGCCGAACCAATGCTCGATCCGGTTGTGGAAGACCTTACGCCGCTTCAGCCCGAGATGACGGCCGATACCGACGTCACTGAATTCGCCGAGATCGAGCATCTCGCCGACAACCTGCGCGCTGCGGGACCGGCGGCGAAGAAGGTCACGGTGCTCGGCACCGCGGCCGGCGAAGCCATCACGCTGTCGACGCTGACGCTGGCCCGGCACCTAGCGCGCGATGCGCGCGTCGTTGTGGTCGATCTCGCCGCATCCTCGCCGACCATCGCCGCGGTGTCCGTGGATGCTTCGGCTCCCGGCCTCGCCGAGCTGATGCAGGGCGAGGCCTCGTTCGCGCAAATCATCACCCGGGACAAGCTCTCGCGGCTGCACCTGGTCATGGCCGGCCGTCCCGGCTTCGACCGCAGCCTGCTGCAATCGCCGCGGGTGACGCTCGCGATCGATGCGCTGCTCCGCGCCTACGACCACGTGCTGGTGGACGCCGGCAGTGCCTCGGACCTCCCGGCCGAACTGCTGACGGCGCATGCCCGCGCCGTCGTGGTGCCCGATGCCTCGATGGCGCCGGATGCCCGCGCGCTGATGTGCGAGCAGCTGAAGGCGGTCGGCTTCAGCGAGGTGACGATGCTGAGCAAGCCGGTGCAGTCGTCGAACGCAGTGGACGCGCCGCGCGTGGTCGCGGCGTAATTTTCGCCCTCTGCCCCTGCGGGAGAGGGTGGCTTCGCGAAAGCGAAGCCGGGCGAGGGGTCTTTCTCCACGAGCTCGGAATCGTAGGGTGGGCAAAGGCGCATTTGCGCCGTGCCCACCACCTTTCAACGACTGCGGGAGACGTGGTGGGCACGCTTCGCTTTGCCGACCCTACGAGACCAGAGGCTGTGACGCCTACCCGAACGTCTGGCGCAGCCGCCGCGCCAGATCGAACAACATCTGGTTCTGCTTCACCAGCCGTTTGCCGTGGCTCAGCGAGGACATCGCCATCGCCGCGAGTGTTCCGCGCGCGGTCAGGGGCACGAAGCTGTCGAAAATGTCGTCGTCGTCCTTGCAGAACATGCGCTTGTAATCGTCCGAGCCGATGCCGAGATCGAGCGAGCGGTAGCCGCGTTCGGCGTAGCGATCGATGATGTAGCGCATCAGGATCAGGCCGGGGCTGTAGCGCGCATGTTCCGACATCGTGTAGGTGTTGAACATCATCGAGAAGCGCTGGCCGTCGGCGACGCCGGCGAAGATCGCGATCACCTCGTCGTCGCACTCGAGCGCATGGATGTCGATGACGCGGCCTTCGCCGCGTGGCGACAGGCATGCGCTGCGGATGAACGCTTCGACGCCGGGCTCGGCAAAGACGTTGGGCAGTTTCTGTTCGGCCATCCGCGCCGGCTTGACCCGGAAGAACCAGTCGAGCAGGCGGGTGACGTCCGCATCCGTGGTGGCGAGGTGATAACGATAGCCGGCAAGCGCCTGGAGCTTCTTTTCCTTGCTCTTGAGGCGGCGGCGAAAGGAGTTGCTGATCCGCGATGTGGGCGGCCCGCCCGGCTCCATCGCCAGGAGAGGGCAGCCGTTGATCGCACTCTGCCGCGGCAGCTGCGCGAGCGGGTTGTGCTGGTCGTGCCAGCGCAGCGGCTGCTGCGTCAGCGCGAGCACGTCGGCATGCTCGCGCAGCGGCGCAAGCAGCGCGTCGAGATCGGCGATGGTGACCTCGGCGGCGAACTCGGCGTTCCACAGGCCCATGTTGAAGGTGGTGTGCTTGCCGCCCATGAAGCAGGCCGTGCGCACGCCGTGGCCTTGCCGCAGCGAGAGCGGCAGCAGCAGGAGCGGCTGGCGCTCGGCGTCGCGGGCAATGACGATGAAGGGACTGGCGCCTTCGTGGCTGCCGACCAGCCGTTGCCATGGGCTGAGCAGGTCGAAGCGCTGGTAGGGCGTGAAGAGGTGACCGCTCTCCTCGAACGCGCGCCAGACCGTCTCGGCCTCGGCCAGATCGGTGACGATATCGACATGCGCGATACGGCTCGCTTTCGACCGCGCTGGCGATTCTGCCGTCCGGCTTTGCATCGCCGCAGCCATGGTCATTCACGAAACCTGTCGAGAAACGAAAAATTTGCGTATTTCGGCCTGTGGCCGACCTTTGCAAAGAAATGTCAACAAAGGGTAATGACAATCAGGCGAACGCGAAGGTGGGATATTGGCATCCGACGACAGATGGCTGGAGCGGTTGCGGCTTGAACTGGCCTGGTTCACCGGTCAGGCTGTGCTGCGCAACCGCGGCGCCGGCGCGATCCTGCGGTTTCAGCACGTGCGGCCGCGGCGGCGCGGCGCGTTTCAGCCGCTGCGTGAAAGCGAGATCAGTCCGCAATTCCTCGATCGCGCCATTGGCGCGCTGAAGCGGTGGGGGTATGACTTCCTCGGCATGGACGATGTCTGCCGCCGCGCGGTGACGCTGCCGCAGAATCGGCGCTTCGTGGCGCTGACCTTCGACGGCGCCAACAAGGACCTGATCAGCTTCGCCTATCCGGTGCTGGCGCGCCATGCCGTGCCGTTCACGATCTATGTGCCCACCGCGTTTCCCGATGGAGTCGGAGAGGCCTGGTGGCTCGGGCTCGAGCGGATGATCGCGCGCGAGAGCCGCATCAACCTGATGATGGGCGAGAAGGAGCAGCGTTTCACCGTCACAGGCAACGCCGAGAAGCAGGCGCTGTTTTCGTTCGTCGAGAGCTGGCTGCGTTCGTTGCCGCCAGCGGATTTGTCGGCTGCGATCGCCGATCTCTGCACGCGCTACCGGGTCGACCTCGCTGCGCTCTCGCGCGAAGCGTCGATGGATTGGGAGGATCTGGCAAGGCTTGCGGCGGATCCGCTGGTCACGGTCGGCAGCGCGACGGTGAACTATCCCATTCTCGCCAACATGAAGGACGCCGCCGCGTTGCGCGAGATGACGATGGGCAAGGCGGTCGCGGAAGCGGCCTTCGACCGCGAGATCAGGCATCTGGCCTTTCCGTTCGGCGATCGCTCGTCTTTCCGGCGCAGCCACGTCGTCATGGCGGAGGAGGCCGGCTTTGCCAGCGCCGTCTCGACCATCCCCGGCATCGTGGATGCGGAGGGGCGCACCAATCTGCGCGCATTGCCGCGGATTTCCTGGGACGGCCGGATACAATCACTGCGCATGCTGCGTGTGCTGGTGTCCGGAGTTGCCTTCGCGCCGGTGAAACCGACCGGCAGTGTTACGAATTAAGATTTGACGCGATCCGGCCGCTGCATCCAGCTCACGATCGGCATCGCCGGCAGCACCCAGCCCATGCCGACCACCACGTAGTAGATTGCCTGCCGCCAGCCGGACTCGGCGATCCACGGCATCTGCGCCAGCGCCATGCCGAGCAGGGCCCAGACGGTGGCCAGCACCAGGAGCAGGATGGCGCCGAGGAACTTGCGGGTGCGGATCGTCATGGCGGAATGCTGCGGCCTTCGCGTAACTTGCGCTGCGGGAGCGGGGGACTATAAGGGGCACGCAGTCCGGTTCAAGTCTCTTTGCAACAAGGCTTGGTTTTGCCCCTGAAATGACGACGATTTTCGCTCCGACCAACCCGCATCGCGCCGTGCGCTGGTGGTTGATTTCCGTGGCCGCCCTCATCGCGCTGATGGTGCTGGTCGGCGGCGCGACGCGGCTGACGGAATCCGGCCTCTCGATCGTCGAATGGAAGCCGGTCACGGGCAGCGTGCCGCCGCTGTCGGAGGCGCAGTGGACCGAGGCCTTCGAGGCCTACAAGAAAATTCCGCAATATCGCGAGCTCAATGCGGGCATGAGCCTGTCCGAATTCAAGGAGATTTTCTGGTGGGAATGGAGCCACCGCTTTCTCGGCCGCTTCATCGGCGTGGCCTATCTGCTGCCGTTCCTGTTCTTCCTGTGGCGCGGCGGCCTGTCGGGTGAGTTGAAACGGCGGCTGTGGCTGCTGTTCGCGCTTGGCGGACTCCAGGGCGCGGTCGGCTGGTGGATGGTGGCCTCGGGCCTCACGGAACGGGTCGAGGTTTCGCAATATCGGCTGGCGACGCATCTGATGCTGGCGCTGCTGATCTTTGCCGGCATAGTCTGGACGGTGCGGCGGCTCGCCGCGCGTCCGCAGATCATTGCGCCCGCGCGGCTGAGATTCACGAGCGTGCTGCTCCTCGTCGTGACCTTCGTCCAGATCTATTTCGGCGCGCTGGTCGCGGGTCTGCGCGCCGGGCGCGCCTACAACACCTGGCCGCAGATCGACGGCGCGTTCATTCCCGCAGGCGATCGGCTCTGGTTCGAGACGCCGTGGTGGCGCAACATGTTCGACAACGTGCTGACGGTGCAGTTCGAGCACCGCATGACGGCCTATGCGCTGTTCGTGCTGGCGGCGCTGCATGTGCTCGATGCGGTGCGCTCGCGCGCGGCGGCCGGCGGTGCGCTCTGCCTGTTCGCCGCGGTCAGCCTGCAGGCTGTGCTCGGGATCCTCACGCTGCTCAACCAGGTGCCGATCGACCTCGCGCTTTCGCATCAGGCGGTTGCGATCGTGGTGCTCACGCTTGCAGTGATGCAGGTGGAGCGGCTGGCCTCGCGACAATCTGCACAGGCGCAGCCGCGCGCGGTTCCGGTCGGTCAGGCCGGCTGATCAGGTCAGCAATAGCCGTAGACGCCGCACGCGTAGGGCAGGCGCCAGAAATAGCCGACCTGTGGTCCGCCGTAGTACGGGCCCTGATAATCGTAGCTCCAGGGCCGGCCATAATAGCCCGGCAAGGTGCTGGAGCCGGGCAGGAGCGGCGTGCCCGGCAGGTTGCGGATGTAGCTGCCGATGCCATAGGCCGGCGAGATCAGCGCATCCGGATCGGTCTCGACATAGACCTGTGGCGGGTCCTGCGGCGGCACGGCAGCGCGCCGTCTCGCTGTGGCCGGCAGATCGGCGGCAACGGCAGCTGAGACCGTCAGCATGGCGGCAAGGGCAGGTACCATCCAGCGCAGCATCGTCGGCTCCGAATCAAAGGGGCGATCCAAGGACCATGTATGCGGCAGATATGGTTAATGACTGTTAACTGGGACGGTCGCCAAAACGTGGAAGCGACCGTCATTCCGGGGACGTGCCAGCGCGCGCCCCGGAATGACGGCGATGCTTACGCGCTCAGTGCCTGCTCCAGGTCCGCGATCAGGTCTTCCTTGTCCTCGATGCCGATCGAGAGCCGCACCACGTCGGGGCCGGCGCCGGACTTCACCTTGGCGGCGTCGTCGAGCTGGCTGTGCGTCGTCGAGGCGGGGTGGATGACCAGCGAGCGGGTGTCGCCGACATTGGCCAGATGCGAGAACAGCTGCAGTTTCGACACCAGGCTGACGCCGGCGTCATAGCCGCCCTTCAGGCTGAAGGTGAACACGGCGCCTGCGCCCTTCGGCGCGTATTTGCGTGCAAGCTGGTTGTACTTGTCGCTTGCCAAGCCCGCATAGCTCACCGAGGCCACTGCCGGATGGCCGGCGAGGAATTCGGCGACGGCCTTGGCGTTGTCGCAGTGCTTCTGCATGCGCAGCGGCAGCGTCTCGATGCCGGTCAGGATCATGAAGGCGTTGAACGGCGACAGCGCGGGTCCGAGATCGCGCAGGCCCAGCACGCGGCAGGCGATCGCGAAAGCGAAATTGCCAAAGGTCTCCTGGAGGCGGATGCCGTGATATTCGGGCCGCGGCTCCGACAGCATCGGATACTTGCCGCCCGTGGACCAGTCGAACGTGCCGGCATCGACGATGATGCCGCCGAGCGAATTGCCGTGGCCGCCCAGGAATTTCGTCAGCGAGTGCACGACGATGTCGGCGCCATGGTCGATCGGACGGATCAGGTAGGGCGAGGCCAGCGTGTTGTCGACGATCAGCGGCACGCCCGCCTTGCGCGCCACCGTCGAGATCGCCTCGATGTCGGTGATGCTGCCGCCGGGATTGGCAATGGACTCGATGAAGATGGCCTTCGTGCGCGGCGTCACCGCGCGCTCGAAGCTTGCGATGTCATCGGAATCCGCCCACACCACGTTCCAGCCGAAGCTCTTGAACGCATGCGAGAACTGGTTGATCGAGCCGCCATAGAGCTTGCGCGCGGCGATGAATTCGTCGCCGGGCTGGAGCAATTGCTGCAGCACCACGACCTGTGCGGCGTGGCCCGAGGCGACCGCAAGCGCGGCGGTGCCGCCTTCGAGTGCGGCAACACGCTCTTCCAGCACCGCGTTGGTGGGATTGCCGATGCGGGTATAGATGTTGCCGAATGCCTGCAGGCCGAACAGCGAGGCGGCGTGGTCGGCGTCGTTGAAGACGAAAGAGGTGGTTTGATAAATCGGGGTCGCGCGCGCACCGGTGGTGGGATCGGGTTGTGCACCGGCATGCACGGCGAGGGTTGAAAATCCCGGAAGGCGATCGCTCATTGAGGGCGTCCTGTTCTTGTGATCTGAAATCGCGC
Organism: Tuber microsphaerosporum; assembly: GCA_003521225.1. NCBI lineage: Eukaryota > Fungi > Ascomycota > Pezizomycetes > Pezizales > Tuberaceae > Tuber > Tuber microsphaerosporum. The sequence goes on along the minus strand of QOVD01003390.1, from coordinate 126,568 downwards.
GGCATGCTGATCGGCGACGCGCCCGCCGTCAAGGCGCCGCTTCACATCACGGCGCTACGATTGTCACGTTCGCGCAACGGAAGTTTATTGCGTCAGCTTTGCTCGGTCTTGTTCTTTGCAGCGCGATCGGAAGCTGCGGTGTCACCGCCGCCGACACTCATCCGATTGAGGGATAGCCGCATGCCTTGCGTCGGCGCCGGCGGCCGTTTGGAGCTCAGCGTGCGTGAATTGACGCCCATCCAGGAAATCTCAGACGACAAGCGGCCATATTCGATCTTGGGGCAGCGGTTCATCACGACCTTGATCCCGGCGGCCTCGGCCTTCGCCGCGGCTGCGTCGTCGCGCGCGCCAAGCTGCATCCAGATCACCTTCGGCAGCGGATCGAGCGTGAGCGCTTCTTCGACCACCGGCATGATGTGGCTGGAGTTGCGAAAGATGTCGATCATGTCGACGGGGCGGCCGATGTCGGAGAGCGAGGCGACAAACGGCTTTCCGAGCAGATCCTTGCCGACATGGCCGGGATTGACCGGGATCATGTCATAGCCGCGCTGCGCCAGATATTTGAACGCAAAATAGCTCGGCCGCACATTGACGGGCGAGGCACCGACCATCGCGATCAACTTCACGCTGTTGAGGATGGCGCGGATGTAATTGTCGGGATAGGCGTCGTGGTTCATTGGCTCTTCTTTTTGCTGTCATTGCGAGGAGCGAAGCGACGAAGCAATCCAGACTGCCTCGATGGAAAGATTCTGGATTGCTTCGCTTCGCTCGCAATGACGAATTCTATTCATCCCGCCATGTCGGCGTGCGCTTCTCGATGAAGGCGCCGATGCCTTCCTCGGCGTCGCGCGCCATCATGTTCTCGGTCATCACCTCTGCCGCATAGCGATAGGCGTCCGCAAGGCTCATCTCGGCCTGGCGATAGAACGCCTCCTTGCCGAGCTTGACGGTGTAGGCCGACTTCAGCGCGACCTGTTCGGCGAGGGCAATTGCGGCCTCGCGCTCGGTGCCGGCCGCGACCACGCGGTTGATGAGCCCGATCTCGCGGGCGCGCGTGGCCGGGATCGGCTCGCCGGTCAGCAGCATTTCCATCGCCTGCTTGCGCGGCACGTTCCGCGACAACGCCACCATCGGCGTCGAGCAAAACAGCCCGATATCGACTCCCGGCGTGGCGAAGCTCGCCGCTTCCGAGGCGATCGCGAGATCGCAGCTTGCCACGAGCTGGCAGCCGGCCGCGGTCGCGATGCCCTGGACGGCCGCCACCACGGGCTTCGGCAAATGCACAACCGCCTGCATCATCGCGCTGCAGGCGGTCATCATCTCGGCAAAGAAGGCGCGGCCGCGATCCGGGTCAGTGCGGCGCGCCGTCAGCTCCTTCATGTCGTGGCCGGCGGAGAAGGCGGGGCCGTTGGCTGCGATCACGACGCCGCGGACCGCCTTGTCGTCGCGGATCTCATTGAGCTCGGCATGCAGGCTTGCGATCATCGCCTGCGACAGACTGTTGCGGGCGGCCGGGCGGTTCAGCGTCAGGACCGCGATGGGCCCTATGGTCTCGCGCAGCAGGCTCGACGGTTGCGGGGAGGGGGCGCGGGCGGCCTGGGCGGACATCGAAGCGTTTCCGGTTGGATTCTTGCAATTGGATGACGCAGATAACTTAATGTAACAGGGGATGCGAAGCGAGGGTGAGGCGAAGCATGGCGTTAGCGAAAATGAGCGTGGCGGAGGTCGAGCAGTTTCTCCGTGACGAGTTTCCCCAGGCCTTCAGCGGCGATGACATCACGATCGAGAGCGCCGACGGCCAGACCTGCCTTTTGCGCCAGCGCTACAGCGAAAGGATGCTGCGGCCGGGTGGAACCGTGTCCGGACCGACGCTGATGGCACTGGCCGATTTCGCGATGTACGTGGTGCTGCTGTCCGCGATCGGGCCGATCGGGCTCGCGGTCACCACCAATCTCAACATCAACTTCCTGCGCAAGGGCCAGCCCGGCCAGGATGTGCTGGCGGAGGCGCGGCTGCTCAAGCTCGGCAAACGCCTGGCGGTCGGCGAGGTGAAGCTGCTGTCCGGCACGTCGCCCGATCCGATCGCTCATGTCACCTCGACCTATTCCATTCCAAATGTTTGAGCTTTTCGCAGGTAATATAGCACCATAATTTTAAGATATTGATTTTGCTATTTTAATTCCCGCTCTGGGGCATTGACCGTTGCGCGTCTCTTCTCTAGAAAACCGCCCAGTCCGGCGCGGTGTTCGCGCCGATATCTCCCGTCCACGGAAACTCCGATATGAAAACCTTTTCGGCAAAGCCGGCTGAGGTGACGAAGAAGTGGGTACTGATCGACGCCAAGGGTCTGGTTGTCGGCCGTCTCGCCACCATCGTCGCCATGCGCCTGCGCGGCAAGCACCTCCCGACCTACACCCCGCACGTTGATTGCGGCGACAACGTCATCATCATCAACGCGCAGCATGCGGTCCTCACCGGTCGCAAGCGCGAGCAGAAGACCTACTACAAGCACACCGGTTACGTCGGCCACGTCAAGGAGCGCACCGCGCGCCAGATCCTCGAGGGCAAGCATCCCGAGCGCGTGCTCGAGAAGGCCGTCGAGCGCATGATCCCGCGTGGTCCGCTCGGTCGCGTCCAGATGGGCAACCTCCGCGTCTATGGCGGCGCCGATCATCCGCACGAGGCGCAGACGCCCGAGAAGATCGACATCGCCAAGTTGAACCGCAAGAACACGAGGGCCGCATAACATGGCCGAATCCATTCAGTCGCTCGACCAGCTCTCGCAGCTCAAGACCGCGGTCGCGCCCGACGCGCCCAAGCACGAGAAGAAGGTCGACAAGTTCAACCGCGCCTATGCCACCGGCAAGCGCAAGGACGCGGTCGCCCGCGTCTGGATCAAGCCGGGCGCCGGCAAGGTCACGGTCAATTCGCGCGAGGTCGAGGTCTATTTCGCCCGTCCCGTGCTGCGCATGATGATCGAGCAGCCGTTCTCGGTGGCCGCGCGTTCCGGCCAGTACGACGTGATCTGCACCGTCGCCGGAGGCGGTCTGTCCGGCCAGGCCGGTGCCGTCCGTCACGGCATCTCCAAGGCGCTCACCTATTTCGAGCCGGAGCTGCGCACCGTGCTCAAGAAGGGCGGCTTCCTGACCCGCGACTCCCGCGTGGTCGAGCGCAAGAAGTACGGCAAGGCCAAGGCCCGCCGGTCCTTCCAGTTCTCGAAGCGTTAATCGCTTCGGTCACATTCGCCGCGAAAGCGGCTTCAATGAGATGCAAAAGGGCGCTGATTTCAGCGCCCTTTTTGTTGTTCGTTTGTATGCAAATTGATGACGTGTTTCCCGAAAACTTGGCCCCGCATGAAAACCTGAATGGAACTCGCGGGACATAGCGTCGCATCTGGAAGGGCGCGCAAGTCGGCTGGGCCGATCGCGTAACTTGCTATGTCTAGAAGGGGGCCGACATGATGTCGCTCGATAGCATCACGCTCTATTTGGTCGCCACCATGGTTGCCGCACTGCTCGGCGCCATGATGGTGTTTTTCGGCACGCAGGAGAACAGCCCCGCGCTGAAATGGTGGGGCACCGCGTATCTCCTCGGCGCAGCGTCCGTTGCGCTATGGACCGCGGCCGGCGACAAGCTCGGCCCGCATCTTTACCTTGCGCTGAACGCGGTCGGCTTCGTCGCCTGCGGCATGGTGTGGAATGCGGCGCGCGTCTTCCACGGCCGCAAGCCGAACTGGCCGGGGCTCCTCGTCGGCGCGCTGGCCTGGGCCGCCGCCGTGACGCTGCTTGATCCCGCCGCGTCCATGCTGCGCATGATCGTCGGCGCCGGCATCGTCTCGGTCTATGCGGCACTGACCGCGAGCGAGCTCTGGGTCGAGCGGCGCAAGAGCCTGCAACGGCGCTGGCCGGCCTTCGTGGTGCCGGTGATGCACGGCTGCGTGCTGATGCTGCCGATCGTGCTCGGCAGCTTCCTGCGTCCGAACGATGCCGGCTTCTCCGGCAGCATCTGGGTCACGGTGTTTGCGGTCGAGCTCATCCTCTATGCCGTCGGCACCGTGTTCGTGATCTTCATGCTGGTGTCGGAGCGCACGGTGACTGCGCACCGGACCGCCGCGTCCACCGATCCCCTGACCGGCATGCTCAACCGCCGCGGCTTCTCGGAAGCCTGCGGGCGCGTGATCGAGCGCGAAGCCAAGGCCGGCCGTCCCGTGACCGTGATGATCTTCGACATCGACCATTTCAAGTCGATCAACGACCGCTTCGGCCATCCCGCCGGCGACGAGATGCTGAAACTGTTCTCGACCGTCGTCGTCAGCAACCTGCGCATGACCGACATGTCGGGCCGCATCGGCGGCGAGGAGTTCGCGGCGCTGCTGCCGTGTTCGCTGGAGGAGGGTGTGCTGGTTGCCGAGCGCGTGCGCGAGGCGTTCGAGACCTCCGGCGTCGTGGTCGACGAAGGCCCGGTCGACACCACCGTCAGCATCGGCGTTGCCGGCGGTCCGGCCGGCACCGAGCTCGAGGTGTTGCTGGCCTCGGCCGACACAGCGCTCTACCAGGCCAAGCGCGGCGGTCGTAACCGCGTCGAGGCGGCGGAGGAGCTGCCGCTGTCGCTGGAGAACTGGCGTCGCCAGAGCGCGGCGCGGGTCGGTGCGCCGCAGGCGCGTCCGGCCACGGCCTGAAGCCAAGAGGCGCCTCAAGAGGCGCCTTCGGTAATCCGCTGTTTACCATTCGATCCCTACCATTGCGGTCATGGAATCGATCCGTCGACAGAACCCGCAGGCCGCCCTGATGTCGCTCGAAGCCGCTGCGGCCTCGGCTCGCGGCGGCTTCGCCTGCGTGTTCTCCACCGCGGATGAATACGAGCGCGCGCTGATCACCGAGCGCCGCGCCCAGGGGCGCTACACGCAAAGCCGTAGCTATTGGCCGCTCGCGCTGTTCATCGGTTGCGCGCTCATCGTGGCAGGCACCGCTCTGCTGTTCGCCTGAGAGCACGCATTTTTGACCGGTCAGGGCGTCGATTCGGTGCCTTTTTCTTCGCCGCGGTCTACGGTAGACACACCCATCAAACAAACAGGGTGGAAACCGATGATCACCGAGATCGCGCAAATCGACGTCAAGCCGGGCAGCGAGAAGGACTTTGAGGCGGCCGTCGCCAAGGCCAAGGCCGCCTTCGGCGGCTCCAAGGGCTTTCACGGCTTCGAGCTGCACAAGTCGATCGAGAAGCCGCAGCGCTACCGGCTCATGGTGAAGTGGGCGACGCTGGAGAACCACACCGTCGATTTCCGCGGCTCGGAGAATTTCACCGAATGGCGCGGCCTCGTCGGTCAGTATTTTGCTTCGCCCCCGGAGGTCGAGCACACCGAGACCGTGCTGACGACCTGAGCGACTTCACGACGCCTTACGCCGCCTCGTTGCCTGAGCATGATCCTTTCGGAAAACCGCTGCGCACTTTTCCGGATCATGCTGCCAGGGGCGGCGCCTCATACGTCTTGAAATGGTCGATCATGACCTTGGCGATGGCGACCAGTGGCAGCGCCAGCGCCAGGCCCCAGATGCCGAACACGACGCCGAGCAGGATCTGGAACGCGAACAGCGTGGCGGGCGGGATGTCGAGCGCCTGCCGCTGCAGGATCGGTGTCAGCACATAGCTCTCCATCGCGTGCACGCCCATGAAGAGGAGGAAGGCCGACAGCGCCGGAATCCAGCCCGAGGCGAGGCTCGCGAGCACCACGACAACGCCGGCAATGATGGCGCCGACGGTCGGAATGAAGGCGAGCAGGCCCGCCTGAATCCCCAGGATGAACGAGCCGGGAATGCCGATGATGGCAAGCCCGATCCAGGTCACGATGCCAACCGCAATCATCACGACGATCTGCGCGATCAGCCAGCGTTCCAGCGTCTCGCTGATGCCGTCGATGATCAGGGTGACGCGGGTGCGATGCCTCGCCGGCGCCAGGAACAACAGGCCGTCGTGATAGACGCCGGGCTGGGCGGCGAAGGACAGCCCCAGGAACAGAACGATGAAGATGTTTCCCACGCCGTGGATGGTGCCGAGCAGGAGCTTGAAGGTCTGGCTCACGATCGCGCCACCGCTGGAGGCCAGCGCGCCGGCGCCGGGCAAGGAACCGCGCGGGGCGGCTGCTGGCGAGGGTGTCGAGTCCGATGGTGGATTGGCCGAAGTGTCAGACGCAGCGTTGCCGAGATCGAAGAAGCTGGTGTCGATCCCGTGGCTGTCCAGGAAGGTCTTCACGTTGCCGATCTGCGACTTGATGGTCTTGCTCAGCAGCGAGGCCTGCTCGGCGATGGTGGCGCCGCCGAGATAGGCGACGCCTGCGAGCAGCACCGCAAGCACGACGCAGACGATCGCGAGCCGGACCGGATGCGGCAGGTGCACGCGGCGGCCGAGCGCGTTGGTCAGTGCGTTGAGGCCGACGCCGAGCAGCATGCCGGTGAAGATCAGCAGCAGCGTGGTCGCAAAATACCAGGTGAAGACCAGCATCGCCGTGAACAGCACGACACCGATGCCGCCGACCGAAATTGCCCAAGCCAGATCGGTGCGGGTCGTGGGGCGTTGGTCTGCGCGGATGGTCACATCATGTCCTTTTCGGCGGCTGCGGGCGGGGCACTCTTTCGACAAACGCGCTTTCGATCAAGACCGCGTCAACGCGCTGGTTTGACGCTGTCGCGCGAACGGTGCAGAGCGATGAGGAGAAAACAGGTGGGGGGCGCTTGAGTTTCATCAGCAAGTGGGCCGGTCTGCTCGGGCTTCTGGCCGTGATCGTGATCGGCGACCAGATCCGGATCAACCGTCCAGGCCACAAATATCGCCTCACGGTCGAGGTGACGACGCCTGACGGGATCAAGACGGGGTCCGGCGTTCTCGCCGTCGTGCCCGACCGCAACTATAACCGCGGCGGCCGCACCACGATGCGCGGGGAGGCCGTGTTCGTCGATCTCGGCCAAGACGGCGGCAAAGGCAAGAACCTGGTGGCATTGCTGGCGCATCAGCAGGGCGGCAAGCTCGACCTCGACGACATCAACTATGTCGCGCTCCGTGCCTATGGCGCCGCGCGCGGCAACCGCGTCTCGTTCAACGATATCAGCCGGCAGGCCGGCATTGTCCCGGTGCAGGGGGAGCTGGTCCCCGTGCTCGTGAGCTTTGGCGATCCCAAAGATCCCCAGACCGCGCGCCTTGTCGCCGGCGACCATGCGGATGCGGTTCTGGGCGATGGCTACGCCGTCCGTGCCCTCACCGCCGAGGTGGTGCCCAACGGGTTTTGGCCGATCGATTTCGGCGGGGTGCTCGGGGAGCCCGTGACGCGCGGAATCGAGGCGAAACTGCCCTGGCTGGCCACGCCGGACGATCCGGCGGCAACCGCGCTGGAGGCCGCCGGCCTGCCCGTCGTGGGGACAACCGAGGCCCGGGAGGCATTTGCGCGAAAATAGCATTGCCGTCCCGCGATCCCTTCTGTTGAATTTGTTCCATCCCAAGGGCATGTTTGGAGAATCTTCTTACGCGGGAGGTCGGAACGGGAGATGAGAAAGCCGGTCGTCGGCGTGATCGGGAACGCCCATCGCGTCGAAAATCGATTTCAGGTCCAGATGGTCGGCGAGCGCAATTTGCGCGCTGTGGCCGAGGTTTCCGGCGGCCTGCCGATGATGTTTGCGGGAGCGCCCGACATCACCGATATCGGCGCGCTGCTTGATGTGGTCGACGGGATCGTGCTCACCGGCGCCCGCGCCAACGTCCATCCGACCCGCTTCAATGTCGACCCGTGTGAGCGGCACGAGCCCTACGACATCCACCGCGACGAGGTGGCGCTGGCGCTTTCGGTCGCTTGCGTGTCCCGCGGCATTCCGCTGTTCGGCATCTGCCGGGGCCTGCAGGAGATGAACGTCGCCTTCGGCGGCTCGCTGCATCCCGAGATCCGCGAAATCCCCGGCCGCATGAACCATCGCATGCCCAGGCTCGAGAACGGCGAGATTCATCCCGATCCGACCGTGGTGTTCGCCGACCGTCACGACGTCGACCTCACGCCGGGCGGCGCGTTCGCAAAACTGCTCGGCTGCGAGAAGATCAGGGTCAATTCGCTGCATGGCCAGGGCATTCTCGATCCCGGCAAGCGCGTGCTGATCGAGGGCGTCGCCGAGGACGGCACCATCGAGGCGATCCGCATCGCGGAAGCCCCGACCTTCGCGCTCGGCGTACAATGGCACGCCGAATACGACCCGCAGCGCAATCCGATCAACCGCAAGCTGTTCGAGGCGTTCGGCGAGGCGATGGTCGTGCGCCAGCGTGCGGCGGCGTAACAAGAAGCTCGCTCGCAACTCTCCACTGAGCGACGCTTGGTTTCGCAGTTTACGCCGTCTGCACCATCCGTCTCGCGCGATAGGCCTGGGGCGACATCAGGGTCAGCTTGCGGAACGCCTTGCGAAAGCTGCTCTCGTCCTCATAGCCGGCCGTGCGTGCGATGGTCTTGATCGGCTGCGCCGTCGTCTCCAGCAGCGTGCGCGCGTGCTCGACGCGGCGACGCATGATGAAGGCTTGCGGCGGCTCGCGCGTGAGCTCCTGGAACTTCCGGTTCAGCGTGCGCTCGCTGAGGCCGAGCGCATCGGCGAGGCGCTTGACCGTCATCGGGCTCTTGCCGGTGCGGCGAACCAGGAGGTCGGCCCGGGTCAGCAGCGGGTCCTGCGACAGCAAATAGCCGACGGGCATGAAGATCGACTGGGTGCGTTGCGCGGTGTCGATGACGACGTAATCCGCACAGAGCTTCGCAATCGCCTTGCCGTCGACCATCTCGATCAACCTGAGCAGGAGGTCGACCCACGACATCGGTCCGGCCGCGCAGACGATGCGGTCCGCGACCGTGATGACGGCGTCGGCGGCGAGGTCGATGGTGGGGTGGCGCTGCCGCAGCTCGCCTTGCAGCCACCAGGTGATGGTGGCGCGGCGGTGGTCGAGCAGGCCGCTGCCTGCAAGCAGGAACACGCCGCTGCAGAACGCGCCGATCAGCCGGCCGCTCGCATGCTGCTGCCGAAGCCAGGCGCCGGCGCGGGCATATAGCGGTTGCAGGCGTTCCGCCGTGACGTGATCGACGAGGTTGCCGGGGACGAGGATCGCGTCGAAGCGACCGCGTTTGCCGACCGCGCCATCGACGGCGACCATCTGGCCGCCGCCGGCACGCACCGGCTTGCCGTCGAGCGAAAGCACCTCCCAGGCGAAGCGCGTTTTCGCACCGCTCTGCTGCATCACGTGATTGGCAAGCGACAGGATGTCGGCGATCCCGGCGATCGCCGAGTGCATGCAGCCTTCCAGCGCCAGAATTGCGAGCTTCATGAGACCTCCAGGACAGGCGCGGCGATCCTAGCCGATCGGCGCAGGGCTGCGTGGCGGAAATTGCCCGATCTCTGTCTTATCCGCCACTGCCTTGCCGGCGCTGTCAGGTCCAGTCTCGTGCCGTCGTCACACGACATGATTGGAGAGAGACATGCCTTACGTCACCATTTCCACCGTCCGCGGCATCCTGGATGCCGCGCAAAAGAAGACCTTGCTCGAACGCGTCACCGATCTCTTGGTCGAGGTCGAAGGGCAGGGCAACCCGGATTTCCGCCGCAACGTCTGGGTCAGGATCGAGGAGCAGGAGCCGGCGCACTGGTCGCTGGGCGGCATACAGCCGACGCCTGAGATCATCGCCGGTATGTTCGGCACGATCGGCGCGGATGGCGTGCGGGTCCCGCGGCCGTAGCAGCGCAGCGTGCGCGGCGGACCAGCCCAAGGCATGGTTCGCCACCGCCCTGTGCTCAATCGATCTGCGGGGCGATCTCCATTGCATCGCACAATCACGATCATGGCCTGCACGCGGCCGCATTGAGGTTCGCAAGACGCGCACCATATGTTCTGCAAGGGAGCCCTGCCGTGCAGACCATGAAGGCGGCCCTCGTTGCGGCGATTGGCGTCGTGGCTTTGATCTGCTGCCTCCTTCCCAGCTCAGCGGAGGAGAACGGCCGTCTTGCATTGATCGTTTCGATCGACGGAGCCATCGGCCCTGCGTCGGCGAGCTACGTCAAGGAGGCTTTGGCCAAGGCAAGCGAACGGCGTGCCGAGGTCGTGCTTCTGAGACTGAATACGCCCGGCGGCCTCAATTCCAGCATGCGCGAGATCATCGCGGATGTGCTGGCGTCGCCGATCCCTGTCGTCGGTTACGTCGCGCCCTCCGGCGCCCACGCGGCGAGCGCGGGGACCTATATCCTTTATGCGACCCACATCGCGGCGATGGCGCCGGGCACCAATATTGGCGCCGCGACGCCGGTGCAGATCGGCGGGCCGCTGCCGGGTCTTCCGAGCGGACCGGCGGACAAGGGCGGCAAGGACAAGAAGGACGGTGACCAGCAGAGCGAGTCCAAGGATCAGCCCAAGGATGCGATGACGGCAAAGGCGACCAATGATGCGGTTGCCTTCATCCGCAGCCTTGCGGAACTGCGCAACCGCAATGTGGACTGGGCGGAGAAGGCGGTCCGTGAGGCTGCCACGCTCTCTGCGAACGCCGCGCTAGAGGCTCATGCCATCGATCTCGTCGCGCGCGATCAGGCTGAATTGCTGAGGCAGATCGATGGTCGCGTGGTCGAGGTTGCGGGCGGCAAGACGCAACGCCTGGTGACGAAGGATGCGGTCGTTGAAGCCATCGATCCCGGACCGATATCCCGCTTCCTGGCGGTGATCACCGATCCGAACGTGGCGTTCATTCTCCTGATGGTCGGCATCTACGGCTTGATCTTCGAGTTCATGTCTCCTGGAGCCGTCGCCCCCGGAGTCGTCGGCGCGATCTGCCTGCTGATCGGCCTCTATGCGCTCAATCTGCTGCCGATCAATTATGCCGGCCTCGCCCTGATGCTGGTTGGACTCGTGCTTCTCACCATCGAAGCCTTCAACCCGACCGTGGTAATCGGGCTCGGAGGGATCATCGCGTTCGTGCTGGGAGCGCTGATGCTTTTCAGGGGCGAGGCGCCGGGCTACCACCTGTCGTGGTGGGTGATCGGCATCACCGCAGCAGTGTTCGCCGGCTTTGCGCTCGTCGTGCTCGGTTCGCTTCGGCGCGTCGGCAGGGCTCCTCCACTGGTCGGCGCGCAGGCCATGCGAGGCTTGCCCGCCCAAGTTCTCGACTGGAATGGGAACGAAGGTCATGTCTTCGCCCATGGTGAGCGCTGGCAGGCGCGCGGCGCCGAAACGTTCAAGCCCGGAGAGACGGTCGAAGTCGCCAACATCGTCGACCTGACGCTGCTGATACGGCGCGCACCAACAGGCGAGGGAGGTACATCATGATGCTGGAATATCTGACCTATGCGGCGCTCGCGTTGCTTGTCATCATGTTCCTGTCCCAGGCTATTCGAATCCTGCGCGAATACGAGCGTGGCGTCATCTTTACGCTCGGCCGCTTTACCGGCGTGAAGGGCCCGGGCCTCATCATCCTCATTCCGATCGTGCAGCAACTCGTGAAGGTGGATCTGCGGGTGATGGTGCAGGTCGTGCCGCCGCAGGACGTGATTTCGCGGGACAACGTCTCCGTCAAGGTCAACGCCGTTCTGTACTTCCGCATCGTCGACCCCGAACGGGCCATCATCAAGGTCGGCGACTACATGGCCGCCACCAGCCAGCTCGCCCAGACCACCTTGCGCTCGGTGCTCGGCAAGCACGAGCTCGACGAGATGCTCGCCGAGCGCGACAGGTTGAACGCGGACATCCAGGAGATCCTCGACAAGCAGACCGACGTCTGGGGCATCAAGGTCACCGGCATCGAGATCAAGGACGTCGATCTCAATGAAACCATGGTGCGTGCGATTGCCAAACAGGCCGAGGCGGAGCGGTTGCGGCGGGCCAAGGTGATCAATGCGATGGGCGAGCAGCAGGCTGCCGAAAAGCTCGTCGAGGCCGGCCGGATTCTCGCGCAGGAGCCTCAGGCGATGCAACTACGCTATTTCGCGGCCCTGCACGACATCGCGGGCGAACGGTCGTCGACCATCGTCTTTCCGCTGCCGACGGGCCTGCTCGACCATTTTGTGCCGCGGCGCGACAACCCGTAGCCATAAGCGGCAGGATGACCCATCTTCGGCCCAAATGGAGGTGTCGAATATCGCTCCCAACTTAAACGGGAGGAAAATTCGATGACGAAGCACGCCGCCAGACCAGCAAGCCGCCGCCGAAATCGGACATTGATGCTCACCGTCCCGCTGGTCGCCCTCGCACTTTGGTCGTGGGGGATCGATGCGGCGCAGGCCGCAGAGCCGGGCAAGGACGCGACGGCGGCGAGCCTGCCGCGCATTCTCGTGCTTGCGACGGGCGGCACCATCGCAGGCCAGGCCGACGCGCGCGCAACCGGCGCGTACAAGTCCGGCCAGATCACCGGCGAACAGTTGATGCAGTCGGTGCCGGGCCTGGACAAGCTCGCGAAGCTGAATGCCGAGCAGATTTCGTCGATCGGATCCCAGGACATGAACGACAAGGTCTGGTTTGCCCTGGCCCGCCGCATCCAGGACGCCTTCGACAAGAATGAAGCCGATGGAATCCTCATCACCCACGGCACGGATACGCTCGAGGAGACCGCGTTCTTTCTCGACAATGTCGTGCGCGGCGACAAGCCGGTGGTGATCGTCGGTTCGATGCGCCCGGCCACGGCGGTGAGTGCGGACGGCCCCGGCAATCTGTACGAAGCGGTGCAGGTGGCGGCCGATCCGCGCTCTCGCGGTCGCGGCGTGATGGCCGTGCTGAACGACAAGATCCAAAGCGCCCGCGGGGTCACCAAGACCAACACCACGAGCATCGAGACGTTCAGCTCCCCCAATGACGGCCCGATCGGCTATGTCGACACCGCCGGCGGCATCCGTTTCATGACCCAGGCCGCCGGCTTCAAGCGCACGACCTATCCGCTCCCGGCAGCCGAGCAATTGCCGCGCGTCGAGATCGTCTACTCGCATGCCAACATGGACGCCGTTCCGATCGAGGACGCCATTTCCCACGGCGCCAAGGGCATCGTGCTGGCCGGCGTCGGCGACGGCAACACGTCGAAGCAGGCCCTCGATGCGCTCGAAGCGGCGGCGAAGAAGGGCATCATTGTCGTCCGCTCGACGCGGGTTAGATCGGGCTTCGTCACCCGGAATGTCGAGGTTGACGACGACAAGAACGGGTTCGTCGTGTCCGAGGACCTCAATCCGCAGAAGGCCCGTGTTCTCACTCAATTGCTGATCGCGGGCGGGGTGACGGCTCCGGCCGAGCTCCAGCGCGCCTTCACTGCAACTTGGTGATTGGGCGCGTCGTGTCCTGCAGGGTGGGTTAGCGTAATCCACCTGCGACTCCCCAAAACGAAAAGGCGCTCCTCGCGGAGCGCCTTTTGCTTGTCGCAGAGAGTTTGGGCCGCTTAGCCCGAATAGTACATGTCGAACTCGACCGGGTGCGGGGTCATTTCGAAGCGCTCGACCTCGGTCATCTTCAGCTCGATGTAGCTGTCGATGAAGTCGTCGTCGAACACGCCGCCGTTCTTGAGGAAGCCGCGGTCCTTGTCGAGGTTTTCGAGCGCCTCGCGGAGCGAGCCGCACACCGTCGGGATCTGCTTCAGCTCTTCCTTCGGCAGGTCGTAGAGGTCCTTGTCCATCGCCGGACCCGGATCGATCTTGTTCTTGATGCCGTCGAGGCCGGCCATCAGCATCGCGGCGAAGCCGAGATAGGGATTGGCGAGCGGATCGGGGAAGCGCACCTCGACACGCTTGGCCTTCGGCGAAGCGGTGTAGGGGATGCGGCAGGAGGCCGAGCGGTTGCGCGCGGAGTAGGCGAGCAGCACGGGAGCCTCATAGCCCGGGACCAGACGCTTGTAGGAGTTGGTCGACGGGTTGGTGAAGGCGTTGATCGCCTTGGCGTGCTTGATGATGCCGCCGATGTAGTGAAGGCAGGTCTCCGACAGGTCGGCGTACTTGTTGCCGGCGAACACCGGCTTGCCGTCCTTCCAGATCGACTGGTGCACGTGCATGCCCGAGCCGTTGTCGCCATAGACCGGCTTCGGCATGAAGGTGGCGGTCTTGCCGTAGATGTGCGCGACCTGGTGGATGCAGTACTTGTAGATCTGCATGTGGTCGGCCATCAGCGTCAGCGTGTCGAACTTCATGCCGAGCTCGTGCTGGGCGGACGCGACTTCGTGGTGATGCTTCTCGACCTTGACGCCCATCTTGGCCATGGCGCCGAGCATTTCGGAGCGCATGTCCTGCACGGAGTCCTGCGGCGGCACCGGGAAGTAGCCGCCCTTGGTGCGGACGCGGTGGCCGAGATTGCCGCCTTCATATTCGGTGTCGGAGTTGGTCGGCAGCTCCGAGGAGTCGAGACGGAAGCCGGTGTTGTAGGGGTTGGCGGAGAAGCGCACGTCGTCGAACACGAAGAACTCGGCTTCGGGGCCGACGAACACGCTGTCGCCCACGCCCATCGACTTCACCATGGCCTCGGCCTTCTTGGCGATGCCGCGGGGGTCGCGGTTGTAGGGCTCGCCGGTGGTCGGCTCGAGCACGTCGCAGGTGATGACCATGGTGGTCTCGGCGAAGAACGGGTCGATCGTCGCGGTCACCGGATCCGGCATCAGGCACATGTCGGACTCGTTGATCGCCTTCCAGCCGGCGATCGAGGAGCCGTCGAACATCGTCCCTTCGGCGAAAATGTCCTCATCGATCATGCTGATGTCGAACGTCACGTGCTGCCACTTGCCGCGCGGATCGGTGAAGCGCAGGTCGACGTATTTGACGTCGTTGTCCTTGATCGATTTCAGGACGTCTTTGGCGGTCTTCATGCATACCCCTTTTGGCTCTGCGGGTCGGTTTCCAGGTGAGCAAGATTGTTCTCGCTTTTGGCGAGTTCGCGCGCGAGCGCACAAACAAAATCAGGCCGCCGAAGCAGCCTTTTTCTTGTCGGAGTGTCGCAAAATGCGGGATAGCACCCGGCTCAGATAGCGTCCAGCCCGGATTCGCCGGTCCGGATGCGGATCGCCTCTTCGATATTGGAGACGAAAATCTTGCCGTCGCCGATGCGCCCGGTCTGCGCGGCGCGGCGGATCGCGTCGATGGCGCGCTCGACCAGATCGTCGCCGATCACGATCTCGATCTTCACCTTGGGGAGGAAATCGACGATGTATTCTGCGCCGCGGTAAAGCTCGGCGTGGCCCTTCTGCCGGCCAAAGCCCTTGGCCTCGGTCACGGTGATGCCTTGCAGGCCGACTTCCTGAAGCGCTTCCTTCACCTCGTCGAGCTTGAATGGCTTGATGATGGCTTCGATTTTCTTCACTGCGCGCCTCCCGGCCTTTCGATCAAATAGCAACGTCTTCGTCAGGATGCGCTTTTCTTAACGCACGATCTTGTCTTCGCTATGCCGGGATGCCTGACCAGCCCGGCAACAACGGCCGGCCACACCCTGATAGATTGCCAGTGAGCACGACGAACCGAAGCGGCTTCCTCGAAAGCAGGGTCTATGCCAAGTTGCAAATGCCCTGATTATTGGAGCGTTATCAGCCTTTTAACGCGCATCTCTGATAGGTGGAGCCGACTGGCTCAAAATACCGCAGACTACGAAATAGGCAATCGGTTCAATATCTGTGCAAATCGTTGCTCTGCCGGGTGGGTCTGTACGGAACGTGCCTGTTGAAAAGGCGTTTGGACCAGGGAAGTGGCATGGAAGTTCTGACCAACGCTGAAATGCAGCGTGCCGACCAGCTCAGTATTGCGGCAGGCACGCCCGGCTTCAAGCTGATGCTCAGCGCGGGGCAGGCGGTCGCGGAGGCCGCCAATGCGCTGGTGGAGGAGGGGCCGATCCTGATCGTGGCCGGTCCCGGCAACAATGGCGGCGACGGTTTTGTCGCAGCCGCTGAGCTCGCCGCGCAAGGGCGCGACGTCTCGGTGATCCTGATGTGCGAGCGCGACCAGCTCCAGGGTGACGCGGCCTCCGCGGCGCGCGGCTGGAAGCACCCGGTGCTGCCGTTCAATCCGCAGGCGATCGGCAAGCCCGCGCTGATCATCGATGCGCTGTTCGGCGCGGGCCTCAGTCGCCCGGTCGACGGCGAGGCGCATGCGATGATCGAAGCGATCAACGCCAACGGCGCCCCGGTGCTCGCGGTCGACCTGCCGAGCGGCATCAACGGCACCAGCGCAGCTGTGATGGGTGCGGCGGTGAACGCCACCGAGACCGTCACCTTCTTCCGCAAGAAGCCGGCGCATTTGCTGCTGCCCGGCCGGATGCATTGCGGCCACGTGCGCGTCGCCGACATCGGCATCGACGCACAGGTGCTGGACGAGATCGCGCCGCGGACCTTCGAGAACGATCCGGATTTCTGGGGCACCGCCTTTCCGGTGCCGCGCATCGACGGCCATAAATACGCACGGGGCCACGTGCTGGCGGTCTCGGGCGATGCCGCCTCGACCGGCGCGGCGCGGCTCGCCGCCCGTGGGGCTTTGCGGGCCGGAGCGGGCCTCGTGACGCTGGCGACCCCGCGCGATGCGCTCGCGATCAATGCCAGCGCGCTCACCGCGGTGATGGTTCGCGCCTGCGACACAGCGGTCGAATTCGGCGCGTTGCTCGGCGACAAACGCTACAACACCTGCCTGATCGGACCCGGCGCGGGCGTCGGCGATCGCACCTGCGATCTGGTCCACACGGCGCTTCACGCGCAGCGGCATCTGGTGCTGGACGCGGATGCGCTGACGAGCTTTGCTGCAAACCCCGAGCGGCTGTTTGAATCGATCAAGTCCTCTGAGGACAGTGCGGTCGTGCTGACGCCGCACGAGGGTGAATTTCCGCGCCTGTTCTCCGACCTCAGCAACAAACATCCGGGCCGCTCGAAGCTGGAGCGAGTCCGCGCCGCCGCCGAGCGCTGTGGTGCGGTCGTACTGCTGAAGGGGCCGGATACCACCATCGCCGCGCCCGACGGGCGCGCCACCATCGCCGCCAACGCGCCGCCCTGGCTCGCCACCGCCGGCGCCGGCGACGTGCTCGCCGGCATCATCGCAGGACTTCTGGCGCAGGGCGTGCCGGCCTTCGAAGCCGCCAGCATCGGCGTCTGGATGCATGGCGAGGCGGGAAGCGAGGCGGGGCCCGGCCTGATCGCGGAGGACCTGACCGAGACGCTGCCGGCCGTGCACCGGCGAATCTATAATGCGCTCGGGGTGGAGTATTAGTGCTCAGGCTGCTCGCACTCACCGATATGGGCGAGGCCGCGCAGGTCCATCGGGTTGCGTTTGACCGGGCGATGCCGTGGCTCGTTGGGCTGCACACACCTGACGAGGACAGCTGGTTCTACCGCGAGCGCGTTTTCACGACGTGCCGTGTGTGGGGACGGTTCGATGATGGCGTCCTGAGCGGGATCATCGCCTTCCGCGAAGGTTGGGTCGAGCAGCTCTATGTGCTTCCCGCCGCCCAGGGGCGCGGCGTCGGCACAGAACTCCTCGATGTCGCCAAGCGGGCCAGCGACCAGCTGGAGCTCTGGACCTTCGAGCGCAACGCGCCGGCGCGGCGCTTCTATGAGGCGCGCGGGTTCGCACTGGTTGAGCAGACCGACGGGGCGCGGAACGAGGAGCGGGAGCCTGATGCTCGCTACCTCTGGACGGGGCGGTAGCCGGTCACTCCACCGCGTACCAGCGCACCAGCCGCGGCGCGGCCCAGTCGGTCACGACGGATTCGATCAGCCAGCGTCCGGGTGAGGTCGCCGCGAATGCGATCCGCTGGGTCTGGCCGGGCTCGATTGCGAGCGTGTCGAGCCAATAGGGTTTCCAGCCGTCGTCGAGCTTGTCGAGCAGGCGGAAATGGTGACCGTGCAGGTGAAACACGGTCGTGACCGGTCCGGGGTTCTTGAGGGCCAGCACGACGGTGCGGCCGGTTCTGGCGCGGAAGACGGGATTGGAGGAGACGGAGAAGCTTGCAGGCCGTGCCCAGCCGGCGTCGGGCGCGCCGAGCGCGACATCGAACCGCAGGGCGCCTTTGAGGTCGAGCTTCTCGGGGAGCTCGTTCAGGGGGAGCGGCTGTGGCGGCAACAGCGGCGCGCGCCGCTCGAGCTTGCCTGATATCGTGAGGCTCCCGACCTGGCGCGCCTCCTTGCCGTCATGCAACAGGAATGGGGCCGATGTGGCCGCATCCACGAAGGCGTCGGCGCGTGCGCCGGGGGCGAGCACCAGGGCGCCGTTGCGCGCCGGGAATGGCTCGGCCGGCTGTCCGTCCAGGGCCATCACCTGGACCTCGTGGCCTTCCAATTTGATCGCCAGAACAGAACGTTGCGAGCCGTTGATAAAGCGCAGCCGCAGCCGCTCGCCAGCCGCCGCTGAGAGTTCGAATGAAGTCCGCCCATTGAGCGTGAAGAGCGGTGTCGTGTCCTCGGGAGCGCGGCCGGGCGGGAGCGCGGTCCCATCCGGCCTCAGGCGCCATTCCTCGATCAACAGGACCTCGTCGCGGTCGACAGGGACGCGATTTGTCTCGCCGGCGATGATCGGAAGCGGGCGCGCGGGCAGCTTCAGACCATCTTCGAAGAGACGGAAGTCGGCTGCCAGAGTTCCTGCATTTGGTATTGAAACAATTGAGGTTTCGGTCACATCCGGCGCAGTCGGCGTACGCCCTCGCAACGGGTCGGCCCCGGCCGGGCCATTCAGGCCGTACCAGACTGGCGCAAGCGGGACAGGCAGGTCGTTCCGGAAGACCACCTCGCAGCGGTCGCCTCGCTTGAGACGGACGTTCCCGATATGGCTTACGGCGGCCAGCTCCCAGATCGGTGTCGCCGGCTGACCCGGTCTGAGCGCCAGCGTTGCCGGCCTTGCCTGCAGGGCGAGCTGGGCGGTGACAGCGGGGGTTGCGCCGCCGGCGATCAGCCCGGCCGCGGAGGCTCCAAGTCCGGCTCCAAGTCCAGCTCCAAGTCCGGCCAAAACTTCACGCCGGGTCGGGTCAGAGATCCGCGTTTTCATGGCTCGATGCGGACCATGAAGCGCTGGATAAGTCCAGCCGTCGCGCCTACTTAAAGCCTGTCTCTATCGGGCCATTTTTTTGCTGCGAACAGTCAGGCACATGCTATAAGCCCGGCCGCCCGCGGCATCGCGGCCGGTCTTGATGCAAATTCACGCGGGCGTGGCGGAACTGGTAGACGCGCTGGATTTAGGTTCCAGTGACGAAAGTTGTGGGGGTTCGAGTCCCTCCGCCCGCACCAAGCGCTTTCAGCGTTTGCACGGATTACCGAAGGGCTGCTTCCTCACGGAGTGTTTCCGGCGGAAGTGGTCCGATGAACCACCGGCGTTGAGGCGTCTTGCCTCGCGCCGGTTCGATTAATGACAGCGTCCCGACGCATGCGTGCCGGGGCCGAGCGAGAAGAAGATTGGACGCCATGCAGGTCACAGAAACCCTCTCGGAAGGTTTGAAGCACGAGTTCAAGATCAGCGTTCCGGCGTCTGATCTCGACGCCAAGGCTGGTGCCAAACTCGTCGATCTCAAGGACAAGGTCCGCATCAACGGCTTCCGCCCCGGCAAGGTGCCGGTCGCTCACCTGAAGAAGGTCTATGGCCGCTCGGTGATGGCCGAGACCATCGACCAGACCATCCGCGACACCAACACGCAGCTGTTCTCCGACCGCGGTTTCCGCCTCGCGACCGAGCCGAAGATCACCATGCCGACCGAGCAGGCCGAGGTCGAGGAGCTGCTCAACGGCAAGACCGATCTGACCTACACGGTCGCGATCGAAGTGGTGCCCGCGATTGCGCTCGCCGATTTCAAGAGCTTCCAGGTCGAGAAGCCCGTCGCCGACGTGTCCGACACCGATGTCGACGAGGCCATCAAGCGCATCGCCGACAGCAATCGCGGCTATGCGGCCAAGGCCGAGGGCGCCAAGGCCGAGTCGGGCGACCGTGTCACCATCAACTTCAAGGGCACCATCAACGGCGAAGTCTTCGAGGGCGGCACCGGCGAGGGCATCCAGGTCGCGATCGGTTCCAATACCTTCATCCCCGGTTTCGAGGAGCAGCTCACCGGCATCGGCGCGGGCGAGACGCGCACGCTGAAAGTGTCGTTCCCCAAGAACTACATGAACGACAAGCTCGCCGGCCAGCCGGCCGAGTTCGAGACCACCGCGACCTCGATCGAGGCGCCGCAGGACGTCGCGATCGACGACGAGTTCGCCAAGACGCTTGGCCTCGAATCGCTGGACAAGCTGAAGGAAGCCGCGCGCGAGCGTCTGGCTGCCGAGTTCGCCGGCGCGACGCGCCAGCGCGTCAAGCGTGCGCTGCTCGACCGCCTCGACGAGGCGCATCGCTTCGAAGCGCCGCCGTCGCTCGTCGACGAGGAGTTCAATCTGATGTGGAACTCGGTCAAGGCCGAGATGGATTCGGCCGGCAAGACCTTCGCGGACGAGGATACCACCGAAGACAAGGCCAAGGACGAGTACCGCAAGATCGCCGACCGCCGCGTGCGGCTCGGCCTCGTGCTGTCCGAGATCGGCGAGAAGAACAAGATCACCGTGACCGACGACGAGGTCGGCCGCGCCGTGATCGAGCGCGCTCGCTCGATGCCGGGCCGCGAGAAGGAAGTCTGGGACTATTACCGCAGCAACGCCCAGGCGTTGGCCCAGCTTCGTGCACCGATCTACGAGGACAAGGTCGTCGACTTCATCCTCGAACTCGCCAACGTGACCGAGAAGAAGGTCTCGCGCGAGGACCTGTACAAGGACGAGGACGCGGAAAAGACCGCAGCCTGAAGGCTCTAGAGCGTTTTCGAGCGAAGTGGATACCGGTTCGCGTAAAGAAAACGCGTCAAACTTAGAATCTAGAGCCCCGTTCCGATTCCATCGGAACGGGGCTCTAGGAAAGCCTTCCATTAAGGATGATCATCAAAGGGGCCCGGCTAGCCAACTGGCTGGCTGGGCCTGTTTGCGAGAATCAGCTTCAAGTGCCCCGTGGATTAAGCCTTAATTCGCTCCGCACTTGTCTGGCGCGAATTGGGCTATATCTGTCGGTACGCCCTGTACCCAAGTCTTATACCAAGCGTTCTACCTCTACCCACTTCCTGCATCACTGGCGTCCATCGGCCTTCCGGCAAATCCAGCCAAACTGGCAGCCAAGACTGGCAATGTCCGCCTCCTAAAACCCTAGGTGACTCATGCGCGATCCGGTTGAAACCTACATGAACCTCGTGCCCATGGTGGTCGAGCAGACCAACCGTGGCGAGCGCGCCTACGACATCTTCTCGCGCCTGTTGAAAGAGCGCATCATTTTCCTGACCGGGCCGGTCGAGGACGGCATGTCGACGCTGGTGGTCGCGCAGCTCCTGTTCCTTGAAGCGGAAAATCCGAAGAAGGAAATCTCGATGTACATCAACTCGCCGGGCGGCGTGGTGACGTCGGGCCTCGCGATCTACGACACCATGCAGTTCATCCGCCCGCCGGTCTCGACGCTGTGCACGGGCCAGGCCGCCTCGATGGGCTCGCTGCTGCTCTGCGCCGGCGAGAAGGACATGCGCTTCTCGCTGCCGAACGCGCGCATCATGGTGCATCAGCCCTCCGGCGGCTTCCAGGGCCAGGCCACCGACATCATGCTGCACGCCCAGGAAATCCTGAACCTGAAGAAGCGGCTCAACGAGATCTACGTGAAGCACACTGGCCAGACCTACAAGACGATCGAGGACGCGCTGGAACGCGACAAGTTCCTCACCGCGAACGACGCCAAGGAGTTCGGCCTGGTCGACAGGGTCATCGACAAGCGCGCCGAAGAGCCGGCGGCGAAACCGCAGTAACGCGAACGGGGCTGCAACATCGATCCCTGGAATACCTATCGGGATTTCCCGGGATCGTCAGGGCGACGTTCACGTTAACGGCGCACTACGCGGCGGCGCAAAAAACAGTCTTGCGCCCCGCGACAGGCAGAAAGTTCCGCTTTCGTGCTTGTTTTTCGTGGCAATCCAGCAACTCCGGGGCGATTTCGATCACTTCGTCCGTGCCAAGACGTGAAATCACGGTATTGTCACGGGTAGCCAGCGCCCCCTCGATTAGCGAATTCTTGATAGTCGGGTGACAGCATGGTTGGCTACGATTGATCGGCTATGATCGCGGAGAATCGAGTGACCGTGATTCGCACGGGATGTAACGCGTAGGGTCTTTTTTGGTACGGAATTTGCTCTATTTGAACTTCATACGGCATGCGTGCCGGAATGGAGCGATCGAGCGGAGCGGGATCGAACCGCGGACGGAGACATGAATGAGTAAGGTCGGCACGAGCGACTCCAAGAACACACTGTATTGCTCGTTCTGCGGCAAGAGCCAGCACGAAGTCCGCAAACTGATCGCGGGTCCCACGGTCTTCATCTGCGACGAGTGCGTTGAGCTCTGCATGGACATCATCCGCGAGGAAAACAAATCCTCGCTCGTGAAGTCGCGCGACGGCATTCCGACGCCGAAGGAAATCTGCAAGGTCCTGGACGATTACGTCATCGGCCAGAGCCATGCGAAGAAGGTCCTGTCGGTCGCGGTGCACAATCACTACAAGCGCCTCAACCACCAGACCAAGCACAACGACGTCGAGCTCGCGAAGTCGAACATCCTGCTGATCGGTCCGACCGGTTCGGGCAAGACGCTGCTCGCGCAGACGCTCGCCCGCATCCTGGACGTGCCGTTCACGATGGCCGATGCAACGACGCTGACCGAAGCCGGCTATGTCGGCGAGGACGTCGAGAACATCATCCTGAAGCTGCTCCAGGCCGCCGACTACAATGTCGAGCGCGCCCAGCGCGGCATCGTCTACATCGACGAAATCGACAAGATCAGCCGCAAGTCCGACAATCCCTCGATCACGCGCGACGTGTCGGGTGAGGGCGTGCAGCAGGCGCTGCTGAAGATCATGGAAGGCACGGTGGCTTCGGTCCCGCCGCAGGGCGGCCGCAAGCATCCGCAGCAGGAGTTCCTGCAGGTGGATACCACCAATATCCTGTTCATCTGCGGCGGTGCGTTCGCCGGCCTCGAGAAGATCATCTCGGCGCGCGGGCGGTCGACCTCGATCGGCTTCGCCGCCCAGGTGCTCGCGCCGGAGGATCGCCGTACCGGCGAGATCTTCCGCCACGTCGAGCCTGAGGACCTCCTGAAGTACGGTCTCATCCCCGAATTCGTCGGCCGTCTGCCGGTCGTGGCGACGCTCGAGGATCTGGACGAGACCTCGCTGAAGAAGATCCTCACCGAGCCGAAGAACGCGCTGGTGAAACAGTACCAGCGGCTGTTCGAGATGGAGAACATCGAGCTGACCTTCGCCGACGAGGCGCTTGGCGCGGTCGCCCGCAAGGCGATCGAGCGCAAGACCGGCGCGCGTGGTCTGCGTTCGATCCTCGAGGCGATCCTGCTCGAGACCATGTTCGACCTGCCGGGCCTGGAAGGTGTGGAAGAAGTCGTGATTTCGCGCGAAGTCGTGGAAGGTACGGCCCGTCCGCTCTACATCTACGCCGATCGGTCCGATCGCGCCGTCGAGAACGCCAGCGCCTGATTTGCGGCGCTGGGACGCTCCAATCGTCTTTGATAGTAGCGGCTGCGGAATGGTTCTCCGCAGCCGATGTTGCGTCGCTTATACGCGTGCGTAAGCGCCTGATGGCGCGCGTCTTTCAATGACTTGACACCCCCCCGGTCGATAGCCACCTAATGTCGACGGCGAGCGAGAATTCTCTTCAAGATTCGCCTCAGTTCCGATCCGGCAAGCCCGGTCCAACCTTCGAATGGTAGGCCGGTTTTGTGGATCACCTCGGCACCTTGTGGCGGTTGCGCATGAGCATGGCGGGCTGCGTGCAAGGGGGCAAAGCAAAAGGAAAAGGCCATGACTAATCCAAAACCCCGGCCAACCATCGTCCATGGCGAAACGCACGCCTATCCCGTGCTGCCGCTGCGCGACATCGTCGTCTTCCCGCACATGATCGTTCCGCTCTTCGTCGGTCGCGAGAAGTCGATCCGCGCGCTCGAAGAGGTGATGAAGAACGACGCGCTGATCATGCTCGCGACGCAGAAAAACGCGTCCGACGATGATCCGGCGCCCGACGCCATTTACGAGACCGGTACGCTCGCCAGCGTGCTTCAGCTCTTGAAGCTTCCCGACGGCACCGTGAAGGTGCTGGTCGAAGGGCTCGAGCGTGCGCGCGTGCAGAAATACACCGATCGCAGCGAGTATTACGAAGCGACCGCGATTGCGCTCGCCGACACCGATGCGAAGTCGGTCGAGGCGGAGGCACTGTCGCGCTCGGTCGTGTCCGATTTCGAGAGCTATGTGAAGCTCAACAAGAAGATCTCGGCCGAGGTCGTCGGGGTCGTGCAGGCGATCACCGATTTCGCCAAGCTCGCCGACACCGTTGCCTCGCATCTCGCCGTCAAGATTGCGGATCGCCAGCAAATCCTGGAGACGCTGTCGGTCACCACGCGCCTCGAGAAGGTGCTGGGCCTGATGGAGAGCGAGATCTCGGTGCTGCAGGTCGAGAAGCGCATCCGCTCGCGCGTCAAGCGCCAGATGGAGAAGACCCAGCGCGAGTATTATCTCAACGAGCAGATGAAGGCGATCCAGAAGGAGCTCGGCGACGACGACGGTCGCGACGAACTCGCCGATCTCGAAGAGAAGATCTCCAAGACCAAGCTCTCCAAGGAAGCTCGCGAGAAGGCGCAGCATGAATTGAAGAAGCTGCGCCAGATGTCGCCGATGTCCGCGGAAGCGACCGTCGTGCGCAACTATCTGGATTGGCTGCTGTCGATCCCGTGGAACAAGAAGTCCAAGGTGAAGAAGGATCTGGAATCGGCGCAGGCGGTTCTGGATGCCGATCACTACGGGCTGGAGAAGGTCAAGGACCGTATCGTCGAGTATCTCGCGGTGCAGTCGCGCGCCAACAAGCTGACCGGACCGATCCTCTGCCTCGTCGGACCTCCCGGCGTCGGCAAGACCTCGCTCGGCAAGTCGATCGCGAAGGCGACCGGACGTGAGTTCGTGCGCGTCTCGCTCGGCGGCGTGCGCGATGAGGCCGAGATCCGCGGTCACCGCCGCACCTATATCGGTTCGATGCCCGGCAAGATCATCCAGTCGATGCGGAAGGCGAAGTCGTCCAATCCGCTGTTCCTGCTGGACGAGATCGACAAGATGGGCGCCGATTTCCGCGGCGATCCGTCTTCGGCGCTGCTCGAGGTCCTGGACCCCGAGCAGAACGGGACCTTCAACGACCACTACCTCGAGGTCGACTACGATCTGTCCAACGTGATGTTCATCACGACCGCGAATACGCTCAATATTCCGGGACCGCTGATGGACCGCATGGAGATCATCCGGATCGCGGGCTACACCGAGAACGAGAAGGTCGAGATCGCGCGCAAGCATCTGATCCCGAACGCGGTGTCCAAGCACGGCCTGGACTCCAAGGAGTTCTCGATCGACGACGACGCGCTGCTGCTATTGATCCGCCGCTACACCCGCGAAGCGGGCGTGCGTAATCTGGAGCGTGAGCTCTCCACACTCGCCCGCAAGGCGGTGAAGGAGCTGATGATCTCCAAGAAGAAGTCGGTCAAGGTCACCGAGAAGACTCTGGAAGAGTTGCTCGGCGTGCCGAAGTACCGCTTCGGCGAGATCGAGAGCGAGCCGCAGGTCGGTATCGTCACGGGCCTTGCCTGGACCGATGTCGGCGGCGAGCTGTTGACCATCGAAGGCGTCATGATGCCCGGCAAGGGCAAGATGACGGTCACGGGCAATCTGCGCGACGTGATGAAGGAATCGATCTCGGCGGCGGCGTCCTACGTGCGCTCGCGTGCGATCGTTTACGGCATCGAGCCGCCGCTGTTCGACCGGCGCGACATCCACGTGCACGTGCCGGAAGGCGCGACGCCGAAGGACGGTCCGTCGGCGGGCGTGGCGATGGCCACCGCGATCATCTCGGTCATGACCGGCATTCCGGTTCGCCACGATGTCGCGATGACCGGCGAGATCACGCTGCGCGGCCGTGTGCTGCCGATCGGCGGCCTGAAGGAGAAGCTGTTGGCCGCTGCCCGCGGCGGCATCAAGACGGTGCTGATCCCCGAGGACAACGCCAAGGATCTCACGGAGATTTCCGATGCGATCAAGGGCGGCATGGAGATCATCCCGGTGTCGCGTCTGGACGACGTCGTCGCCAAGGCGCTGGTGAAGAAGCCGGTGCCGATCGTCTGGGAAGAGGACACCAAGGTGACGGTGAAGCCGGACGGGGACGAGGCCGCCGGCGGACTGACCGCTCACTAAGGTTCAGCGAAAGATGATAAAACGGCGCCTTCGGGCGCCGTTTTTGTTTTGGAGGCAGGGACCAGGGCGATGCAGATCGATGGGCAGTGCCATTGCGGGCAGATCACCTTTGAGGCCGAGATCGACCCCGAGACGGTGTCGGTCTGCCATTGCCGGGACTGCCAGACCCTGACGGGATCGCCGTTCCGGGTGACCGCGATCTGCACCAAGGCCGACGTCAGGCTGACCGCCGGCACGCCAAAGGTCTACGTCAAGCGCGGCGACAACGGCCGGATGCGCTTCCAGCATTTCTGCGCCGACTGCGGTTCCCCGCTGTTCACCAGCGGCGAGGGTGATCAGGCCGACGATTGGGGCATCCGCTGGGGCTCAATCCGCCAGCGCGATAAATTGCGGCCCGTCAGGCAGATCTGGTGCCAGTCGGCGGCGGTGTGGATCGACGCGGTGCCGCTGCTGCCGGGGAGGCCGGGGGATTAGGCTGGCTTGCCAAGCCGAAGCTCGCCGCAAAAAGCCCGCCTTCGCCCGTTGGGATTCGGCGTGGCAGCCTGCGTCGCTGCGCGAGCGCAGGCTGGTGGGCGGTCACGGATTCGAACCGCGGACCCTCTCGGTGTAAACGAGATGCTCTAACCAGCTGAGCTAACCGCCCCAAGGCGCCTCTTTAGCCCTCCCGCGGGTGTTCGAGCAAGGCCCGAACGCATCGCAAACAGGGCTCGAGCAAGATCGCCTTTGTGATGATTGTCACAGGCGTCCGCCCGCGAGTCGGCCAATGTCCACCGCAATTCACGATGGAGGGGTGGCCAATGTGTGCTCTGCTGGACCTCATCTACCGACATTGTTGCCGGGCGTATTTGCGCGAAGCGCGACGCATGAGCCGCCGCGGCTCGATCATTCCAATTTGGTAGTTCCGGCTGACGGCGCGCCGATTTGGCCGCTGGCGGCTGTCCTGCCTCGTTGCGCCTGGCATCGGACGCCCACGAGCCGCCCTCCAAGGGTCCAAAATTGCCCTTTTTCGGTCATCTTTTTGATCGCCATCCGAACCAACGTTACGGCTCCCTGTGGCAGCGTGGAGTATCGCCGTGATGAGTGATCTTCGCATCAAGCTGGAAAGGTACGAGTCGAAAGCCGCCCACTGCATGAAAGCGGCTCAAGAGGCTCCTGATGAGGCCGGTCGGGCCTTCTACGAGGAGCTTGCCAACTATTACGACGAGCTGGCAGCCGACTTTCGCCGCGTCCTCGCCAAGCGAACCGGAGTTTCGCTCGCGGCCGAATGATCCGGCGTAGCGCAGGTCGGCAGTTGAAGACCTCAGCGGTCCGTCAACCTCTGACGCCGTGTCGTGCGGCGTGAACGCAAGAACGTCTCGCTGACAGGTGGACCGAACAGGCCGCCTCAGTTGACGGCGTCCTTGCTTTTCGGCATCGGGGTCTTTCGACCAAGCTGCCGGAGGGGATCCATGGAACAGCCAAGCGGACACGCAGAGAATGCCGACCAGATCGCCTATTGGAACGGTCCGAGCGGGCAGCGCTGGGCCGATCGGCACGCTGCCCAGGAAAGCTTGCTCGGACCCATCGCCGACGTGCTGATCGACCGCGCCAGGCCGAAGCCGGGCGAGCGCGTGCTCGATGTCGGCTGCGGCTCCGGTGCGACGACGTTCGCGTTCGCGAAGGCTGTCGCGCCCGATGGCTTCGTGCTCGGCCTCGACGTCTCCGATCCCATGCTGTCGCAGGCGCGCACGTTTGCGCCAAAAGGCCTGCCGCTCGATTTCGTGCTGGCGGATGCGACGGTGCATCCGTTCGAGCCGGCGAGCTTTGATCTGCTCGCCTCGCGCTTCGGCGTCATGTTCTTCGCCGATCCCATTGCGTCCTTCACCAACCTCCGCCGCGCGCTGAAGCCGACCGGACGGCTCGCCTTCGCCTGCTGGCGCGAGCCGAAGGAAAACCCGTGGATGATGGCGCCGCTGATGGCGGTCTACAAACATGTCCCGAAGATGCCGCCGGTCGGGCCGGAAGAACCGGGCCCGTTCGCCTTCGCCTCGGAGGAGCGCGTGATGCGCATCCTCAAGGGCGCGGGCTTCGTGGACGTGGCGATGGAGCCGCACAATCTCGCGATGGATGTCGCCATCGGCGGCGGGCTCGATGCCGCCGTGGACGGCGCGCTCCAGATCGGCCCGGCCAGCCGCGCGCTCCAGGGCCATCCGCCGGAGACGTACGAGGCCGCAAAAGCCTCGATCCGCGAGATGCTGGCGCCGTTCATGAAGGGGCAGAGCGTAGCGCTGCAGGGCGCGATCTGGATCGTCACGGCCAAGGCAGCGTAGGCGGCGCTCTATCCACCGTCATTGCGAGCGTAGCGAAGCAATCCAGACTGCCTCCGCGGAGACAGCCTGGATTGCTTCGTCGCTTCGCTCCTCGCAATGACGACGTGGTTGGGCCTGTGAGTCCTAAACCACATCATCCGGCGCGAGCGCGCAGCCATTGTCGGGATGCGTCTCGATCTGAAGCGTGGTGTGGCCGATGCGGAAGGACGCCCTCAGCATCTGCGCCGTCTCCATCAGGAATGCATCGCCGGCCCCGGTGGGCATGACGAGATGGCAGGTCAGTGCCGTCTCGGTGGTCGAGATCGGCCAGACGTGGAGGTCGTGGATTCCTGAGACGCCGGGCCGCTCCAGCAGAAAGATCTTGATCGCGGCGATGTCGGTGCCCTTCGGCGCGGCCGCCATCGACATGTCGATGGAGCCGCGCAGCAGGCTGGTGGTGCTCCAGAGGATGGTGGCGCAGATGACGAGGCTGGTGACGGGATCGAGCCAGAGCCAGCCGGTCCAGATGATCAGCGCCGCCGAGATCACGACGCCAAGCGAGACCGCGGCGTCGGCCGCCATGTGCAGATAGGCGCCCTCGATGTTGATGTCGTCCTTGCGTCCGCGCGCGAACAGCATGGCGGTAAAACCGTTGATGAGGATGCCGATGCCGGCGACCACCATCACGGTGACACCCGCAACCGGCTCCGGCTCGCGCAGCCGCAAGATCGCCTCCCAGCCGATCGCGCCGGTCGCGACCAGCAGGAACACCGCATTCGCAAGTGCCGCCAGGATGGTGGAGGCGCGAAAGCCATAGGTGAAGCGGCCGCTCGGCGCGCGCCGTGCCGCGATCGATGCGCACCAGGCCACGACCAGGCCGAGCACGTCGCTGAGATTATGGCCGGCATCAGCGAGGAGCGCGGTGGAGTTGCCGATATAGCCGTAGATCGCCTCGGCCACGACCAGCGCGGTGTTGAGCGAAATGCCGATCGCGAATGCCGTGCCGAAATTGGCGGGCGCATGGACATGCGCGTGGCCAGAACCGTGGTTATGCCCGTGATCATGCCCGTGGCCGGCATGATCATGGTGGTGATGACCGTGATGGTCGTGGCTGCCCAAATCTAGCGCTCCCCGGACGCCGCCAAATCAGGCGCTATTGTAGGCGTTTCGGTGTCCGCGTCACGCCGGAACAGCGCATAGAGCGCCGGCAACACCAGCAGCGTCAGCACGGTCGAGGAGATGATGCCGCCGATCACCACGGTCGCCAGCGGACGCTGCACCTCGGCGCCGGCGCCGGTGGCGAGCGCCATCGGCACGAAGCCGAGGGAGGCGACCAGGGCGGTCATCAGCACCGGACGCAGCCGCGTCAGCGCACCCTCGCGCACCGCGTCGGCCACGGGGCGCCCCTCGCTGCGCAGCCGCTCGATGAAGGCGATGATGACGAGGCCGTTGAGAACGGCCACGCCCGACAATGCGATGAAGCCGACACCGGCGCTGATCGACAGCGGGATGTCGCGCAGCAGCAGCGCGGCAACGCCGCCCGTCAACGCCAGCGGCACGCCGGAGAACACCAGAGCCGCATCCGCCGCCGATCCCATGCCCATGAACAGCAGCAGGAACACCAGCAGCAGCGCCACCGGTACCACGATCATCAGCCGCTTAGTGGCGGAGACCAGCTGCTCGAACTGTCCGCCCCAGCCGATCCAGTAGCCGGGCGGCAGCTTGACCTTCTCGGCGACGGCGGCTTCCGCCTCGCTCACGAAGGAACCGAGATCGCGCGCGCGGACATTGGCGGTGACGACGATGCGCCGCTTGCCGTTCTCGCGGCTGATCTGGTTCGGACCGGGCGTCGCATCGACGGTTGCGACCGACGACAGCGGGACATTGCGCATCTGGGCAAGGGGAGAGGCGGTCAGCGCTGTTCGAACGGCGGTGCCGCTTGTTGCTTCCTCGCTCGGCGGCAGCGGGATCGGGATGGCCCGGATCGCGTCGAGATTGCCGCGTAGATGTTCCGGCAGGCGCACGACGATGTCGAAACGGCGGTCCCCCTCGAACAGCTTGCCTGCCGACTTGCCGCCGACCGCGATCTCGACGATGCCCTGTACCTCACCGATGCTGAGCCCGTAGCGGGCGAGCGCCTGGCGGTCGAGCCGGACGGTGAGGATCGGCAGGCCCGAGACCTGCTCGATCTTGACGTCGCTGGCGCCGCGGATGCCGCGGATTGCGGCCTCGACCTGCTTTGCGGCGCCCTGGAGGATGTCGAGGTCGTCGCCGAAGACCTTGATGCCGACGTCGCTGCGCACGCCGGAGATCAGCTCGTTGACACGGAACTGGATCGGCTGGGAGATTTCATAGGCGCTGCCGGGAATGTCGTCGGCGGCGTGGTCGATGGCCTCGATCACCTCCGATTTCGGCTTGCCCGGGTCGGGCCATTCCGCGCGCGGCTTCAGCATGATGTAGCCGTCTGTCTGCGCTGGCGACATCGGGTCGGTCGCGATCTCGGCGGTGCCGATGCGGGTGAAGAATTCCTTCACCTCGGGAATCTCCTTGATGCGCTTTTCGAGTGCTTTTTGCAGATCCAGCGACTGCGTGAGGCTGGTGCCGGGAATCCGGATCGAGGCCAGCGCGACGTCGCCTTCGTCCAGGCTCGGGATGAACTCGCCGCCCATGCGCGCGGCGGCAATGCCGCTTGCGACCACGATGACGGCCGCCATGACGGTGACCGCGACCCGATTGTCGATCGCGAGGCGGAGCAGGGGGAGATAGATGCGCTTCGCCACCCGCATGAACAGGTTTTCGTGTTCGGACACCTTGCCGGTGACGAAGATGGCAACGGCCGCCGGCACGAAGGTGATGGAGAACAGCACCGCGGCGCCCAGTGCCATCAGCACGGTCAGCGCCATCGGCGTGAACATCTTGCCCTCGACGCCGGTCAGCGTCAGCACGGGCAGGTAGACAACCGCGATGATCAGCGTTCCGAACAGGCTCGGCTTGATGACCTCGCGCGACCCGCGCAGGATCGCGCGCAGCCGTTCGGGGGTGGAGAGCAGCCCGCCTTTCTGGCGCTGCGCCTCGGCCAGCATGCGCAGGCAGTTCTCGACGATGATTACGGCGCCGTCGACGATGATGCCGAAATCGATCGCGCCCAGGCTCATCAGGTTCGCGCTGACTTTTGTTTCGACCATGCCCGTGATCGTCATGGCCATGGACAGCGGAATGACGCAGGCCACCACGAGCGCGGCGCGGATGTTTCCGAGGATCAGGAACAGCACGGCCACGACCAGGGCCGCGCCTTCGAGGAGGTTGTTTTCGACCGTGCGGATGGTGGCCTCGACCAGATGGGTGCGGTCGTAGACGGTCCGGGTCACGACGCCCTCGGGCAGCGATTTGGCGATCTCGTCGAGACGGGCTGCGACGCGGCGCGCCACGCTGCGGCTGTTCTCGCCGATCAGCAGCATGGCCGTGCCGAGCACGGTTTCCTCGCCGTCGCGCGTCGCCGCTCCCGTGCGGAGGTCGCGGCCTTCCTTGACGGTGGCGACATCCCTGATCCTGACGGGATTGCCGCCGCGCGAGCCGATCACGATGTCCTGGATTTCACTGATGTTGCCGACCTGGCCCGGGGAGCGAACCAGATATTGCTCGCCGTTGCGTTCGATATAGCCGGCGCCGACATTGGCGTTGTTGGCGGCGAGAGCCGTCATGACGTCGCGAAAGCCGAGCCGGTAGGCCATCAGCTTGCCGGGGTCCGGCAGCACGTGGAACTGCCGCTCGAAGCCGCCGATGGTGTTGACCTCGATCACCCCGGGCACGTTGCGAAGCTGCGGCCGGATGATCCAGTCCTGCACGGTGCGGAGATCGGTCAGCGAATAGTCGTGACCGCCTTGCGTCTTCGCGCCCGCCTTGGCCTCGACGGTGTACATGAAGATCTCGCCCAGGCCGGTCGAGACCGGGCCCATCGCGACCTCGACGCCCGCTGGAAGCTGGTCCTTCACCTGCTGGATGCGCTCGCCCACGAGCTGGCGGGCAAAATAGATGTCGGTGCCGTCCTTGAACACGACCGTCACCTGGCTCAGGCCGTAGCGCGACAGCGAGCGGGTGTAATCGAGCTTCGGCAGGCCGCCCATCGCGGTCTCGACGGGGAAGGTGATGCGCTGCTCGGTTTCCAGTGGCGAGTAGCCGGGCGCGCGGGTGTTGATCTGGACCTGGACGTTGGTGATATCAGGGACGGCGTCGATCGGCAGACGCTGGAAATTCCACGCTCCGAAAGCGACGGCGCCGAGCGCGAGCAGGAGGACCAGCCAGCGCTGCTGAAGCGAGACGGCGATGAGACGCTCAATCATGCTCGGCCTCGCCCTTGCCCATCTCCGCCTTCACGACAAAGCTGTTCTCGGCGACGTAATGCTCGCCGGCCGAAAGACCCGCCTTGATCTCGACATGGCGCGGATCGGAGTCTCCAAGCTCCACCGGACGCGCCTCGATCTTGTCGCCGTCCTCGCGGACGAACACGATGGTCCTGTTCTCCAGCGTCTGGATCGCGCTTCGGCGTACGGCGACCGCGACGTTGCGGGCGGCGAGGATCAGCCGCGCCGTGACGAACAGGCCGGGACGCAGGCGCCCGTCCGGATTTGGCAGCACCACGCGGGCGAGCGCGGTCTGGGTCTCGCTGCTGCCGATCGGCGCCATGTAGGAGATCGTGCCCTTGATCTCGCCGCGGCCGTCGTCGGGATCGATCAGCACCTCGTCGTTGAGGCGGACGCGCCGCAGATCCTGCCGGTAGATCGACAGGTCGACCCAGATCGTCGAGAGGTCGGCGACCACGAAGGCCGGCTTCTGCTCGGAAGCGTATTCGCCGAGCGAGATCTGCCGCTCGATGATGGTGCCGGCGATCGGCGCCTTCAGCTCGTAGACGGTGAGGCTCTGGTTGCTCTCGATCGCGGCGAGCAGATCGTCCTTGCCGACCCTGTCGCCGATGCGCTTCTGGATCGATTTGGCGACCCCCGGGAAGCGCGGCGTCACCTGCACGACGGCTTCCTGGTTGGCGCGCAAGATGCCGTTGAAGGACAGCGTATCGGTCAGCGTCGCGCTTGCAGCTTCCGCCAGCATCACGCCGGCGGCGGCCAGCTTGACGTCTGAGATGCGGATGCGGTCGGCGCCGTGCTCGTCCTGCTCGACATGGTCGTTCGGCTTCTTCTGTTCGGAATGCTCGGCATGCTCGGTGTGCGTGACCCCGGCAGGCGCGAGCAGGGAATAGCCGTAGGCGCCGAGTGCTGCGGCAACGATGGCAATGACGATGGTGGAGGATGTCTTCATCGCGCGCTCTCCCGGGCCAGCGCAAAGGGATTGCCGACGAGGCCTTCGATGGTCGCAACGCCGGCATGGAAGTTCTGCAGTGCCTCCTGCTCGCGCAGGCGCGCTTGCGTAACGCTCGCCTGGGCGTCGAGCACTTCGAGCAGGGAGAAGCGGCCCTGGCCGTAGCCCTGCGCGATCGCCTCCGAGGCTTCCGTGGCTTTCGGAATCGCGGTTTCGCGCAGCACCGCGAGCTCGCGCAGCGAGCCCTGGAGCGAGTCGTAGGCGCGGCCGGCGACAACGATCAGCGTGTTGCGGTTGGCCTCGCGCTCCGCCCTGGTCTTGGCGAGGCTTTCCTGCGCCGAGAGGATGTTGCCCTGGTTCTGGTCGAACACGGGAATCGGCACCGAGACGGTGAGGCGCACCGCGTCGTCATTGGTCTCGTTGAAATGGCGCCACCCGGCGGCGATCCGCACATCGGGATAGGGCCTTAAGCGCGCCATCAACAGCTCGGCGTTGCGCTGGGCATACACCGCCGTCCAGCGCACCAGCTGCGGATTGGCATCGATGGCGGCGACGACCGACTGGAACGTCGGCGTCTTTCCCGTGGTGTCGAGCCGGCCGGAGACCTCGCCGAATTTTGCCGCGGGATCCCCCATCAGCACCGCAAGCTCGCGCCGGGCGCTCGCAAGCGTTGCCTTGAAGCGTTCGCGGTCGGCCTTCACCAGGGCGGACGCAACCTCGGCGCGGCCGGTCTCGGCCGGCGAGGAGGCGCCGGCCTCGACGCGGCGGCGCAGCAGCGGCGTCAGGCGGTCGATCGCGGCGATTTGCTCGTCGAGGATCTGGATGCGTCGCTGCGCGCCGAGCACGCTGAGGAAGGCGATCGCAGTCTCCGACAACACCTCCAGCCTGACCGCCTTGCGCTGGATCGCGGCCACCTCGATGCCGGCGGCGCCCGCGGCGATCCGCGCATCACGCTTGCCGAACAGCTCGTAGGCCTGGCTGATCTGGAGCGTGGTCTCGGCCGATCTCGTGCCGCGATAGATGCCCGATCCGAACGAATTGTCCTGTTCATAGGACAGTTCCGGATTGAGCAGCGCGCCGGCCTGGATGCGCTGCCCCGTGGCGATGCCGACGTCGCGCTCTGCCGCGGTGAGCCGCGGGCTCGCGGCCAGCGCGCGCGACAGCGCGGCGCGCATGGACAGGGTCTGGGCGTGGGAGTGCTGCGTCAGCCAGGGGCTGACGAAAATCGCCATCGCGCACGCCAGGCGCGCGGCAGTCCGTCTGCAAGACATGAAGGTGACCTGTGAACAATAGCATCGTAGGCGCGCGGGCGCCCGGCTGATCAGTTCAGGTCAGATGTTTGGGGGGCGGAGAGTCGGTGTCAGGCGCAATGCCTGCAAGCACAGTCAGACGAGGCGGATTTGACGCGGCCACCAGCTCCGACATTGCGTCAGGCAGCAGCAGTTGCGCGAAGACCACCGAGAAACAGCCATGACAGTGATGGGCCGCCAGCGTCTTGCTATCCGTATCTCCGGAATCGGGTCCCGGCGACGCAGCGATTTCCAGCTGGCCGAACGGATTGGTCACGTCCAGGCATTGGCACGTATGCAACACGCCCGACAGCAGATAGCTGATTGCGAGACACGCAGCCAACAGCCCGCGCCAGTTGCGCAGGCGAAACAATCTGATCGGGCGGCGGATCGCAGTCACGAAGTCACTCTGGTTACGTCCGGGTTCGTAGCATGGCGACCGGAACAGTGTCGACCCGCAATAATGTTACGTGTGCGGAACTGAACGTCGCACCCGCATGTATCCATGCGATTGCAAGCAGCTACGTCCGTTCATCGCCATCGTTGCGGTCCCATGGTAAGATAGAAGCGACGAGAGGGAGCTCGGAATGCCGGAAGAGTCTTGCTGCTCGCACGATGCGTGCTGTGGGGAGGCCGCCAAGGCCCGTGTGGAGGAAGTCGCCGCGTCAGGCTGCGCCGACTGCTGCTCGGCGGGCGTTCCGGTCTTCGACGGGCTCGATCCGCGATACAAGCGCGTGCTGTGGACCGTCATCGCCATCAACGCGGCGATGTTCGTGAGTGAAATGGCGGCGGGCCATTTGGCCGGCTCCCAGGCTCTCAAGGCCGACGCTCTCGACTTCCTCGCCGACACGGTCACCTACGGCCTGAGCCTTTCGGTGATCGGCGCGAGCATCAAGACGCGTGCCACCGCCGCGTTGTTCAAGGGGTTGTCGCTCAGTGCCATGGCCGCCTGGGTGTTCGGGTCAACGCTCTATCAGACCCTGGTCCTGGGGCTTCCGCGTGCGGAGTTGATGGGAGCGATGAGCCTGGCCGCGCTGGCGGCGAACCTCACCTCGGTTCTCCTGCTCGCGCGCTACAAGGACGGCGATGCCAACGTGCGCTCGGTTTGGCTCTGCTCGCGCAATGACGCGATCGGCAACGTCATCGTGATGGTCGCTGCCATCGGTGTATTCGGAACCGCGACGGCATGGCCCGATCTGGCTGTCGCCGGCGTGATGGCCGGAATCTTCCTGACCTCTTCGCTGCAAATCCTGCGGCAAGCATGGGCAGAGTATCGCGGCGGGCAAGCTGCCGTGACTGCCTGAGGGTGGCGCGATCCAAACGCGGAAAGGCCCCAGCCCGGGGCTGACCGGCTGAGGCCTTATGTGCTCACATTCTCATCCTTGGGACTTAAGGCGCTAACGCACCCCGCACTGGATCGTTCCGCGGGGCTCGGAATTATTTTGCCCTGCTGCCGGGAGGTGCGGCCTTCCTACGCCTTCTCTTCCCAAATCATCGCAAGGTGCACGATCGTCTGCACCGCCTTTTCCATGTCCTGCCGGCTGACCCATTCGAGCCGCGAATGAAACGCGTGCTCGCCGGCAAAGATGTTGGGGCAGGGCAGGCCCATGAAGGACAGGCGCGAGCCGTCGGTGCCGCCGCGGATCGCGGTGCGCATCGGGCGCAGGCCGGCACGGCGGATCGCCTCGATCGCGTATTCGAGGATGTGCGGGTGACGGTCGATCACCTGCTTCATGTTGCGGTACTGCTCCCTGACCTCGAACTTGTAGGTCGAGCGCGGATAGTCCTTCATCACGTCCTTGACGATGTTCTCGAGCAGGACTTCCTTCTCCTTCAGCCCTTCCTCGGTGAAGTCGCGCACGATGAAGGAGAGCGTCGCCTGCTCCAGCGCGCCGTCGATGCCGATCGGATGCAGGAAGCCCTGCTTGCCTGACGTCGTCTCGGGCGAGCAGCCTTCCTTGGGCAGCCGCTCGACGATGGTGGCTGCGATCTTGATCGCGTGCTCCATCTTGCCCTTGGCGTAGCCGGGATGGGCGCTGACGCCGTTGATGGTGATGGTGGCGCCGTCGGCCGAGAAGGTCTCGTCCTCGACGCTGCCGGCGCTCTCGCCGTCCATGGTGTAGCCGAAATCGGCGCCGAGCTTCTTCAGGTCGACATTGTCGACGCCGCGGCCGATCTCCTCGTCCGGCGTGAACAGGATCTTGATGGTGCCGTGCTTCACATCGGGGTTGTTGATGAAGAAATGCGCGGCATCCATGATCTCCGCGACGCCGGCCTTGTTGTCGGCGCCCAAGAGCGTGGTGCCGTCGGTGGTGATGATGTCGTTGCCGATCTGGTTCTTCAGCGCGGGATGTTCAGTGAAGCGGATCACCTGGCTGGTATCGCCCGGCAGGGTGATATCGCCGCCGCGATAGTCCTTCACCAGCTGCGGCTTGACGTCCTTGCCGGTCACGTCGGGCGAGGTGTCCATATGCGAGCAGAAGCAGATCACCGGCACCTTCTTGTCGGTGTTGGCCGGGATCGTTCCGTAGACGTAGCCGAAGTCGTCGAGATGCGCGTCGGCCACGCCCATGGCCTTCAGCTCGGCGGCGAGCACGCGGCCGAGATCTTTCTGTTTCTCGGTCGAGGGCGAGGCCGGGGATTCCGGATCGGACTGGGTGTCGATGGTGACGTAGCGCAGGAAGCGTTCAGTCACGGTGTGCGAAAAGGAGAGGGAGGACATTTCTGGTCAAACCGCCGGGTCTTGGGGAAGCAAGGCTTGGGGGAAGCAGGCGGTATATCAGAAAAGCGGGCCGTGATGCGGCCGGAACGAAGCGGATCAGGCTTAACGAAACGTAGCGGCTAGATCGCTTCCTTGAGCTCCTTGACCGGGCGGAAGGCGACCTTCTTGCTGGCCTTGATGTGGATCGCCTCGCCGGTGGTGGGGTTGCGGCCGGTGCGGGCGGCGCGCTTGCGGACCTGGAGGATGCCGAGACCGACGATGCGGACGCGGTCGCCCTTCTTGAGGTGCTTGGCGATCAGATCGACCATGTCGGTCAGGACGGCCTCGGCGTGCTTTTTCGAGAGGTCCTGGCTCTCCGCGACGTCAGCGGCGAGGTGCTTGAGCGTGATGGTGGCGGGAGCGGCTGCCTTCTTCGCCGAATCCTTCTTGGCCGAATCCTTCTTAGCCATGTCTGGCCTCCTCAATGACAGGGAAGCCCCGGAAAAGCCGGTCAAGCGTGGGGATCCCTCCAGGTCCTGGAAGGCGTAGACGATTCGGGCGCGGGCTGACTATGCCACGAGTTCCCGGCAGACGCCGGCAATGCCGCGAAAGGCATCGGGAAGTTCGGGCTAAGACTATGAAGGGATTGCCAAAATGGCGCGAGAGACGGGGCTCGAACCCGCGACCTCCGGCGTGACAGGCCGGCGCTCTAACCAACTGAGCTACTCCCGCGTGGTTCGCTGAAAGCGCGCGGAACGAGGGGGGACTTAAAGGCGGGGCTTGGTGAAGTCAAGGACGTTGCGCTTTGTGAGGACGCATCGGCTAAGCATTGCTCTGGAAAACGAAAAAGGCCGCCAGGCGGCGGCCTCGGTCAGCCCGAAACAAGGCGTGTCAGCGAATCTCCGACGTGCCCGCGCTGGTCACGGCCACCGGCTTGCCGGCCTTGATCACGTGGGCGGATTGGGCGGTCTGGCTGGTATCGGCATTGGTGCGGGCTGCGATCCCGAAGCCGGCGACCAGAATACCGGCAACCAGCGCCACCACCACGATCTTCAGGTGGGTGCCACGATCAGCCGAGTGAATAGAGTGGTTCATATGAGCCTCCCGACGGGCTTAGCCGCCGTCTATGGGCTCATGTCTTAAGGACCATCTGTTTCCGGATGGTTTCGCGGGTTCCGCAAAATGGTTTCATTAATGCGCCCGCTTGGTTTCGCTGGGCTGGCGGCCGGAACAGGTCTCAGGCCGCCGCCCGACCGATATCGCCCCTGATCGTGCGGGCCGCCCAGACGAACAGCAGGGCGCCCAGTGTGGTCGTGACCGCCGCCGAGAGCAGGGAATAGCGCACGGCGTCCGCGCCATAAGTGCCCTTGAGGGCGTCGTTGACCATGCCGACCGCAAGCGGGCCGACGCCCTGGCCGAAGCAGGTGGCGGTGAGCGCGATCAGGGCGGAGGCGAGCGCCCGCATGCTTGGCTTGGCCACCGTCTGCGCGATCGCGAAGATCGGCCCGAGATGGAAGCCGACCAGGAACGAGGTCAGCGCCAGCATCGCGACCATCATCGCGAAATCCTGCGTCAGCATGCACAGCGCGAACACCGGGCCGGCTAGCCCTGAAGTGATCGCCGGCGCCCACAGCTTCCAGCGGTCGTCGCGGCGGCTGATTTGCGCCACCACGAAGCC
Source organism: Tuber microsphaerosporum (assembly GCA_003521225.1). Lineage (NCBI taxonomy): Eukaryota > Fungi > Ascomycota > Pezizomycetes > Pezizales > Tuberaceae > Tuber > Tuber microsphaerosporum. The sequence goes on along the minus strand of QOVD01003390.1, from coordinate 87,050 downwards.
GCCGAGCAATGTGCCGGCCATGCCGGCGAGCCCCTTGAAGGTGCCGGCATAGGTGCCGATCTCGGCGCTCGACAGATGGTGCACGCGCGCCAGGAACGGCGGGATCCAGGCCGCCGTTGCGTAGTTCGTATAGGTGGTGAGGCAGAAGCCGATCAGCACGATGATGAAGCTCTGCTGCGAGGCCAGGAAGCGCAGCGTCGGCCCGAGCGGCTCGGGCACGAAACTCTCCTGCATCGCGCCGCGCTTCGGCTCGGAGATCGTCAGCCACAGGATCAATGCGAGCAGGATGCCGGGCAGGCCGGCGACGTAGAACGCCATCCGCCAGCCATAGTGCTGGTTGACGTAGCCGCCGATGAAATAGCCGAGGAAGACGCCGAGATAGGTGCCGATGGCGTAGATGCCCAGCGCGCGCGGGCGCTCGTTCTTGGTGAAGAGATCGGCGACGATCGACTGCGAAGCGGGCGAGCCCGCGGATTCGCCGATGCCGACGCCGATGCGCGCCAGCGCCAACGAGGTCACGCTCGAAGCCGCGCCGCACAGCGCCGTCATCGCGCTCCAGAACGCAAGGGCCACCGCGACGATGTTGCGTCGGTTGAGCCGGTCGGCGACGCGCGCGATGGGGATGCCGAGCAGGGAATAGAACAGTGCGAAGCCGAAGCCCGCGAGCAGGCCCATCATGGTGTCGCTGAGCTGAAACTCCTTCTTGATCGGCTCGATCAGGACGTTGAAGATCGTGCGGTCGAGGAAGTTCAGCGCATAGATGATGGTGAGCAGGCCCAGCACGTAATAGCGCCGCGCCGGGGGTTTTGCCGCCGCAGTCGTCTGCACCGACATCTGTGACGTCACATCGACCATCGCATCCCCCCAATTTGTCTTTGTTATCGTTGCCGGTCCAGCCCTTCGCGAGGCTGGTCGAGAGCGTTTTCGAGCGAAGTCGATACCGGTTCGCGTGAAGAAAACGCGCCAAAAACTCAGCCTTCGCGGATGTAATTCCCCGCTTCGAATTCGACCGGCGCAGCACTTGCGTCGAACGATACGCCGATCGGATCGCGGTCTGCGTCCATCGCCTCCAGTTGCTCGCTCAGCATGCGCCGGATCATCAGGATGCCGCGGTCGCTCTGGCCGAAATGCTCCTCGGAGTGGATGGTCTGCGGGCCCTGGCCGACCTGGGCCTCGTAGTCGCCCGGGAATTGCTGGTGCTCGGCTTCCGTCATGTCCCACCAGAATTTGCCGTTGAACTTCGAGCGCATGCGGCCGATGTCGCCGGAAGCCTTGACGCGGCCGGCGACGTAGATGCGGAACGAGGTGTCGTCGATCGGCAGCGTCCAGCCGATCGACTCGACGCGGGCGAATTGCGCCACGCGCGGATTGGGCACGACGCGCAAGGTGGGAAGGGCGGCTTCGGTGACGCGATAAAACACCTTGCCGTCGTCCTGCTTGCGGATCGAGCGCACGGCGATGCCGCGCGGCGTCTTGTCGAACTTCACCTCCGGCATCGAGGCCATCATGTTGGTGAATTGCGGCCCCGAGAACGAGCCGTGCAGCACCGGCACGTGATAGGGATCGACCACGTTCTCGAAATGCTGCAGCCAGTTGCAGGGGATGATCGCGGGGCCGCCGCCGCCGATCGAGGAATCGTCGGCCTCGACGAACTCGCCGTCGTCCATGTTTTCCAGGCATTCGTAAGCCGGCAGCACCGGGCGTTTCTCGGCCGGTCCCATATAGGCGAAGATCAGCCCGTAGCGCTCCTCGACCGGGTACCAGGGCTGGCGCACCTTGTCCTTGAACTGGCCGCCGTCGGGCTCGCAGGGCTGCTCGAGACAGTGGCCTTCGGCGTCGAACTTCCAGCCGTGATAGCAGCAGCGGATGCCGTCCTCTTCGACCTTGCCATAGTAGAGCGTGGTGCCGCGATGGCAGCAGCGCGCGTGCAACAGGCCGGCGCGGCCGTGCTTGTCGCGGAACAGCACCAGATCCTCGCCGAGCGCGCGGACCTTTTTCGGCGTGTCGGTGGCGTCGCTGACGAGCCCGACCGGATGCCAGTAGCGGCGCAGCAATTCTCCCATCGGTGTGCCGCGCACGACTGAGGTGAGCTCGATGCGCGTATGCGCCGGCTTCATCGCATAGGCGGTGCCGAGATCGCGATCCCGCTGGGTCATCGTCATGCTGTTCCTCCCGCCGCGGGCCTTGGGTGGCCGGGTCGTTTTGATGCGGTGACCCAGTGAAAAATAATTCGATGACAATGTCAACGATATTCCAGAATGCCTCTTAATCGCATTTGGAATCAGGTTGGGGAGGTTGCGCTACCAGCGCTTGGCACGCCCCGGCTTTCTTGGCAGAGGTGGATCATGAGCCAGACATCGAGCAGGGACGGGCACGCATCGCCCGATGCGGACGAAAGCCACTCGCCGGCGCCGATCACCGTGATGCTGTCGTCACGGCTGATGGTGCTCGCCAATTTGCTCAAGCGCGGCGCGATCCTGCGCTACAAGCGCCTCGCCGGATTGTCCTCGGTCGAGTTCGGTCTGGTCGCCTCGCTCGGTCGCCGTCCGCCGATGAGCGTGGCGCGGCTCGCCGAAGCCGTCGGCCAGGACAAGGGCCAGATCAGCCGCGCGCTCGCGGAGCTCGTCTCGCGCAAGCTGATCGCGAAGTCGGCGAACCCGAAGGACAGCCGCGAGGTGCTGGTCGCGCTGACCGCGGCAGGGCTCGCTGCGCATGATGCGATCGTCGAAGGCGCGCAGGAGCGCAATCGGCAATTGCTCGAACAGTTGAGCAAGGACGAGTTCGAGACGCTGCTGGCGCAGATCGACCGTCTCACGGCGACAGCCGAGAAGATGCTCGAAGCCGAGAAAGTTTCACGCTGATCTCGCAGCAATCTCCGGAAATATTGGATCACTTCTAAGAGTTCTTCTAAGACCTTTTCAATTAGGGAATTCGCGCGTGCTCACCTAAGCGTCACCGCAAACGCATGCCGTTGGGGGAACGATGGCATGACGTAAGCAAATAGACACTTGGGGTGCGCGTTGAACAGTCTTCGTATGCTGCGGTCGGCCGTCTTGGCGACCGCGTCCGCTTTCGTATTGGTGCCGCAGGCTTCACTCGCACAATCCTCGGCGCAAGGCGGTGCGCAAAACCTGCCGTCGGTCACCGTCACCGCGCCGGAAGCACGACGCCGCGCACCTGCTGCGGCCGCCCGCCGCGTGGCGCGGCCGTCGGCAGAGACCGCCGTCAGCCGCAGACCGCTTCAGCAGCGCAATGTCGGCTTCGTCGAGACGCCGCGCGGTCCGGTGAATGGCTACGTCGCCAACCGCAGTTCGTCGGGTACCAAGACCAACACGCCGATCATGGAGACGCCGCAATCGGTGTCGGTGATCGGCGCCGAGCAGATCCGCGACCAGAAGCCGGGCAAGCTCGACGAGGCCCTGCGCTATACCGCGGGCGTGCGCGCCGGCACCTTCGGCGCGGACACGCGCAACGACTGGTGGCTGATCCGCGGCTTCAAGTCCGACGACATCGGTCTCTTCCTCAACGGCATGCAGCTATTCTACACGGCCTATGCGAGCTGGCGGATTCCGCCGTCCAACATGGAGCGCATCGAGGTGCTGCGCGGTCCGTCCGCCGTGCTCTATGGTGGATCGAGCCCGAGCGGCATCGTCAACGTCATCAGCAAGATGCCGCCGACCGAGCCGATCCGCTACATCGAGACCGGCGTCAACAATTTCGGCAACGCCTATATCGGCTTCGATGTCGGCGGTCCCATCGCAACGCAGCCCCAGGATGGCAAACAGGACGGCAAGCTGTTCTACCGCGTCGTCGGCGAGATCAGGAACGGCGACACGCAGGTCAACTTCACGCCGGACAACAACTACTTCATTGCGCCGTCCTTCACCTGGAAGCCGGATGCCGATACGACTTTCACGGTTCTGGCGTCGGCATCGAAGACCGACACCCGCGGCATCAACTTCCTGCCTTACCAGGGCACGGTGACCAACGCGCCGTTCGGCAAGATCCCGACCAGCTTCTTCGCCGGCGATCCCAGCGTCGACAAGTTCACGCGCGAGCAGGAGATGCTCGGCTATCAGTTCGAGCGCAATGTCACCGACGATCTAACGTTCCGGCAGAATGCGCGATTTGCGCATATCGACCTGACCTATCGCGGTTACATCGGCAACGGCTGGGACAATATCAATGCGGCCTCTCTCGGTCGCTACAATTGGTATGCGAAGGATACCGCCAACCAGGCCGATCTCGACAACCAGCTGGAATATCGCTTCAACACCGGTCCTGTCAGGCACACGATGCTGTTCGGTGTCGATCTGAAGGGCTATCAGATCGACGACTATCAGGCCTTCAACTTCGGCACCGTTCCTCCGATCAATGTGCTCAATCCGGTCTACGGCATTAACATCCCGCTCACAGGCCCGCCGTTCCGTAACTTCCTGATCACGCAGAAGCAGGCCGGCACCTACCTCCAGGACCAGATGAAGCTCGGTAACTTCACGCTGGTGCTGAGCGGCCGCAACGACTGGGTCGAGACGACGCAGGCCGCCCGTGACACTGGGGCGACGCTCGCCAGCAACAATGACAGCCAGTTCAGCGGTCGCGCAGGCTTGATCTACAATTTCGACAACGGCATCGCGCCCTACATCTCCTACGCGACGAGTTTCAACCCGATTATCGGGCTCAACGCACAAAATCAGCTGTTCCAGCCGGAGACCGGCCAGCAGGCCGAAATCGGCGTCAAGGTCGCCCCCAAGGGATTTGATGGCTACTTCACTGCCTCGGTGTTCAACCTGAAGCGCCAGAATGTACCCACTACCGATCCGATCATCACCACGCTGCAGAACCAAACCGGCGAGGTGACCTCGCGCGGCATCGAGCTCGAAGCGGTCGCAAATGCGACGAAGGAGTTAAAGTTCATCGGCGCCTTCACGGCCTATCATCTCTTCACCAGCAGGGACCTGAACCCGGCGCTGGTCGGCAAGACGCCGACCAACACGCCTGAGCTCCTGGTCTCGGGCTGGGCCGACTACACATTCAAGGACGGACCGCTTGCGGGATTCGGCTTCGGCGGCGGCGTGCGCTATGTCGGCGCCTCCTGGGCGGACGCCGCCAACACCCTCGAGGTTCCCGCGGTCGTGCTCGGCGACCTCGCGGTCCACTACGAGTGGCAGAACTGGCGCACGGCAATCAACGTGATCAACCTGACCGACAAGATCTATGTCGCAAGCTGCGCGGCGGCCTCGTCATGCTTCTACGGCGACCGCCGGCGCGTCACCGCCAGCGTCTCCTACAAGTGGTAGGCACCGGCGAGGGGAGGGCCTCGTGAAGGCGCGCACGGTCAGGCTCTGGTCCGTGGTCCACACCTGGACCAGCCTGATCTCGACCGTCTTCCTGCTGCTGCTCTGCCTGACCGGCCTGCCGCTGATCTTCCATCACGAGATCGATGAGCTCCTGGGCTATGCCCCCCAGCCCGAAGCTCATGCGGGCGCGGCGCGTGCGATGACGCAAGCCGTCGTCGACGCCGCGCTCGCAGCCGATCCCGGCCGGGTGCTCCAATATATCGCCTGGGACAAGGACGAGCCCGGGATCGTGACTGCATTCACCAACAGCGCCGTCGACGGGCTGCCTGACAACACGACCGTGCGCGCGTTCGATGCGGTGTCGACCAAGCTGCTCGGACCGGTCGGCGTCGGGCCGATGCTGATCATGCTCAAGCTGCATACCGACATGTTTGCCGGCCAGCCCGGAAAACTGTTCCTCGGCGGGATGGGCCTGCTGTTCGCAATCGCCATCATCTCCGGCGTGGTGCTGTACTGGCCGTTCACCCGCCGGCTGCGCTTTGCCACCATTCGCGGCCACGCCTCGCGCCGCGTGCGCTGGCTCGACTGGCACAATCTGATCGGCGTCGTGACGGTGGCCTGGGCACTGGTGGTTGGCCTCACCGGCGTCGTCAACACCTGGGCCGAGCTGATGCTCAACCAGTGGAAGGCCACCGAGCTTGCCAGCATGGTCGCGCCCTATGCCGGCAAGTCGCGGCCGTCACATCTGGCTTCGCTCGACGACGTCGTGGCGCGCGCGAGGCAGACGGCGCCCGGGATGGAGGTTGCCTTCATCGCGTTTCCGGGAACGCCGTTCACGTCGTCGCACCACTTCGCTGCCTTCATGCGCGGCGACACGGCGCTGACGGCGCGGCTGCTCAAGCCGGTCCTGCTCGACGGCGAAACAGGGGAGGTCGCCGACAGCCGGGCGCTGCCGGTCTATCTCCAGGCGCTCCTGATCTCGCAGCCGCTGCATTTCGGCGATTATGGCGGGTTGCCGCTCAAGGTGATCTGGGCCGTGCTCGACATTCTCACGATCGTTGTGATCGGCAGTGGCCTCTATCTCTGGCTGGCACGGCGGCGCAAGCGCGCGCCCGCCCGGACCGACGCATTCGCCAGACGAACCCCGGTCCCGTCGTGATGCATGGCTCCTCTGACCGCTCGGGCCTGTGGATACGTGTCTTTGCTGCACCCATCCTGCTCGCGGCTGCGACCATCACCGGCCTGCTGGCTGCGCTGCTCTGGGGAACGGTCGGCCAGTATGTCGCCTGGGTGACGGTGGGAGCCCCGGTGCTGGTCATTGCCTGGGTCTGGGTGCGCTGCCGCACCCAGAAAACCGGGCAATTATCGCGGACGACACGCGGCAAATAGCTGCCTCGGCCCGTGTGCCGCAATCCTCGAACGGCTGCCCTGCAAAACTGTGGCCGCCCTTGCTGGGATTGGCGATCTGCTCCATACCAGCCGCGGGGCGATTCCGGGATTTCTATCGTTCTGGGGGCGGTAAAGGGCCTAAAAAGAGCGTGTCTTGCGCCCATTGGTGCACTGCGCTAAGGCTCAGAACAATTCCAAACTGGACGAATCCGTGGCTGTCCCGAGGCTGCGGGAAAAAGGGCTCGTCAATGAGCGGCATTCTGCAGAACTATCTTCCACTCGTCGTCTTTATAGGGGTAGCGGGCCTCATCGGCCTCGTGCTGCTGATCGCGCCCTTCATCGTGGCGTTCCAGCAGCCGGACCCGGAAAAACTGTCGGCATATGAGTGCGGCTTCAACGCCTTCGACGACGCTCGCATGAAGTTCGACGTCCGCTTCTATCTGGTCGCCATCCTCTTCATCATCTTCGACCTCGAGGTGGCGTTCCTGTTTCCGTGGGCGGTGGCGTTCGGCAAGCTTGGCGCGACCGGCTTCTGGTCCATGTTGGTGTTCCTCGGCGTGCTCACGGTCGGGTTCGCCTATGAATGGAAGAAAGGAGCACTGGAATGGGATTGAACCCTGCATCGTCCACGGGTCCGGTCGTCGCGCCGGCCCCCAAGGGCATCCTTGATCCGTCGACTGGCAGGCCGGTTGGCGCCAACGATCCGTTTTTCCTCGAGGTCAACTCCGAGCTGTCCGACAAGGGCTTCTTCGTGGCCGCGACCGACGACCTCATCACCTGGGCCCGTACCGGCTCGCTGATGTGGATGACCTTCGGTCTCGCCTGCTGCGCGGTCGAGATGATGCAGGTGTCGATGCCGCGCTACGACGTCGAGCGCTTCGGCTTCGCCCCGCGTGCCTCGCCGCGCCAGTCCGACGTGATGATCGTCGCCGGCACGCTGACCAACAAGATGGCGCCTGCGCTGCGCAAGGTCTACGACCAGATGCCGGAGCCGCGCTACGTCATCTCGATGGGCTCCTGCGCCAATGGCGGCGGCTACTACCACTATTCCTACTCGGTCGTGCGCGGCTGCGACCGGATCGTGCCGATCGACATCTACGTGCCGGGCTGCCCGCCCACGGCGGAAGCGCTGCTCTACGGCGTACTGCTGCTGCAGAAGAAGATCCGCCGCACCGGCACCATCGAACGCTAAGGTTTTACGTCATGGACGACGCCAAGCTCGACGCCCTGGGGCAGACGATCGTTAGCGCGCTTCCGGGCGCCGCCATCGGTCATTCGGTTGCCTTCAACCAGCTCACGGTGGATGTCGAGGTCAGCAAGATCGTCGAGGTGGTCAAGTACCTCCGCGACGATCCGAAATGCCGGTTCATCAACTTCACCGACATCACGGCCGCGGACTATCCGTCGCGCGAAAAACGCTTCGACGTGATCTATCACTTCCTGTCTCCGACCCTGAACGCGCGGATCCGGCTCAAGGCCCAGGCCGACGAGACCACGCAGGTGCCGTCGCTGATCGACGTGTTCCCCGGCGCGGACTGGTTCGAGCGCGAGGCCTACGACCTCTATGGCGTGTTCTTCGTGGGGCACCCCGACATGCGCCGCCTGCTGACCGATTACGGTTTCGAGGGCCATCCGCTGCGCAAGGATTTCCCGACCACCGGTTTCGTCGAGGTTCGCTACGACGACCAGGAGAAGCGGGTGGTGTACGAGCCCGTCCGGCTCAACCAGGAATTCCGCAAGTTCGATTTCCTCTCGCCGTGGGAAGGGGCGGACTATCCGCTTCCCGGTGACGAGAAGGCGGGACCGAAGGTCTGATCATGAACGAGCAACCCGAACAGCTTCGCAATTTCACCATCAACTTCGGGCCCCAGCATCCGGCTGCGCACGGCGTGCTGCGTCTGGTCCTGGAGCTTGACGGCGAAATCGTCGCCCGTGTCGATCCCCATATCGGCCTGCTTCACCGCGGCACCGAGAAGCTGATCGAGCAGAAGACCTATCTGCAGGCGATCCCGTATTTCGACCGGCTCGACTACGTCGCGCCGATGAACCAGGAGCACGCCTTCTGCATGGCGGCTGAGAAGCTGCTCGGCATCGAGGTGCCGCGCCGCGGCCAGCTGATCCGCGTGCTTTATTGCGAGATCGGCCGCATCCTGTCGCATCTGCTCAACGTCACCACGCAGGCGATGGACGTCGGCGCGCTGACCCCGCCGCTGTGGGGCTTCGAAGAGCGCGAGAAGCTGATGGTGTTCTACGAGCGCGCCTCCGGCAGCCGTATGCACGCAGCCTTCTTCCGCGTCGGCGGCGTGCATCAGGATCTGCCGCAGAAGCTGGTCGACGACATCGAGGCCTGGTGCGATCCGTTCCTGAAGGTCGTGGACGACCTCGATCGCCTCCTCACCGCCAACCGCATCTTCAAGCAGCGCAACGTCGACATCGGCGTGGTGCCGCTCAAGGAAGCCTGGGAGTGGGGTTTTTCGGGCGTCATGGTGCGCGGCTCGGGCGCGGCCTGGGACCTGCGCAAGTCGCAGCCCTATGAGTGCTACGCCGAGATGGATTTCGACATCCCGATCGGCAAGAACGGCGACTGCTACGATCGCTACCTGATCCGCATGGAAGAGATGCGCCAGTCCGTGCGCATCATGAAGCAGTGCATCCAGAAGCTGAACGCAGCCGACGGGAAGGGGCCTGTCGTCGTCGAAGACAACAAGGTCGCGCCGCCGCGGCGCGGCGAGATGAAGCGCTCGATGGAAGCGCTGATCCATCACTTCAAGCTCTACACCGAGGGCGTCCATGTGCCGGCCGGCGAAGTCTATGCCGCGGTCGAGGCGCCGAAGGGCGAGTTCGGCGTCTATCTGATCTCCGACGGCACCAACAAGCCGTACAAGTGCAAGATCCGCGCGCCGGGCTTTGCGCATCTGCAGGCGATGGACCACATCTGCCGCGGCCATCTGCTCGCCGACGTCTCGGCGATCCTCGGCTCGCTCGACATCGTGTTCGGAGAGGTCGATCGGTGATGGCGCAGGCGCCAATCCAGTTTGACCGTGCCTCGGGGGCCCTTGAAGGGGCCAACCTGTGGGAGCGGACGGCTGCCTTGGCGCTGGTGACGGGATCGAAGATCTCCTCGCACTTCTCGCACATGGGCTACATCGCCTGCGCGAACCTGCTGCGGAAGACGCTGCCCGAGCGCAATATCGCGATCAGGCTCAATCCCGACGCCGTGTTCGAATTCCCCTACGGCGACGGCTATTGGAGCAAGCTGCTCAACCGCTCCTACAATTACGAAGACGAGCTGGAGGTCCTGTTCGCCGACTCCATCGACGTCGACTACACGCTGCTCGATTGCGGCGCCAATTACGGCTACTGGTCGGTGCTGGTGTCGAGCAAGCCGTTCGGATCGCACAAGGCGATCGCGATCGAGCCGTCGGGGCAGAACTATCCGAAGCTTGCCAACAACGCCCGCGTCAGCGGCAACCGCTTCGAGACGCTGAAATGCGCCATCGGCGCGGCGCGCGGTACCGCGCGGCTATCAGGCACCAAGCATGAGGCCTTCAGCATCGCCGGCGGACCGTCGGCGGGCGGCGAGGACGTGCCGGTTCTCGCGCTCGACAATCTCATCGACGACGGCAAGGTGGCGGCCCACGGCAAGTACCTGATCAAGCTCGACGTCGAGGGCGTCGAGATCGAGGCGATCAAGGGCGGCGCACGGCTGCTTGAGACCGACAGCGTCATCATGTGCGAGGAGCACGGCAGCGACCGCTCTCATGCGGTGTCGCGCTTTATCCTCGAACAGACGCCGCTGAAGCTGATCGTGTTCGATCCGCGCAGCAACCGGATGGAGACCGTGACCGAGCTGTCGATCCTCGACCGCATCAAGGTCTCGACCCACGTCGGCTACAACGTTTTCGGCACCGCAAGCGCATTCTGGCAGGACAGGATCGATGCCCTGAATGCGAAAACCGCGCGCCGTATGCAGTGAGAGATAAGAGATGTCCGTTCGCCGATTAGCACCGAAGGAAGTCCAGCCCGCGAGCTTTGCGTTCACGGATGAGAACCTCGCGTTCGCCAAGCAGCAGATCGCGAAATATCCGGCCGGCCGGCAAGCCTCCGCGGTGATCGCCATCCTCTGGCGCGTCCAGGAACAGCACGACGGCTGGGTGTCGGAAGCCGCGATCCGCGCCGTCGCCGATCTGCTCGACATGCCCTATATCCGCGTGCTCGAAGTTGCGACCTTCTACACGATGTTCCAGCTCGCCCCCGTCGGCAAGAAGGCCCACGTCCAGGTCTGCGGCACCACGCCGTGCCGCCTGCGCGGCGCCGAGGATCTCATCCACGTCTGCGAGCACCGCATCCACCACGAGCCGTTCCATCTCTCCAAGGACGGCAATTTCAGCTGGGAAGAGGTGGAATGTCTCGGTGCCTGCGTGAATGCGCCGATGGTGCTGATCGGCAAGGACACCTATGAGGATTTGACCAAGGAAACCTTTGGCAAGGTGCTCGACGGCTTCGCCTCGGGCAATCCGCCGAAGCCCGGTCCGCAGAACGGCCGCCAGTTCTCGGCGCCGACGGGCGGGCCGACCACGCTGAAGGAGATCACCTGATGCGCGATCTCCCCGCAATTGGAGGAAACGAGGCCGTGAACAAATGGGGCTTCGTCGCCATGCATGCCGCGGTCGCGGCCGCCTTCATGTTCCTGCTGCAGCGCTTCGTGATGAACGCGACGCAGGAGAGCAGCCTACTCTGGGCGCTGACCTTCGCCGTCTGCGCCGCCGGACTTGCCTACAAGCAGTCCAATCGTTGATCGGAAAGCACTGAAATGCTCGAGGACAAGGACCGCATCTTCAAGAACCTCTACGGCCTCCACGACTGGGGGCTCGAGGGCGCGCGGCGCCGCGGCGCCTGGGATGGTACGAAGAATATCATCGACAAGGGCCGTGACTGGATCATCAACGAGATGAAGGCGTCGGGCCTGCGCGGGCGCGGTGGCGCCGGCTTCCCGACCGGCCTGAAATGGTCGTTCATGCCGAAGGAATCGACCGACGGCCGTCCGAGCTATCTCGTCGTCAACGCCGACGAATCCGAGCCCGGCACCTGCAAGGACCGCGAGATCATGCGGCACGATCCGCATCTCCTGATCGAGGGCTGCCTGATCGCGAGCTGCGCGATGAACGCGCATGCCTGCTACATCTATGTCCGCGGCGAGTTCATCCGCGAGCGCGAGCATCTCCAGGCCGCGATCGACCAGGCCTATGAGGCGAAGCTCGTCGGCAAGGACAACGTCAACGGCTGGCCGTTCGACATCTACGTCGCGCACGGCGCCGGCGCCTATATTTGCGGCGAGGAGACCGCGCTGCTCGAAAGCCTCGAAGGCAAGAAGGGCCAGCCGCGCCTGAAGCCGCCGTTCCCGGCCAATGTCGGCCTGTTCGGCTGCCCGACCACCGTCAACAACGTCGAGTCGATTGCGGTTGCGCCCGACATCCTGCGGCGCGGTGCGGCCTGGTTCGCCGGCATCGGCCGTCCGAACAATGTCGGCACCAAGCTGTTCTGCATCTCCGGTCATGTCGAGCGGCCCTGCAACGTCGAAGAGGCCATGGGCATTCCGTTCCGTGAGCTGATCGAGAAGCATTGCGGCGGCATCCGCGGCGGCTGGGACAACCTCAAGGCCGTGATCCCCGGCGGCTCGTCGGTGCGCATGGTGCCTGCCGAGCAGATCATCGACACGCCGATGGATTTCGACAGCTTGAGCAAGTTGCGCTCGGGCCTGGGCACCGCGGCCGTGATAGTGATGGACAAGTCGACCGACCTGATCCGCTCCATCGCCCGCATCTCCTATTTCTACAAGCATGAGAGCTGTGGCCAGTGCACGCCATGCCGCGAAGGCACCGGCTGGATGTGGCGCGTCTTGACCCGCATGGCCGACGGCCGCGCCCACAAGCGCGAGATCGACATGCTGCTCGAAGTCACAAAGCAGGTCGAAGGCCACACCATCTGCGCGCTCGGCGACGCAGCCGCCTGGCCGATCCAGGGCCTGATCGCGCATTTCCGTCACGAGATCGAAGCGCGCATCGACCAGTATTCGCACAAGGCTGACATCGACGATATCGGCGTCCGCGATCCCGTGAACATGGTCGCGGCGGAGTAAGAGAAATGACCAAGCTCATCATCGACGGCAAAGAGATCGATGTCCCCGCCGAATACACGCTGCTTCAGGCGTGCGAAGCCGCGGGCGCCGAGATTCCGCGCTTCTGCTATCACGAGCGGCTGTCGATCGCCGGCAATTGCCGGATGTGCCTCGTCGAAGTGAAGGGCGGCCCGAAGCCGGTTGCAAGCTGCGCCTGGGGCGTGCGCGATTGCCGTCCGGGCCCCAAGGGCGAGCCGCCGGAAATCTCCACGCGTTCGCCGATGGTGAAGAAGGCGCGCGAAGGCGTGATGGAATTCCTTCTCATCAACCACCCGCTGGATTGCCCGATCTGCGACCAGGGCGGCGAGTGCGACCTGCAGGACCAGGCGATGGGCTATGGTGTCGACACCAGCCGCTTCGCCGAGAACAAGCGCGCGGTCGAGGACAAGTACCTCGGCGCGCTGGTCAAGACCTCGATGAACCGCTGCATCCAGTGCACGCGCTGCGTCCGCTTCTCGGCGGAAGTCGCCGGCGCGCCCGAGATGGGCGCCACCGGACGCGGCGAGGACATGGAGATCACGACCTATCTCGAGCACGCGCTGACGTCCGAATTGCAGGGCAATCTCGTCGACATCTGCCCGGTCGGTGCGCTGACCTCGAAGCCCTATGCTTTTGCGGCGCGCCCGTGGGAGCTCGGCAAGACCCAGTCGATCGACGTGATGGACGGCATCGGCTCGGCGATCCGCGTCGACACCCGTGGCCGTGAGGTGATGCGCGTGCTGCCGCGCATCAACGAGGCCGTGAACGAGGAGTGGATCTCCGACAAGACCCGCCATGTCGTCGACGGCCTGCGCACCCAGCGCCTCGACCGGCCCTATATCCGCGAAGCCGGCAAGCTGCGGGCGGCGAGCTGGCCCGAAGCCTTCGCCGCGATCGCCGCGAAAGCGGCGCGCACCGACGGCAAGCGCATCGGCGCGATCGCCGGCGACCTCGCCGGCGTCGAAGAGATGTTCGCGCTGAAGGACCTGCTCGCCAAGTACGGCTCGGGCAATCTGGCGGTGCAGGGCGGCGACGCCTTCGATCCCGCGCTCGGCCGCGGCTCCTACATCTTCAATCCGACGCTGGTCGGCGTCGAGCAGGCCGACGCATTGCTCATCATCGGCGCCAATCCGCGCAAGGAAGCGGCCGTGTTCAACGCCCGCATCCGCAAGCGCTGGCGCGCGGGCGGCTTCAAGGTCGGCGTGATCGGCGCCAAGATCGACCTGACCTACGATTATGATCATCTGGGTGCAGGCACCGAGACGCTCGGCGAGCTCGCGGCCGGCAAGCACTCCTTCATGGACGTGCTGAAGAACGCCAAGAACCCGATTATCCTGGTCGGCGCAGGCGCGGCCTCGCGTCACGACGGCGCCGCCATTCTCGCCGCCGCCGCCAAGCTTGCGCTCGATGTCGGCGCGGTGAAGGACGGCTGGAACGGCTTTGGCGTGCTGCACGAGACCGCCTCGCGCGTCGGTGCGCTCGATATCGGCTTTGTCGCCGGTGCCGGCGGGCTGAACGCCGCGCAGATGACGACCTTCGGCACGCTGGACCTGCTGCTCCTGCTCGGCGCCGACGAGATCAAGCCGTCGGACGGTACCTTCGTCGTCTATATCGGCACCCATGGCGACCGCGGCGCGCATCGCGCCGACGTCATCCTGCCTGCCGCCGCCTACACCGAGAAGTCTGCGATCTACGTCAACACTGAAGGCCGCGTGCAGATGACAGGCCGCGCCGCGTTCCCGCCGGGCGAAGCCCGCGAGGACTGGGCGATCGTGCGTGCCCTGTCGGAGGCGCTCGGCAAGAAGCTCGGCTATGACTCGCTGTCGGCACTCCGCCAGGCGATCTTCAAGGCCGTGCCGCACCTGATGCGTCTCGACCAGATCGAAGCCGGCGCCGCCGACCAGATCAAGAAGCTGGCGGGGAAGGGCGGCTCGCCGGAGAAGGCGCCGTTCAAGCCGGCGATCGAGGACTTCTATTTGACCAACCCAATCGCGCGTGCATCCGCCGTGATGGCGGAATGCTCGCGGCTTGCCTCCGGGCAGATGCTGACCGCAGCGGAGTGAGCCGATGGAATTCTTCGAAAGCGCATTCTGGACCGGATTCCTCTGGCCGCTGATCATCATGGTCGCGGAGAGCGTCCTGGTGCTCGTCGTCCTGCTGGTCGCGATCGCCTACATCCTGCTCGCCGACCGCAAGATCTGGGCGGCGGTGCAGATCCGCCGCGGCCCGAACGTGGTCGGCCCCTGGGGCCTGCTGCAGTCCTTCGCGGACCTACTGAAGTTCGTGCTGAAGGAGCCGATCATCCCGTCCGGCGCCAACAAGGGCGTGTTTCTCCTTGCTCCCTTGGTCTCATGCGTGCTCGCGCTCGCGGCCTGGGCGGTGATCCCGACCAATCTCGGCTGGGTGATCTCCGACATCAATGTCGGCGTGCTCTTCATCTTCGCGATCTCGTCGCTGTCGATCTACGGCATCATCATGGCCGGCTGGTCGTCGAACTCGAAATACCCGTTCCTGGCCGCGCTGCGCTCGGCGGCGCAGATGGTGTCCTACGAGGTCTCGATCGGCTTCGTCATCATCACGGTGCTGCTCTGCGCCGGCACGCTGAACCTGTCGGCGGTCGTCGAGGCCCAGCATGCCCGTGGCCTTGCCAGCCTGATCGGGTTGCCGCAGCTCACCATCCTGAACTGGTATGTGTGGCCGCTGTTCCCGATGTTCGTGATCTTCTACGTCTCGGCGTTGGCGGAAACCAACCGTCCGCCGTTCGACCTCGTGGAAGCTGAATCAGAGCTCGTCGCCGGCTTCATGGTCGAATACGGCTCGACGCCGTATCTGCTGTTCATGCTCGGCGAGTATGTCGCGATCGTCACGATGTGCGCGCTGGCGACGATCCTGTTCCTCGGAGGCTGGCTGCCGCCGGTGGATCTGCCGCCCTTCAACTGGGTGCCGGGGATCATCTGGTTCTCGCTCAAAGTGTTCTTCATGTTCTTCCTGTTCGCGATGGCAAAGGCGATCGTGCCGCGCTACCGCTACGACCAATTGATGCGCCTCGGCTGGAAGGTTTTCCTGCCGCTGTCGCTGGCGATGGTGGTCGTGGTGGCTGGCGTGCTGCATTTCGCCGGCATCGCGCCGAAGTGAGGGCCGTCATGGGTATCAACATCAACGCCACTGCACGCTCGCTCCTGCTGTCGGAATTCGTCTCGGCGTTCTTCCTCGCCATGCGCTATTTCTTCCAGCCGAAGCCGACGCTGAACTATCCCTTCGAGAAGGGCCCGATCTCGCCGCGCTTCCGCGGCGAACATGCGCTGCGCCGCTATCCGAACGGCGAAGAGCGCTGCATCGCCTGCAAGCTGTGCGAAGCCATTTGCCCGGCGCAGGCCATCACCATCGAGGCCGGCCCGCGCCGCAACGACGGCACCCGCCGCACCGTGCGCTACGACATCGACATGGTGAAGTGCATCTATTGCGGCCTCTGCCAGGAGGCCTGTCCGGTCGACGCCATCGTCGAAGGTCCGAACTTCGAGTTCGCGACCGAGACCCGCGAGGAACTGTTCTATGACAAGGCCAAGCTGCTCGCCAATGGCGACCGCTGGGAACGCGAGATCGCGAAAGCGATCGAGCTCGACGCGCCGTACCGGTGAGATGAGAGCATGATCCTTCCCGCGCTGTTCTTCTATCTCTGCGCCGGCGTTTGCGTCGCCTCGGCGGTGATGGTGATTGTCTCGCGCAATCCCGTGCACTCCGTGCTGTACCTGATCCTGGCCTTCGTCAACGCCTCCGGCCTGTTCGTGCTGATGGGCGCCGAATTCCTCGCGATGATCCTGATCGTCGTCTATGTCGGCGCCGTCGCGGTGCTGTTCCTGTTCGTGATCATGATGCTCGACGTCGACTTCCTCGAGCTGCGCGAGGGCTTCATCGAGTACCTGCCGGTGGGCCTCGTGATCGGCGGCATCTTCCTGTTCGAGCTGCTGCTCACCGTCGGCTTCTGGGTCATCAACCCCGGCGTCTCCAAGACGATCACGGCGGCGATCCCGACCAATGTCAGCAACACCGAGGCGCTCGGGCTCGTGCTCTATACGAAGTACATCCACTACTTCCAGCTCGCGGGCATGGTGCTGCTGGTCGCCATGATTGGCGCCATCGTGCTGACGCTGCGCCACAAGGCGAACGTGAAGCGGCAGGACATCAACGTTCAGAATGCACGCACGCCCGAGATGGCGATGGCGATGCGCAAGGTGGCGTCGGGGCAGGGGCTCCAGGACAGCGACGCGGCGGAGTGGGTGAAATGACGATCGGGCTCGGACATTATCTGGCGGTCGGCGCGATCCTGTTCACGCTCGGGATCCTCGGCATCTTCCTGAACCGCAAGAACATCATCGTCATCCTGATGTCGATCGAGCTGATCCTGCTCTCGGTCAACATCAACCTCGTGGCATTCTCGACCTTCCTCGGCGACATCGTCGGCCAGGTCTTCGCATTGCTGGTGCTGACGGTTGCGGCTGCGGAAGCCGCGATCGGTCTCGCCATCCTGGTGGTCTATTTCCGCAACCGCGGCTCGATCGCGGTTGAGGACGTCAATCTGATGAAGGGCTGAGCTCAGTCATGGTTCAGGCGATTGTCTTTCTGCCTCTGCTGGGCGCCATCCTTGCTGGCCTGATCGCGCTGTTCGGCGCGCATGCCCGCAACCCCTCGGGCGACGCGGTCGAGCATCACGGCGATCATGGCCACGGCGACGCGCATGCGTCGGCGGCCCATGACGACCATGGTCACGACGATCACGCTCACGATGACCACGGCCATGGCCCGGTCGAGCCGCCGGCCGCGGGCTCGCGGGGCGCCGAGCTGATCACGACCGCGCTGCTGTTCGTCTCGGCGGCGCTGTCCTGGATGACGCTGGTCGATGTCGGCTTCATGCACCACGACATGCGCATTCCGCTGTTGCCCTGGATCATGTCGGGCGACCTCCAGGTCTACTGGACGCTGCGGGTCGACACGCTCACCGCCGTGATGCTGGTGGTGGTGACGACCGTGTCCTCGCTCGTGCACCTCTATTCCATCGGCTACATGGACGAGGATCCGTATCGGCCGCGCTTCTTCGGCTATCTCTCGCTGTTCACCTTCGCCATGCTGATGCTGGTGACGGCCGACAACCTCGTGCAGCTGTTCTTCGGCTGGGAAGGCGTGGGTCTCGCCAGCTATCTCCTGATCGGCTTCTGGTACCAGAAGCCGTCGGCGAACGCGGCGGCGATCAAGGCCTTCGTGGTCAACCGCGTCGGCGATTTCGGCTTCGCGCTCGGCATTTTCGCGATCTTCATGCTGACGAGCTCGACCGATTTCGAGACCATCTTCCATGCGGCGCCGAGCCTGACCGGCAAGACCATCGACTTCCTCGGCTGGCACGCCGACGCGCTGACCCTGACCTGCCTCCTGCTGTTCATGGGCGCGATGGGCAAGTCGGCGCAGTTCCTGCTGCACACCTGGTTGCCGGACGCGATGGAAGGCCCGACCCCGGTCTCCGCGCTGATCCACGCCGCGACCATGGTGACCGCCGGCGTGTTCATGGTGGCGCGCCTGTCGCCGCTGTTCGAGCTCGCGCCGAACGCGCAGGCCGTCGTGATGTTCTTCGGCGCCACCACGGCGTTCTTCGCCGCGACCATCGGCCTCGTCCAGAACGACATCAAGCGCATCGTCGCGTACTCGACCTGTTCGCAGCTCGGCTACATGTTCGTGGCGATGGGAGCAGGGGCCTATTCGGTCGGCATGTTCCACCTGTTCACGCACGCCTTCTTCAAGGCGCTGCTGTTCTTGGGCTCCGGCTCGGTGATCTACGCGATGCACCACGAGCAGGACATCCGCAACATGGGCGGCCTCTGGCGCAAGATCCCCTACACCTATGCGGTGATGGTGATCGGCACGCTGGCGCTTACGGGCTTCCCGCTCACGGCGGGCTATTTCTCCAAGGACGCGATCATCGAGTCCGCCTACGCCTCGCATAATCCGTTCGCGATGTACGGCTTCCTGATGACGGTCGTCGCCGCCGGCCTGACCTCGTTCTACTCCTGGCGCCTGATCTTCAAGACCTTCCACGGCGAGCCCCATGACGAGCATCACTACGAGGCTGCGCATGAGGCTCCGATGTGGATACTGGTCCCGATCGGCGTTCTCGCGGTCGGCTCGATCGTCGCGGGCTTCCCGTTCAAGGAGCTGTTCGCCGGTCACGGCGTCGAGGAGTTCTTCCGCGAGTCCGTGAAGATGAACCCGCACATCATCGAGGAGATGCACCACATCCCCGAGACCATCGCCATCCTGCCGACGGTGATGATGGTGCTGGGCTTCCTGGTGTCGTACCTGTTCTACATCCGCCGGCCGTATCTGCCGGTCGAGCTCGCGAACACGCAGCCGATGCTGTACCAGTTCCTGCTCAACAAATGGTACTTCGACGAGCTCTACGAGGTCATCTTCGTCCGCCCGGCGAAGTGGATCGGCTATCAGCTCTGGAAGAAGGGCGATGGCTTCATCATCGACGGCCTCGGCCCCGACGGTATCTCGGCCCGCGTGCTGGACGTCACCCGCAACGTGGTGAAGATCCAGACCGGCTATCTCTATCACTACGCGTTCGCCATGCTGATCGGCGCCGCCGGCCTGATCACCTGGTTCATGTTCGGCTTTGGAGGCCAGTAAATGACAACCTGGCCAATCCTTTCGGTCACGACGTTCCTGCCGCTGGTTGGCGCGCTGATCGTCTATCTCAGCCGAGGCGATGACGAGGCGGCCCGGCGCAATGCGCGCTGGATCGCGCTGTGGACCACGCTGATCACCTTCGCGGTGTCGGTGATCCTGGTGATGCGCTTCGATCCGTCGAGCGCCGACTTCCAGTTCGTCGAGAAGGCGAACTGGCTCGCCACCGGCATCACCTACCACATGGGCGTCGACGGCATCTCGCTGCCGCTGGTGATCCTGACCACCGCCATCATGCCGTTCTGCATCATCGCGAGCTGGAAGGCGATCACCAACCGCGTCCGCGAATACATGATGGCGTTCCTGATCCTGGAAACGCTGATGATCGGCACCTTCTCGGCGCTCGATCTCGTGCTGTTCTACCTGTTCTTCGAGGGCGGCCTGATCCCGATGTTCCTGATCATCGGCGTCTGGGGCGGTCCGCGCCGGGTCTACGCGTCGTTCAAGTTCTTCCTCTACACGCTGCTCGGCTCGGTGCTGATGCTGCTCGCCATCATGGCGCTGTACTGGAACGGCGGCACCACCGACATCCCGACCCTGATGCACACCGCCGTGCCGCGATCCCTGCAGACCTGGGCGTGGCTCGCCTTCTTCGCGTCGTTCGCGGTGAAGATGCCGATGTGGCCGGTGCACACCTGGCTCCCCGACGCCCACGTCGAGGCGCCGACCGCGGGCTCGGTGGTTCTGGCCGCGATCCTGCTGAAGATGGGCGGCTATGGCTTCCTGCGCTTCTCGCTGCCGATGTTCCCCCTGGCCTCGCACGACTTCGCGCCGCTGATCTTCACGCTCTCCGCGATTGCGATCATCTACACCTCGCTGGTGGCGCTGATGCAGGAGGACATGAAGAAGCTGATCGCGTACTCGTCAGTGGCGCATATGGGCTTCGTCACCATGGGCATCTTCGCCGGCACCATGCAGGGCGTCGCCGGCGGCGTGTTCCAGATGATCTCGCACGGCATCGTCTCCGGCGCGCTGTTCCTCTGCGTCGGCATCGTCTACGACCGCATGCACACCCGCGAGATCGCGGCCTATGGCGGCCTCGTCAACCGGATGCCGCTCTACGCGCTGACCTTCATGATCTTCACCATGGCCAATGTCGGTCTGCCCGGCACCTCCGGCTTCGTCGGCGAGTTCATGACGCTGCTCGGCACCTTCAAGGTCTCGATCCCGACCGCGTTCTTCGCGACCTTCGGCGTGATCCTGTCGGCCTGCTACGCGCTGTGGCTGTACCGCAAGGTCGTGTTCGGGGCGCTGGTCAAGCCGTCGCTGGCGAGCATGAAGGATCTCACTTTCCGCGAGTGCGTGACGCTGTTCCCGCTGATCGCGCTGACGATCCTGTTCGGCGTCTATCCGAAGCCGGTGCTCGATATGTCGGCCGTCTCGGTCCAGCAACTCGTCAACAATTACAACACCGCTGTGACGGCCGTGAAGGCCGCCGCACTGCTCCAGTGATCGGGCAGGTCAGGATATCGCCATGAGCTTTGAGACTGCAGGTTATCAACTGGCGCCGGTGCTGCCCGAGATTGTGCTCGCGGTCGGCGCCATGGCACTCTTGATGCTGGGGGCCTATCGCGGGCAGGAGACCACCAGGACCGTCACGACGCTTTCGGTCCTGCTGCTGGTCGTGGTCGGCGTGCTCGTCTACGCGCAGCCTGCGGGCAAGCACGTCACCTTCGGCGGCAGCTTCATCGTCGACGATTTTGCCCGCTTCATGAAGATCCTGGCCCTGATCGGCTCGGCGGTGACGCTGGTGCTGTCGACCGAGTTCCTGTCGGACCCGTCGCGCCGGATCTTCGAATACGCGATCCTGGTGCTGCTCTCGACGCTCGGCATGATGGTGCTGATCTCGGCCGGCGACTTGATCTCGCTCTATCTCGGCCTCGAGCTGATGTCGCTCGCGCTCTATGTCGTGGCGGCCTCGAACCGCGACAACGCCAAGTCGACCGAAGCCGGCCTAAAGTACTTCGTGCTCGGCGCGCTGTCCTCGGGCATGCTGCTCTACGGTTCCTCGCTGGTCTACGGCTTCACCGGCACGGTCAGCTTCACCGGCATCGCGGCGGCCGCGACGGTCTCGAATATCGGCCTGGTGTTCGGCCTGGTCTTCCTGCTCGCCGGCCTCTGCTTCAAGGTCTCGGCCGTGCCGTTCCACATGTGGACGCCTGACGTCTACGAGGGCGCGCCGACGCCGGTCACCGCCTTCTTCGCCTCGGCGCCGAAGGTGGCCGCGCTCGCCGTTTTCACGCGCGTCACGCTGACCGCGTTCCCCGGCATCGTCTCGCAGTGGCAGCAGATCCTGGTGTTCGTGGCGATCGCCTCGATGGCGCTCGGCTCTTTCGCCGCGATCGGCCAGTCCAACATCAAGCGCCTGATGGCTTATTCCTCGATCGGCCACATGGGCTTTGCCCTGGTCGGCCTCGCCTCCGGCACGGTCGAGGGCGCGCAGGGCGTCTTGATGTACATCGTGATCTATGTGGCGATGACGCTCGGCTCGTTCTCGGTCATTCTGGCGATGAAGCGCAACGGCCAGGCCGTCGAGAAGATCAGCGATTTCGCCGGTCTGTCGCGGACCAATCCGCTGCTCGCCTTCATGTTCGCGATGCTGCTGTTTTCGCTCGCCGGAATCCCGCCGCTCGCCGGCTTCTTCGCCAAATGGTACGTCTTCGTCGCCGCCATCAAGGCGAACCTGTTCACGCTCGCCGTCATCGGCGTGTTGACCAGCGTCGTGGGCGCCTACTACTACCTGACCATCGTCAAGACGATGTACTTCGACGAGCCGGCCGGTCAGGTCGATCCGGTGCGCGTCGAGGTGAAGACTGTGCTGGCTGTCTTTGGCCTGTTCAACATCCTCTTCGCGCTGTTCGCGGGCCCGGTGGTGAGCGTCGCCTCCGCCGCGGCAAAGTCGCTGTTTTAGGATGGGGTTCGCGCTCGGTCCTCGCGCACTCTCGGCGGGCTACAAGCTCGCAGCTTTCGAACGGACCGGCTCGACCAACACCGACGCCATCGAGCACGCGCGGGCCGGCGAACGCGGCCCGATGTGGTTCGTCACCTCCAACCAGACCGCCGGTCGTGGCCGGCGCCAGCGCGCCTGGATCGCGCCAAAGGGCAATCTCGCCGCGAGCGTCCTCGAGGTGCTGGATATTGCGCCTGCGGTTGCCGCCACCATCGGGTTTGCGGCGGGGCTTGCGGAAGAGGCTGCCCTGGAGAAGGTCAGCCTCGAGGCCGCGCTCCGGCTTGGTCCTGACAGGCCCAGATACGCCCTGAAATGGCCGAATGACGTCCTCGCGGGCGGCAAGAAGCTGGTCGGCATTGGGCTCGAAGCCGAGGCCATCGGCGATCGTCTCGCCGTCGTGGTCGGCATCGGCACCAACGTCGTGGCGGCGCCGGAGGGCACGCCGACGCCGGCCGTGTCGTTGGCCGCGCTCGGCGTCCAGATCAGCGCCGAAGAGCTGTTCTCGGCGCTGTCCGACGCCTGGGTCGAGTTCCTCGGCATCTGGGACAATGGCCGCGGCTTTGCGGAGATCCGCAAGCTGTGGCTGGAGCGCGCCTGCGGCCTCGGCGAACGGGTCGCGATCAACACGGGGACGATGACGCTGGAAGGCATTTTCGACACCATCGACGACACCGGCTGCCTGATCGTCCGCACCGTTGACGGCCGACGCCTGCCGGTGGCGGCCGGCGAGGTGTTCTTCGGCTCGGCCGCCTCCGTGGGAGCTGCGTGATGGCGAAGCCTGACGAACTGGTATTTGCGCCGCTCGGCGGCGTCGGTGAGATCGGCATGAATTTGTCGATCTACGGCCTCGGCAACCGCCAGCAGCGCGCCTGGCTGGCGGTCGATCTCGGCGTCTCCTTCGGCGACGAGGAGCATCTGCCGGGCATCGACCTGATCATGCCCGACATCAGCTTCCTGGAGAAGGAACGCAAGAATCTGATGGGCCTGGTGCTCACCCACGCCCATGAGGACCATTTCGGCGCCATCATCGACCTCTGGCCGAAGCTGAAATGCCCGATCTATGCCACGCAGTTCAGCGCGGCGCTGTTCGAGGCCAAATGCGCCGCCGAGCGCAACGCGCCGAAAATCCCCGTGACGGTGGTGCCGTCGGGCGGCCGCGTCGATATCGGCCCGTTCAACGTCGAGTTCATTCCCGTCGCGCATTCGATCCCGGAAGCGCACGCGCTGGCGATCCACACTGACGTCGGCACGGTGCTGCACACCGGCGACTGGAAGATCGACCCGACCCCGACGCTCGGGAGCCCGACCGACGAGAAGCGGCTGCGCGAACTCGGCGAGGAGGGCGTGCTCGCCCTGATCGGCGATTCCACCAATGCCGTGCGTGACGGCCGCTCGCCCTCGGAAGCCGAGGTCGCGCGAACCATCATCGATCTGGTCAAGGGCGCCAAGGGCCGCGTCGCGGTGACGACCTTCGCCTCCAACGTCGCGCGCATCAAGGCCGTCGCTGCCGCGGCCAGGGCTGCCGATCGCGAGGTCGTCGTGGTCGGCCGCGCCATGGAGCGCGTGGTGCAGGTCGCGCGCGAGACCGGTTATCTCGACGGCGTGCAGAATTTCCGCTCGCCCGAGGTCTACGGCCATCTTCCGCAGGACAAGGTGCTGGCGCTGTGCACAGGCAGCCAGGGCGAGCCGCGCGCGGCACTGGCGCGCATCGCCAATGACGACCATCCCGAGATCACGCTCAACCGCGGCGACAGCGTGATCTTCTCCTCCCGCACCATCCCGGGCAACGAGAAGGCCGTCGGCTCCATCATCAACAATCTGGTGCTGCAGGGCGTCGAGGTCCTCACCGACCGCGACCATCTGGTCCACGTCTCCGGCCATCCCCGCCGCGACGAATTGCGCGACATGATCGCCTGGACCAAGCCGCAGCTCCTGATCCCCGTCCATGGCGAGGCGCTGCACCTGAACGAGCATGCCAAGCTCGCGCGCGCCGCCGGCGTGCCGCGCGTCCTGGTCGTTCGCAACGGCGACCTGATCAAGCTCGGCCCGGGTGATCCCGGCATCATCGGCGAGGTGCCCTCCGGCCGGATCTACAAGGACGGCACGATCTTGGAGGACTCCAAGTCCCGCGCCGTGGTCGAGCGCCGCCGTATGGCTTTCTCCGGCTGCGCCTTCGTCGCGGTCGCGATGACGGAGCAGGGCGAGCTTGCCGACGATCCCGAGGTCGATCTCGTCGGCATTCCCGAGAAGAACCGGGACGGCGAGCCCTTCGACGACCTCGTCTTCGATGCCGTGGTCTCCACCATCGAGGGCCTGCCGAAGGCGCGCCGCCGCGATGCGGATGCCCTGGCTGAGTCGGTGCGACGCGCTGTCCGGGCCGTCATCAACGAACATTGGGGCAAAAAGCCCCCCTGTCTGGTACATGTCCTGACGGTGTAGTTGAGCATGGTCTTCGGATCATGCGCTGAGGGAGAAGAAACATGCTGGGTCGCCTCAACCACGTCGCGATCGCGACCAAGGACGCCGTCAAGTCCGCGAAGATCTATGGCGCGGCGTTCGGGGCGCAGATCTCGGAGGCGGTCGCGCTGCCCGAGCATGGCGTCACCACCGTGTTCGCGACGCTGCCCAATACCAAGATCGAGTTCATCGAGCCACTCGGCGAGGCCTCGCCGATCGCGAAGTTCCTCGAGCGCAATGCCGACGGCGGCATCCATCACATCTGCTACGAGGTCGTCGACATCATCGCCTCGCGCGACACGCTGGTGAAGGAGGGCGCGCGGGTGCTCGGCGACGGCGTGCCGAAGATCGGCGCCCACGGCAAGCCGGTGCTGTTCCTGCACCCGAAGGACTTTTCCGGGGCGCTGGTCGAAATCGAGCAGGCGTAGGGCGCCGGATCATGGCCATCCAGATATCGACCGCGCTTGCGATCTACTTCGTCATCTGGTGGATCGCGCTGTTTCTGACGCTGCCGTTCGGCGTGCGCAGCCAGCACGAGGACGGCGTCGGCGCGCCCGGCACCGACCCCGGCGCACCGGTCCTGACGCGGATGAGAGGCAAGCTGATCTGGACCACGATCATCTCGGCGATCATCTACGGGATCGGCATCGCCGCCTATCATGCCGGCTATCTTTCGATCGAACGCTTGTCAAAATTGATGGGAATGCCGTTCTAGAGCTGTCGCTCGCTGGAGCGGAGGCTATCGCATTCGTGAGCGGTTTCCCTGCGGCGCATCCTTCGAGACGCCCGCCTTTGGCGGGCTCCTCAGGATGAGGACGGGGTGCGGGGCAGCAGTTTCAACGGGCACCGATATCCGTTAGCCTCATCCTGAGGAGACCGCGAAGCGGTCGTCTCGGAGGACGAGGCGTGCGCGTGCTTTGTCTTGCTTGGAATTTTGTGCTTGTTTTATTGGGGGGAAACGAATGACTTTTCAGCGGATTGTCATCGCGCTTCTGGTGCTGATCGTCGCCGGCCTTGGCGCCATCGGCTATTTCGAGTGGAAGATGGCCGTGCAGGTCCGAACGCTGAAGGCGTTCATCGAGGGCTCTGTCTTCAACGAAGCCGTGATGGCCTGCGAGCAGGCCAAGAGCTCGACGCCGTTCAAGTGGAACGGGGGCAAGAGCACCTCGGTGATCGGCCTGAACTCGGTCAAGCTGGACAAATCCACCGTCAGCGCCAGCTACACGCTGGTGGCGGACAGCGTTTATTGTGATTACGATCCCATCAAAAGAAAGGCCGAGATCGGCTCGAGCTTCCTGGAGCGGGAGTAACGATCCGGCCATGCCAAGAGCATGATCCGGAAAAGTGCGAAGCGGTTTTCCGATAAGATCATGCTCAAATACCATGGGGTGGGATCGTCATGGCCGACGCGGGGGACTACCGGATTCTGCACGAGGCGGCCTTGCGGGACCATCTCGCGGGCATTCCCGACCTGAAGGCACTCATCGGCGGCGAGCCGGCCGCCTGGGGCATCACCGAGGTCGGCGACGGCAATCTCAATCTCGTCTTCATCGTCAAGGGCACGCGCGGCGGCGTCGCCGTGAAGCAGGCGCTGCCCTACGTCCGCCTCGTCGGCGAGAGCTGGCCGCTGCCGCTGTCGCGGGCCCATTACGAATATCTCGCTTTGTCGAAGCAGGCCCAGCTCGCGCCCGGTCTCGTGCCGGCCCTGCTGCACCACAACGAGACGCTGGCGCTGACGGTAATGGAGCTGCTCGAGCCCCACATCATCATGCGCAAGGGGATGGTCGCCGCAACGCAATATCCCGGTTTCGTGGACGACATCACCACCTTCATGGCGCGCACCCTGTGCTTCACCTCGGACCTCGCGCTGTCGGCGGCCGAGAAGAAGCAGGGCATCGCCGCCTTTGCCGGCAACCACGCGCTCTGCAAGATCACCGAGGATCTGATCTTCACCGATCCCTACCGCATTGCCGAGCAGAACCGCTGGACCGCGCCTTATCTCGACGGACTGGCCGCAGAGCTGCGCGATGACATGGAGCTGCATGTCGCGATCTCCCGGCTGAAGCTGAAGTTCATGGCAAGCCCCGAGGCACTGCTCCATGGCGATCTCCACACCGGCTCGATCATGGTGACGGAGAGCCAGACGCGCGTGATCGATCCCGAATTCGCATTCTACGGCCCAATGGGATTCGACGTCGGCGCCGTGCTCGCGAACCTTCTGATGGCCTATTTTGCCTCGGCCGGTCACGAGCGTACGCCGGGTGAACGGCAGGCGTTTGAAAGCTGGGTGCTGGAAACGGTCGAGAAAGTCTGGAACGAGTTCGCCCGCAAGTTCCTCGATCTCTGGCGCGCTGGCGCCACCGGCGACGCCTATCCGGCCTCGCTCTTCGCCGGCGAGAAGGGCGCCGCGCACCTGGAAGCCGAGCGGCAGGCTTACATGCAGCGGCTGTTCACTGACACCGTCGGCTTCGCCGCCGCCAAAACCCTCCGCCGTATCTTCGGCCTCGCCCACAACATCGACTTCGAGCTGATCGAGGACCCGCGGAGACGGGCGATCAGCGAGGCTCGCGCCGTGCGGCTGGCGAGAGCGATGATGGTGGAGGCGGGGGCATTTCCGAACATCTCGGACGTCACCGGCGCAGCGCGAAAACTGCGCGATTGGCAGCCGGAGTTTGCGAACGACTAGGGGCCGATGCGCTTCAATAAAGCCGCATCGGTAGCAGGACGCCGTCCGTACCGGCCAGCAGGCCCCAGGTCTCGTTGGCCGCGACCTCGAACTCCCGATTCTGAACCGTGCCGCCGTCGACCTTGAGGGTGACCTTGTACTTGCCGGGCGGCAGATCGATCTTTTGGCTGTCCGGTATTTCGGCTGCGGCGGAGTCGGAGTGCGCCAGTTTCTCGCCGGCGTGCGCCGCCAGCTTGATGGTCTGGTCGGCGACGGTGATGACCGCCCCGTCGTCCGACTTGTTGCCGAGCATCAGCTTTGCCTGCCTCGGCCTCGGCAGGAGGCCGGCATTCGCGATACCCGGCTTGCGCAGCGAAAGTTCGGCGATTGTCCTGTCGTCCTGACGGGAAAGCCGGAGCAGGACCGGTCCACGGGCCGTCGTGAAGGTGATCACGGCCCGGTCCGGTTCGACCACCGTCTCAATCCAGCCACGCTTGCCGAGCTCGGCGCGATAGAAGCCGAGCACAGCCGTGAGATCGCGCGGGGTCTCGGCGTAGACCGACGTGATGAACGGCGAGTTCTTCGCCGTAGCGATGCTCCAGCTTTCGGGCAGTGGCAGACCGGTGCCCTGGGAAACCCTGGCTTCGAAACCCGCACCTGCGCCCCGTGCGACCGCTCTGACGGGGATGCTCAGCAGTCGTTCGACGAAATTATCCGCAGTCTCATGGCCCCGGACCGCCCACCACGTTTCGTCAAGATAGTCGTTCACGCCGGTGGTGCGACTCCAGCTGAACCGGATGCTGTCCGCCTCGCTGTACCGGCCGAGGCTGGCCGCGACCGGGCTTGCCAGCACGGCCGTGGCGGCGAGCAGTCCGCCCGCGAGCAAGATACCTAGCGTTCGGCGATTCATTTTTTCCGTGATCCCTGGGGCTCAGATAACGATCCTGAGCTTGGTCGCGTTGATCACGAAAAATGTTCACTGGTTCTGGTCGTTCGATGACGCACCGCGTCAATCGGTTGCCTCAGGAACCGGCATCGGCTGCCACCAAAACGGAGCTTGCATTCGACAGGCTGCGAATGATCAAATCCCTGATCGGAATGCCTGCGTTGTTGGGGGAACACATGATGTTCAGGATGATGGCGATTGTCGCGGGCTTGGGTCTGGCGCTGGCCGCCCCGGCAGAGGCCCAGACACCGCGCAAGGGCGGAACCATCCGCATGACGGCGCCCTACGGTTCGAGTTTCACGAGCCTCGATATTCACACCACGCAGCGCGCCCAGGACGAGATCTACGCCAAGGCGCTGCACCGGTCGCTCTACATCTGGAATTCCGCGGAGGGCAAGCCGGTTCTGGAGCTCGCCAAGGAGGACGTGGTCTCGGGCGGCGGTCTCGTTCACACCTTCAAGCTGCGCGACGACGCCTATTTCCACAACGGCCGCAAGATGACCGCCGACGACGTCATCTGGTCCTACAACCGCATCATGGACGGCACCAAGGCCTATCCCGGCGCGCGCTTTGTCCGCGTGATCGAGGGCGCGGCCGCGGTCGAGAAGGGCCAGGCCAAGGAGATCTCCGGCCTGAAGAAGATCGACGACTTCACCCTCGAAATGAAGCTGACCGAGAAGGTCGATCCGGGATTCTACTTCTTCACGGCGCTGACCTCGATCTATCCCGCCGACGAGGCCGCCAAGGAGAGCTTCATCCAGAAGCCGATCGGTCTCGGGCCATTCAAGTTCGTCGAGCACGTGCCAGGTTCGCGCATCGTTCTGGAGCGGTGGGACCGGTTCTACAAGCCGGGCAAGCCCTACGCCGACAAGGTCATCGTGTCGATCATGGGCGAGGCCGCGGCGCGCGATGTCGCCTTCCGCAACAAGGAGATCGACACCTCGGTGCTGGGACCTGCGCAATATGTCGCCTATCAGTCCGACGCCGACCTCAAGGGCACCATCGTCGAAGTCGCCGAGGTCTTCACGCGTTACATGGGCATGAATCCCTCGTTCAAGCCGTTCACCGACAAGCGCGTCCGGCAGGCGATCAACTACGCGATCGATACCGACCTGATCATCAACAAGCTGGTCAAGGGCAAGGCCTATCGCGCCACCAGCTGGCTGCCGTTGACATCTCCAGCCTACGACAAGGCGATGAAGCCTTACCCCTACGATCCCGCCAAGGCCAAGCAGCTGCTCGCGGAGGCCGGCTATCCGCAGGGCTTCGAATTCGAATGGACCACCAGCCAGAATGAAAGCTGGGGTCTGCCGATCGTCTCGGCCGTGATCCCGATGCTGGACAAGGTCGGCATCAAGGCGAAGGTCAAGCAGGTCGAGACCGCGGTGCTGGCGGAGGTGGTGCGCAGCGGCGACTACCAGGCCTTCATCTATTCCCAGGCGACCGGCCCGGATCCCCAGGCCGCGCTCAAATGCTTCCACTCCTCGACGCCACAACCTGCCTGCAACTACATGAACTACAAGAATCCCGAGTTCGACAAATTGATCGATGCGGCAGGGCAGGCCGACGATCCTGCAAAGCGCACCGAGCTGCTGCAAAAGGCCAATGCGCTGCTCTATGAGGAAGCGCCGGTCTGGTTCTTCAACTACAACAAGGCGGTCATGGCGGTGCAGCCGTGGCTCAAGGGCGTTCAGCTCAATGCGACGGAGCTGACCCACCAGAACGTCGAAGACCTCTGGGTCGACGAGACCTCGCCCGCGAAGTGACACGCGCTCTCGCGCTCCCTCCATCGCGACGAGCGGTGGGGGGAGAGAGGAAAAGCCTGGATGCTCTCGTTCCTGCTCCGCCGTCTTCTGCAAACCATTCCGACCGTGCTCGCTGTCGTGCTGCTGGTCTTCGTGCTGTTCAGCGTCGTTCCCGGCAGCATCGTCTCATCCATGAGCGACGACAGCGATCCCCAGGTCGAGCTGCGCATGAAGAAGCAGCTCGGCCTCGACGATCCCCTCTATTGGCGTTTCGGCGCCTACATCGCCAAGCTCGCGACCGGTGACTTCGGCACCTCGTTCCGGACCCGCGAGCCTGTCACGACCATGATCGCCAAACGGGCCTGGCCGACGCTGCAGCTCATCTTCACGGCCATGACGTTTGCGATTTTGATCGGTGTTCCCCTTGGTTTCATCGCAGCGCTGAAACCCGGGGGCATCGTCGATACGCTCGCCATGGTGCTGGCGGTGTCGGGCCTTTCCATTGCCAAATTCTGGCTCGGATTGGTGCTGATGTATCTGTTTGCGTTGAAGCTCGGCTGGCTGCCGAGCTTCGGCTATGGCGATGGAGGGCTGAAATATCTGCTTCTGCCGGCCGTGACGCTCGGCGTCTCGCCGATGGCGCTATTTGCCCGCACGACGCGCGCCGCGGTCCTCGAGATCATGACCGCTGATTTCGTCCGCACCGCGCGCTCGAAGGGCATGAGCGAGACGCGTGTCGTGAAGTGGCATGTGATGCGCAACGCGCTCGTCATCATTCTCACCACCGTCGGCCTTCAGTTCGGCGGGTTGATGGGGCAGGCGGTCGTGGTCGAGAAACTGTTCTCCTGGCCGGGCATCGGTTCGCTGCTCGTCGACAGTGTGCTCCAGCGTGACATTCCCGCCGTCCAAGGCTCCATTCTCGTGGTGGTGCTGGCCTTTCTCGCGATCAATCTGCTGATCGACGTGCTCTACGGCGTGATCGATCCCAGGATCAGATACGCATGAAGCTTCGCGCCAATCTCATCATCGGTGGCGCGCTGTTCGCGCTCGCGATCCTGGTCGGCCTGCTCGCGCCCTGGCTGGCGCACACCGATCCCGTCCTGGACGCCAACCTCATGAACGCGGAGGAGCCTCCGAGCTGGACCTGGTGGTTCGGCACCGACGACCAGGGCCGCGACATCTATTCCCGCGTCGTCTACGGCGCCCGCGTCTCGCTGACCGTCGGCATCGTCTCGCAGCTCATCAACAGCGTCATCGGCGTCGCGCTGGGCTTGAGCGCGGGCTATTGGGGCGGCTGGTGGGACGATTTCGTCAACGGCCTGACCAATCTGATGCTCGCGATCCCCTCGCTGATCTTCGCGCTCGCGATCATGGCGGTGCTTGGCCCCGGCCTCACCAGCCTGCTGATCGCGCTCGGCCTGACCAACTGGTCCTTCACGTGCCGGATCGCCCGCGCGTCGGCGCTGTCGCTCCGGAGCCAGGGCTATGTCCAGGCGGCAACCGTGCTCGGCTACGGCGATCTGCGGATCATGATCACGCAGCTGCTGCCGAACATGCTCGGCCCCATCGTCGTCATCGGCACGCTGGGCATGGGCAGCGCGGTCCTGTCGGAAGCCGCATTGTCGTTCCTCGGCCTCGGCGTCCGTCCGCCGTTTCCGAGCTGGGGCAGCATGTTGTCGGACGCCCGCGACCAGATCACGACGGCGCCGTGGCTCTCGGTGTTTCCTGGCCTTGCCATCTTCCTGACGGTGCTTGGCCTCAACCTGCTCGGCGATGGCCTGCGCGACATTCTCGATCCACAATCGCGGAGCCGGCGGACATGACCGGCGCGCCGCTGATCGAAGTCGAGGATCTGCGCATCGATCTCGACGATGGATCGAGGCGCGTTGCGGCGGCCGAGGGCATTTCATTTCGCATTGATCGCGGCGAGACGTTCGGCCTTGTCGGCGAATCCGGCTGCGGCAAGAGCATCACGGCGCTCGCCTTGATCGGCCTGTTGCGGCAGCCGCTGTCGATCGGCGGCGGCGTCATCCGGTTTGAGGGACGGGAGATCCAGCACCTTTCCGCGGCCAGGCAGCGGGAGCTGCGCGGCAATCGCATCGCCATGATCTTCCAGGAGCCGATGACGGCGCTGAACCCGGTCTCGCCGGTGGGCCGGCAGATCGCCGAGATGTTCGTGCTGCACAAGGGCAAGAGCTGGCGGGAAGCCAACCAGCTTGCGGTCGAGGCGCTGGCGAGCGTCCGCGTCCCCGCACCCGAGCGACGCGTCAACGATTACCCGCACCAGCTGTCCGGCGGCATGCGTCAGCGCGTCATGATCGCCATCGCCCTCGCATGCGGTCCGGACCTCCTGATCGCCGACGAACCGACCACCGCGCTCGACGTGACGGTGCAGGCGGAAATCATCGAGCTGATGCGCAATCTGTGCGCCGAGAGGGGGACGGCGATCCTGATGATCAGCCACGATCTCGGCCTCGTCGCCAATGTCTGCCGCCGTGTCGCCGTCATGTATGCCGGCCGCATCGTCGAGGAGCGCGGCTCTGCCGATATTTTCCGGGCGCCTTCGCATCCCTATACGCAGGGCCTGGTCGCCTCGCTGCCGCGGCTGGGCAGTCGGGCCGCGCTTGGCCGCACCAGGCTCAAGGAGATCGCGGGCGTGGTTCCAGCCATCACGAATTTCCCGGATGGCTGCCGGTTCAATCCGCGCTGTACGCAGGCCACCGAGATCTGCCGCACGGTTGCGCCGCAGACGGATTTGCTGGGGGCCGGCGGTCTGGTGAGGTGTCACCACCATGCATGAGCCACAGGGGAGGCCGGACGACGATCTCATCCTCAGCGTCGAGGATCTCGCGGTTCATTTTCCGATGGGGGGCGGCCTGCTGGGCCGCGGCCGGCGGGTGCTCCGTGCCGTCGACGGTGTCGATCTCAGGCTTCGACGAGGCGAATGCCTCGGCCTTGTCGGCGAGTCCGGCTCGGGCAAGTCGACGGTCGCATTGTCGATCCTGGGTCTGTTGATGCCGACGCGCGGCCGCATCGTGCTGGACGGGCAGGTGGTGACGAACAGGCAATCCGGCGACCGAAAGTCGCTTGCCCGCACCGTGCAGATCGTCTTTCAGGATCCCTACGCCTCGCTCAATCCCCGCCAGACCGTGCGCCGCACGCTGGAAGATCCCCTGCGTGTGCATGGCGTGACCGCAAAAAGCGAGATCGAGGACCGTGTTGCGACGATGCTGCGGCATGTCGGCCTGCGGCCGGAACAGGCCGACCGCTATCCGCATGAATTCTCCGGCGGCCAGCGCCAGCGCATCGGGATTGCGCGCGCCCTGATCCTCAATCCCAGGATCGTCATCTGCGACGAGCCCGTGTCGGCGCTCGACGTCTCGATCCGCGCCCAGATCATCAATTTGCTGCTGGAATTGAAGGACACGCTCGGTCTTTCCTACATCATGATCAGCCACGACCTCGGCGTCGTCGAGCACATGAGCGACCGCGTCGCCGTCATGTATCTCGGCCGCATCGTCGAGAACGGCCACTGGCGCGAAATCTTCGAGCGGCCGGCGCACCCCTATACGCAAGCCCTGATCGCGGCCATCCCCGATCCGCTGCGTCATGCGTCGTTAGCGACGACAGGGGGCGACCTTCCGAACCCGCTCAATCCGCCAAACGGATGCGCCTTCAGCCCGCGTTGCCAGTACGCGGAGGCCGTGTGTCGCCACGAGCCCGGTCCGGTGCTGGAAACGCGCGCCGATGGACATGAGGTGAGGTGCTGGCGGGCTGACGAGATTGCTGGGCAGACGGCATTGGCCTCGACCGGAGGCGAGCATCCCTAGGGATGGAAGGCGCGTCCGTCGCGGTCAAAAGCGTCGCTCTAGTGGGCCGCTAGTCACGTCCGGTCTGTCCTGACAGGCGGACGACTTTTGGGATCCGCCCATGGGCAATCGCCTGGGGTTGATCCTTGGCGCGGTCCAATCGCGTACCGCCCCATTTTTATGTGTGCTACATGGTTGGCTAGCAAAATGTAGCAGGAAAGGCAGATCATGACTGACGATCAGGTCAATCTCGTCGTTCAGCACCTTTGCGAGCAATTGCACTTGGCGCTCCGGTTGAAGGGCAGCGAAGCACATCCACCAAACGCCAAAGATATTGGATTCGATCCGGCCTCTGTGAGAACCGTATTGCTGACCGGCTTGCGTTCGGCGGGTGTCACGACCCACCACGAGGCGGTCGGGAAGAGCGAAGAGCCGCCGTGGTCCTAAACACAAAACGCGGGACAAAAGCCCCGCGCCGATGTCTCAGCTGGGTCAGCAGCAGACAAATCCACGACAGCGTCCATAGGTCCGTTAAGGGCCAACAACCGACGTTCGATATATCGTCCGTTCGCATCTCGGAACCGCGTTGCGGACGCCGTAGTTAACTGCTCGATTGTATTCGCTTGACAAACGGCGGTCTCCACTGACCATCGAGGATATTGCTCTCGCCCAGTGGACGCGGATGTAAAGCGAGAACTGGCCACTCGCAGGCGGCCAGTTGCTCTCTTTGTCTACTTGTCTACGCTCTGTGATTTTGGCACCAGCGCGCAGCGTCAACCAACCGTCCCGACATCGAACGTTCGCTTCGCAGGGAACGTTGGCGGCATCTTGCCGCTCGCCTCAGCGCCAGGTTGCCGGTTCGCAGGGAGGCTTATTAAACGGACCTCCGGCATAACTGCCAACGTCTGGAGCCCGGACACAGTGAACGACGTTAGAGGTGGGGACGACTGCACCGGTTTTGTCGCGCCACGCCGACCTACGCCAGCTTGCCGGTTCGCAGGGAGGCTTATTGAACGGCCCTCCGGCAAAACTGCCAACGTCTGGCGCCCGGATGCAGTGAACAACGCGGGACGGATGGACGGCTGCGCCGTTTTGGTCGTACCACGCGGCCATGGCCGGACTAGCGAACATGGCCGCGGCGATCAATCCTACCGAAGCAAGCTTCCTCATTTGCGCGTCTCCTTATGTGTCAATGATTGAACGACTGACTATCCTTTGCGGCTCATTCCTACCGAAGAGACTGCAAGCAACATTTTGCGGTATCGACTATGCACATCATCAAGGTTGATCTATATCAACTTCGCCCGAATACCGCGGCTGATGACCGCTCTGGGTCAAACTACGAAAAACTCAACCTGAGCAAATTCAGTCCGCTATGCCCTATTTGATCGGACCTCAATGAGGCGTGCCGCCACTTCGCTGATGGGCCCAATTGCAGACAAACTTTGTTGAGGAGCCTTCGAGAAGCTCATCAAAAATCAGCGCCGAGGTCATGCGCTACGGCAGCTACCGACCGCCTCGCCACGCAGTTAGGCGCGGGATCCAACGCGGCACATTGATGCAGAACGCTTCGTATTCCGCGCCGAATGACCTTTTTAGCGTCGGCTCTTCGTAGCCCACGACAAAAAGGTGGAAGGCGAGCCAGACGACTGCGCCGTAGGCGAACAGCCCCCAATCGCCGAACAGGAGCGCCTGGCCGAAAATGACGGCGGCGACCGCCACGTAGATTGGATTGCGCACATAGCGATAGAGGCCGGTAACGACGAGATGTTGGGTCGGGGCGATCGGCGCCGGCGTGCCGAGCCCCTGCAGTGCGAAACGCGCGAATGAATCCACGAGCCCGGCTAAGCCGGCAAGAATTAGCGCGGCGCCGACGAAGCGCGTGAGCTCGACGCCGAGAAACGGCAACCTGAACTCCCAGCGTGAAATCCACCACGGGACCACCCCAGCCACCACGCAGGGCGCGAACACGAAGAAGATGGCGGTGCCGATGACAGCAGCAGTTCTTGGCATAGACACGATCCGTTCCCTGCTATTTTAACACACCGCACCGGGAGCGCGTCAGGTCCGCCTTGGGTCATGAACGACAAAGCTTGAACTGAGCACAATAGGTCTGCTTTCGGGCAAATTGCTACCAATCCGCGCTCGTTGTCCTGACAATGAGTGCAGCTAGCGCGCTACGGCGCGGAAGGCCCGGCGCGGACAACACCGGTGTTTCTGCTATAGTGCGATGTTCGAACTTGCGGGGCGGCTGCTTCAAGGGTTGAAATCATGCACAGAGCATCTGGATCATTACTACTTGCCTTCGTTTTTATTCTATTTGCTCCGCAAGTGCGGGCGCAGCAGATTCCGGCCGAAACCGTTCAGGGAATGCTTGCGGCCCAGATACGCACGCAAGGCTTCACTTGCGAAAAGCCACTCGGCGCAAAAAAGAACACGAAGGCGTCTCGACCTGATCGCGACGTTTGGGTTCTTAGATGCAGCAACGCCATGTATAAGATCACGCGGGTTCCCGATATGGCGGCGAAGGTCGAACCGCTGCCGTGAGCTCGGTGGTCTCTACGGGACCAGCGCCATGATGGACTTGTGCCGGTGTTTTGCCCGACGTCTCAAACGTCCTAGCGGCGAGGGCTCAAGCCATGCCTCACGGTCGCCTTAGCTTCCGCTGATGCCGACCAGACGCGGGCGGCGGTTTGCGAGCGGGTTCTCGGCTGGCAGGGCGCGCAGCCAGTCGCGGAAGCTGACGATCTCGGGGCAATCCGCGGTGCCTTCAGGCGCGATCAGCCAATCACCGAGGCCTGATCCCTCATTGACCCGGT
This sequence comes from Tuber microsphaerosporum, assembly GCA_003521225.1. Lineage (NCBI taxonomy): Eukaryota > Fungi > Ascomycota > Pezizomycetes > Pezizales > Tuberaceae > Tuber > Tuber microsphaerosporum. Next base: position 50,078 of record QOVD01003390.1, on the reverse strand, counting down.
CGCAGCGATAGCCCGGCTGGCGGCCGAGACCGCGGGCGATCAGCAGGTCGACCTTGCCCTCGACCAATTCGTGCAGGCCGGCCGGCTGCAGCACCCGCAAACCGATCTCCGCATGGGCGCTGCGAAACTCCGCCAATTCGAGCCGGCGCAGGTCGAAGCTGCCATGGACCCCCAACTGCAGCAGCACCGCGCCCGCCGGCTTCAATTGCGAGGTCGCCTCCGCAATGTGACGAAAACCTTCGGAGACCCCGGGCAGATAGGCCTGACCGGCCGCGGTGAGAATGAGCTGCTTATGCAGCCGCTCGAACAGCTGCACGCCGAGGCGTGCCTCCAGCGCCTTCACCTGCTGTCCCACGGCGGCAGGTGTCACGTGCAGCTCGTGCGCGGCCAGCTTGAAGCTGAGATGCCGGGCGGCGGCCTCAAAAGCGCGGAGCGCGTTGAGCGGGGGAAGGGCGTAGGTCATCGCGGCTCGCAGTTTGACACCGATGGGCCTTGGCCTTGCAATAGATTTTCTTGCGCTGAACCGCAGCAACAATGCTTTGCGAAGCAGTGATGTCGCCGGATACGGTGCGGCCCGCAATCCGGAGAACTCCCATGCCGCGCCGAATCGATCATCTCGTCATTTGCGTCCACGATCTGGAGCAGGCTGCGCTGGATTGGCAGACGCTGGGCTTCAACCTCACGCCGACCGGTGTGCATCCGTTCGGAACCAGCAACCGCCTGGCGCAGTTCGCCGACAATTTTCTGGAGTTGCTGGCCGTCACCGACAATGCGTTGGTGCCGCCAGCCACGCCGGGCCATTTCAGCTTCGCGGCCCACAACCGCGATTTTCTTGCGACCGCCGAGGGAATGTCGATGCTGGTCTTGCACAGCACCGACGCCCATGCCGATGCCGTGCGTTTCAGGGCCGACCGCATCAGCGATTATGCGCCGTTCGATTTCGGCCGCGACGCGGTGCTCCCGGGCGGAGGCACGGCGCGCGTCGCGTTTTCGCTGGCCTTTGCCACCGATCCCGCCATGCCCGGGATCGCGTTCTTCACCTGCCAGCAGCGTCACCCGCCGGAACTGTTCTGGAAGGCGCAGTATCAGCGTCATCCCAACGGCGCCCTCCGCGTGGTCGAGGTGGTGATGTCGGCGGCGGAGCCGGCGGCGCACCGCGATTTCCTCGAGCGCCTCACGGAAGGCACGGCCGAGCTTACGCCCGGGCGGCTGACGATTGGTGCGCGCGGCAATCAGATCACCTTGCTCGGCCCGTCCGAACTGGCGCGCCGGCTACCGGGCCTCGCGAACAGCGCTTCGCCGCGCTTTTGCGCGGCGCGTCTGGCGGTCGCTGATCTGGATGCGACAGGGCGAACACTGAAACACAACGGCGTCGGCTTCGCGATGACCGGTGCCGTGCTGTTGGTGCCACCCGTCACCGCGCATGGTCTGGCGCTCGAATTCGTCGAACAGGAGGCAAACTGACATGGCTCACATCGTCAACCACAATCCCGCAACGGTCCATCCTCCCGCCGGCGGTTACAGCATGGGACTTGAATTGACGCAGCATCGCCGCCTGTTGTTCGTCAGCGGCCAGGTGCCCGAGAAAACCGACGGCACCGTGCCCGAAGGTTTCGAGGCGCAATGCGAGCAGGCCTGGCGCAACGTGATCGAGGTGCTCGCCGCCGCGGGGCTTGGCGTCGAGCATCTGGTCAAGGTCACCACGTTCCTGACTGACCGGACTCAAGTCGTGACCAACCGCACCATTCGCAGCAAGGTGCTCGGCGAACATCGGCCGGCGCTGACGGTCGTGGTCGTCGAGACCGTCGACAGCAAATGGCTACTCGAGATCGAGGCGATCGCCGCGGAATGAAATCGGCTTCGCCAACCCTGCAATGAGCCCTCAGGTGTCCAATGGCTGAGAACATCCATCCCTTCTACCAGACGCATCGGAGCGCAATGGAGGCCGCCATGCGCGAGCGGCTCGACCTTGCCGAAGCGATGCTGCGCGAGCGCACTGATCTCACCGACATCGACGGGATCAGGCGGGAGGTGATGGACGAATTCGAGATTGTCCTCACCCAGATGCCCTATGTCGGCGGCGCGGCAAGCCGCATGAGCGATTTCTTCATGCGTCTCATGGGCTTTATGGCCATCAGCCGGGTGCTGCGACGACATGGCGTGCCGGTACCCGTGATTGGCGAGATCGAGCGAGACACCTACAAGGCGCAATTGCTGAATGCGCCCGAAGCGGAGCGTCTCGCCTCGGGGCGGCAATTCATGTCGCCGGAGAACCAGGCCTTGCTGCGCGAGCAGGCGGCAAGGAGCGTTACAAAAGCGCATCAGGAAGAGTTTCCGGAAGACTTCGTCTACGATTTCGTCGAGCCGGGTCCGCAAGACAGCTTCGAATTCGGCATCAACTACAAGGCCTGCGGCTTCTGCAAGCTCGCAGCGCGTCATGGGGACAAGGACGTCCTGCCGAACATCTGCGGCCTCGATTTCGTCGCCTACGCAGCGCGCGGCATCCGCCTGGAGCGCACACAAACATTGGCGGGCGGCGCGAGCCACTGCAATTTCCGCTTCTCGCGGCTACCGCCGGATGAGGCCGCGAACCCATAAATCGGCCGCGCTGACGGCTCGCGAAACTCCGCTATGCCCCGGTAGCGATCAAATTGCGCATCGCATACTTTGAGCCAAATCAAGGTAGAACTCCAGGCCGGCCATATCCTCAATGCTTGCCGACGTGGCGATGCAAAATAGCTGCAAAAGAGTGCCCGTCCTTGCGCTGGATCACGACATTGCAAGGAGATCGCCGATGATGGAGCCGCGCAATCGAGTTGTTCAAGTCAGCCTCTTCGGTGATCCCGAGAGGCTGGAGGTGGTCGACGCTCCCTTGCCGACCGCCAGCCGGGGCGAGCTGCGGGTCCGTGTAATTGCGTCGAGCCTCAACTACACCGAGGTGTTGATCAGGCGCCATCTATACCCGCAAACGATGGGCCTCCGGCCGCCGTTCGTAATGGGCTACGACGTGGTCGGGGCAATCGATCAGCTCGGTGAAGGCGTGCATGACTTTCAGATTGGCGACCGCGTGGCCGACATGACGGTGGTCGGGTCAAACGCTGACTACCGCACGCTTCGGGCGAACGACGTGGCCCGCGTGCCGGAGGGCGTAGACGCGGCGGAGGCGGCCACGTTGATCTTGAGCTGGACGACCGCGTACCAGCTTCTGCACCGCGCGGCCCGGGTCCAGCGAGGCCAGCGCGTGCTCGTGCACGGCGCCGCCGGCGCGGTCGGCCAGGCGCTGCTCGTGCTCGGGAGACTGGCCGGCATCGAGCTGTGGGGCACCGCGCGCGGCGAGCACATGGCGCTCGTCCGAGAGCTGGGGGCAACGCCGATCGACTACAAGCATGATGACTTCACGCGGGTCCAGCCGGGCGGGTTCGACGTTATCGTCGACGGCGTTGGCGAAGACGGCTATCGCCGCTCATACGCGGCGCTCAAGCCAGGCGGCCTGCTCTGTGCCATCGGTTTCTCGGCGAGCGTGCAAGCACAGCGTCGCATGCTCCCTATCGTGATGGAGATCGCGCGCCTTTACCTGTGGAGATTGTTGCCCGGCGGCAAGCGGGCCCGGTTTTACTCGGTAAATGCCATGCGGGCGCGACATCCCACCTGGTTCAAGGAGGACTTGGAGCGTCTGTTCGGGCTTTTGGCAACTGGTGCCATCCGGCCGCGCATCGCCGAGCGGATCTCCTTCGACGAGGTCGCCGATGCTCACCGTCGCCTCGAGACTGGGGGCCTCGAGGGCAAGCTCGTGCTGTGCCCGGATCTCTCGTCGCGACACAACCAGCGCGCCGCCTGAAACGGCGCTCCAGACATGTATCCGCGGATAGATTCCTGGATTGCTTCGCTGCGCTCGCAATGACGGAGTTTGGGTCGCGGTCCTGAGCCCATCGGCCTTAAAGGCACGGCGCCATGATGACGTTGTGCTCCTGTTTTGCCCGACGTGTCAAACGTCGTTGCGGCGGGGGCTCAAGCCACCTCGCGCCAAATTCTTCAATGATTTGTACTGTGCATGGGGTTGTTTTCGCGTTTTTGTTTTGGGGGCTGCCTACTCCGCCGCTTTTTCCCTGAGCCGCTGCGCGTAGACGTTGATGACCAGCGCCGCCAGCAGGATCAGGCCGCGGATCAGGATCTTCAGGAAGCTGTCGATGTTGACGTGGTCGAGGCCGTTGTTGAGCACGCCGAGCACGAACAGCCCGACGATGGTGTTGCCGATGCCGCCGCGGCCGCCGAACAGGCTGGTGCCGCCGACCACGACGGCGGCGATGGAGTCGAGCAGATAGGTGTCGAACTCGTTCTGCTGCGCGCTGCCGAAATGGGCTACTCCCAGCATGCCGCCGATGCCCGAACACACCGCCGAGATCACCATGACGGCGCCGAGGATGAGCTTGACGTTGAGGCCGGAATATTCGGCCGCCTCGCGGTTGCCTCCGACCATGTAGACGTAGCGGCCGAAGCGCGTGTAGGTCAGCACCAGATGGCCGCCGAGCAGCATGATGGCCGCGACGATGACGATCCAGGGGATGCCGCCGATCGAGCCCGAGCCGAGCGTGGTGATCAGGCCGGGCACCTTGTAGGCGATCTGGCCGCGCACCAGCAGCGCCGAGACGCCGGCCGCGATCTGCATCATCGCCAGCGTCATGATGAAGGAGGGGATGCCGATCACGGTCAGGCCGAGCGCATTGACGAGGCCGAGCAGGGCGCAGAGCAGGATCGACAGGATGATCGCGACCGCGCCGGGCAGGGGAATGTTGGCGATGTTGACGTAGGATTCCTGCAGCGTGAAGTAGGCGACCGCGATGCCGGTGACGTTGGCAATGCTGGCGATCGAGAGGTCGATCTCGGCGCAGAGGATCACGAAGGTGAGGCCGACCGCGATGATGCCGGTCACCGACACCTGCGTCAGGATGTTGCCGAGATTGTCCAGCGTCGCGAAGGAGGGGCTGGCAAAGGCGAAGAAGGCGGAGAGGAAGATCAGGGTGAGGAACGGCGCGATGTTGCGCATCTGCGAGCGCAGGAAGGGCGCAACGCCGCGCGGCCGCTGACCCGCCGCCAAAGCCGTCTCACTGCTCGCCATGGTGCTTCTCCGTCACGCCGCTTCCAGCAGGCGGTCCTTGCTGACCGGCTCGTTCTTGAATTCCCGCACCAATGCCCCGCGCTTGAGCACGAGGATGCGGTCGGCCAGCGACAGCACCGTTTCCGGCTCGGTCGACAGCACGATGACCGCAAGCCCCTTGGCGCGGTGATCGCGGACGATGTTGATGACGTCGTTCTTGGCGCCGACATCCATGCCGCGGGTCGGCTCGCACAGCACCAGCAGCTTCGGCGGATAGGTTAGCCATTTTGCCAGCGCGACCTTCTGCTGGTTGCCACCGGAGAGCATGCCGAGATCGAGGCCGACCACCGGTGGCCTGATCTGCAGCTGCTCGACCTGGCGCTTGGCGATGTCGCGCTCCTGCGCCGGCTTGAGCAGCAGCGACGAGATGCGGTCCAGGATGCTGATCGAGATGTTCTTGTAGACCGGCTCCTGGTGGAACAGCATGGCACGCCGGCTCTCCGGCACCAGCGCCACGCCGGCGCGCCGCGCCGCCGCCGTGCTGGCGAAGGTTTTTGGCTTGCCCTCGACGGCGAGCGTGCCGCCGTCCGGCTTCAGCTTGCCGAACAGGATGCGCGACAGCTCCTGCTGGCCGCAGCCCATGAACCCGTAGATGCCGAGCACCTCGCCGGCGCGGGCCTCGAAGGAGATGTCCTTCAGGCTGCGGGCCAGCGACAATTGGTCGACCTTCAGGACCACGGAGCTGTCGCTCGACCGTGGCAGCATGAGGTCATCGGTGTAGCTGTGCTCGAGCGCTTCGCCGCCGCGGCCGATCATGGCCTCGATCAGCGCGCCCTTGCTGGTCGCAGCCGCCGCGGTCTCGGCGACCTTCCGCCCGTTGCGGAACACGGTCACCGTGTCGGACACGAGCAGGATGTCCTCGATGAAATGCGAGATGAAGACGATTGCAGTGCCTTCCTCGCGCAGCCGCCGGAGCGTCGCGAACAGCCGCTCGACCTCGGGCGGGGAGAGGGCGGAGGTCGGCTCGTCCAGGATGACGATGCGGGCGCCGGAGAACAGCACCCGAGCGATCTCGATCAGCTGCTGCAGCCCGATCGGGAGGTCGCCGAGCCTAGACATCGGATCGACGTCGATGCCGAAGCGGGCGAGTTGCTCGCCGGCCTCGCGCGCCATGCGCCGCCACTGCACGAGGCCGAACCGGTTGGTCGGCTGGTTGCCCAGGAACACGTTCTCGGCGACCGTGAGATCGGGTGCGACGCTCAGCTCCTGATGCACCATGGCGATCCCGGCCGCGTGCGCATCGCGGGCGGAGCGGAAATGCGTCTCCTTCCCGTCGATCAGGAAGCGTCCGGAGAATTCGCTGTGCACGCCGGCGATGATCTTCATCAGCGTGCTTTTGCCGGCGCCGTTCTCGCCGACGAGACCGTGGATCTCGCCGGGTGAGAGCGCGAAATCAACACCACGAAGCGCTTCGACGCCGCCGAAGCTCTTCGTGATGCCTTGCAGTTCCAGGATGGGCGAACGAACCTCAGGCATGGAGGCTCAGATCAGGAAGTGATCTTCCATCCATTGCATGCCGGCGGCGTTGGCCTTGGTCACGACCGGGCCGTCGGTGATGACGTGCTTGGGAATGCCCTGTCCGCTCTTCTCGCCGCCGACCACGGCGGAAACGCCCGCGATGATGGCGCCGCCATGGATGCGGCAGGACGGATTGCGCACGGTCGCGAACATGCGGCCCTCGCTCACCGCCTGGATCGCCGGTGGCATCGCATCGACGCCGCCGATCAGGATGTTGGTGCGATTGCGCGCCTTCATGATGTTGGCGGCGGCGAGCGCCATGTCGTCATTGTGGAAGAACGCTGCGTCGATCTGCGGGTATTTGGTCAGGTAGGTTTCCCAGAGGCGCGCGGTTTTCGACACGTCCCAGTCGGCAGGCTGGGTGTCGAGCACCTCGATGTTCGGGAACTGCTTGACGACCGTATTGAAGCCCTTCGCCCGGCCTTGCGCGCCGGTATGGCCGAGCGCGCCCTGCGTCATGATGATCTTGCCTTTGCCGCCCATGGCGTTGCACAGCGCCTGCGTCACCGAGGCGCCCATGAACTCGTTGTCGGGGGCAAGGAAAGAATGGACGTTGATCTGATCGAGCGGCGCGATCAGCGTGTCCATGTCGATCACCGGCGTGCCGGCATCGATCATCTTCTGCACGGGCTGGGTGAGGGTGCCGATACCGAAGGCCTGGATCGCGACGAAGTCCCACTTTTGCGAGGCCATGTTGTCGATCGCCGCGCGCTGCTTCACCGCATCGAGCTGGCCGTCGAACCAGGTCACCTCGACATTGAACAGCTTGCCCCAGAATTCCGCCGCCTGCTTGCCCTGGGCGCACCAGGTGGCCTGGAGGCCCGCATTGGAGAAGGCCGCCTTCAGCGGCTTCTCGGATCGTCCGACCTCGGCTGCAAGGGCGGGGTTTATGCCCATGCTGCCGAGAAGGGCAGTGGCGGCGCCGGCGGTCGCCGCCGCCTGAAGAAGATCGCGCCTCGTCGTCGAGAAATCTTTCGTCCCGGACATCGCTCGCTCCCATAAAATTTTCGTCGGCGCGTCATTGATTGCGCGACCGATGTTCGAAAGTCTCTCACAAGAGTTCCTGCCACTCAATCTGCAATCGATCGCGAGATCGCCGCAGCTCGTGTTGGTGCAGCGCAAAGCGTCAGGCCGGAATAGTGGCGAAGGCGTCGATCTCGACGAGCAGCTGGTCCCAGGCCTGTGCGATTTCCGGCGACCATTCGTCGCCGAGGAGGTCGTGCAGCGCATCCCTCATGACGGCGAAGAACGCGATGAACAGCTCGCGCGGGGTGCCGTAGCCATCGTGCGAGGCGACCTCGCAGGCGATCAGCCTGAAATGGCCCCGACGCTCACCGGCGAAGTCGAGGATCGCCTCGATCGTCAGCGCAAGCATCGATCCCATCACCAGCTCGCTGCCCTGCGAGCGGAACATGGTCTGCGTTTCGGGATGCTGTTCGAACAGCCGTTGGTAGACGAGTGGCGTGAGATCCGCGCAACGCGAGGCTGCGAGTTCGAAGCTGTTTTCGATTGGATTAGAGGGAGCGCTCATCGGCATCGAAGCCATGCGGGCAAAAGAAGCCTTGCGGGCAAAAAAAGAGCGGGGCCCTAGCCCCGCTCGAAAATTGTGTCGACCCTATTATCCCCGATTCTAAGATTTGCTCTTGATTGACGGGGCGACGCTGCGTTTTGCGCGCCAGGGGCTCCTCCCGAGACTTGGACCACCAGACTTCGACCTCGCGGCCAGCCTGAGCAAGAGGGATGCTAGATCAACTTTTCTCACTTGTCATCATTTTCGGCAACGATTGTTCAAAATTAGAGCAGCTGACGAAATGATCGGGCTGTTTAGCCCGTAAGCATATGACAAATATAAGAAATCTGTGGACGGGGCGGGGTTACCGGACTGCCTCAAATGCCGGACGTCCTAACCCATGGGGCGGCGGGACCACAGTTTTCGAGAAATTTGCGCTGCGCCAAGAAGCCGGCGGAACTGACCTCGACTCAGGTCTCGGCGAGGTGTTTAGTTCGTAGGCGAACGAATGGCTCGGCGGATGCGCGCACGGCTGCAAAAATTCCTACCCCTGGTCCTGCTCGCTTTGGCGATGCAGGTGCTGGCGCCGATTGCCGCCTGTCTGGCGGCCGGCCAGGCCGTGGCCGATCCGTTGTCTGCCGGCGTCATCTGCCACAGCGCCAGCGAGCAGGGTGGTCTGGACGACCAGACCGGCGCGCCGACTGCACATGGCGCCGCGTGCGCGCTGTGCTGCCTGGCGCAGACAGGCGCATCGCTCGATTCGCCGCCGCACGTTGCGCTCGCCATTCCCTTCCGCCACGCCGCGCGCGTGGTGTGGCATGCGGCGGATGTATCCGCCGTCGCGATCCATAAGGGCACAAGCGCCCAGGCGCGCGCACCACCTCAATTTTCCTGACGACCCTCGTGATTGCCGCGGTCAGTCCGCTGGCGATCGATGCTGTCGAAGGGCCGGAGAGAAAGCCGGCGTCAGGAATGCCCCATGTTACCTTGTCATGCCCGCCGTGGCGTGAGCGTCGTCGCGGTCCAGGCCGCGCTGCTTGCGTCGTCGAGCGGAGTCTTTGCCCAAAGCACGAACACGGAGCTGCCGGCGGTGACCGTTGAGGCGCCGCAGACTGCCCGTGCCAAACCAGTCACCCGGCCTTCGCGGCCGCGATCCGCTTCGGCCGGCCGCGCAGCGAGGCCCGTTACGCCGCGTGCGAGCGTCGGCGCGTCGGCCCCAAACCGGGCCGTGACGGCCAGCGCTGCGCGAGCCGGTCTCAATCAGGCGCCAACCGGCCAGACCGAGACGACCATCTATCGCAGCCAGTTCGACAACCGGCCGGCGGTTACCGTGGCCGACGTGCTGCGCGAGAGCCCCGGCATATCGGTGAAGCAAGGCAACGGACCCCGCGATATCGGCATCTCGATCCGCGGCTCCAACGCCCGGAACGGCTTCGGCATCCGCAATCTCGTGATCTTCGACGACGGGTTCCCGGTCACGCAACCGGACGGGCTGTCCCGCAGTGACCTGATCGATCCGCGGGCCTACAGTGCGATCGATGTGATCCGCGGCCCGTCGTCGGCGCTCTACGGCAATTACGCGACCGGTGGCGCGCTCAATTTCCGGACACGCCCGGGCGGCACGATCGACGGCGTCGAATATGGTGTTGACGGTGGCAGCTACGGCTATCTCAACAATTATCTGGCGGCTGGCAAGAAAGTCGGGAACTTCGAGGGCTCGCTGTTCGCAAGCGACACGCGAGGCGATGGCTATATCGGCAATAGCTGGTTCAATACGCAGACCGTCAACTTCCTCGGCACGCTCAAGGCGACGCCGGACGATCGTTTCACGGTCAAGATCATCAACAACAACCTCAGCGCGCGGTTGCCGATCCGGCAGTCGCTGAACCAGTACTATCAAAACCCTTTCCAGCAGGGCTGTGCGACCGGAGTCTCGGCCGCTGCCGGATGCGGCACGGTCACACTGTTCAACAACGGCTTCAATGCAACCGCTGGAACCGACAAGGAGACGGCCGTGCAGGCCGGGCTTGGCCGCAACGACCGCCGCACCATCGTCGGCGGCCGGTGGGAGCACGATTTCGACAACACCACGACCTGGCGCAACCAGTTCGTGTTCGACGACAGGAACATCAACCAGCCGACCGGCACGACCAGCGCGATCGGAGATTTTCCCTCGTACAATTTCATGAGCGACGTCACCAAGCGGGGCGAGATTCTCGGGCTGGAATCGACCACGTTCTTCGGTGCCTTCTACAACACCCTGACGGCCTCGAGCGACACGCGCAACGTGATGCCGGGAGGCAATGCGACGCTCGGCAGTCTGTCGAGCAATCTTTATAGCCAGACGACCAATTACGGCGTTCGCGCGCGGGAAGAACTCAAGCTGACGACATCCTTGACGGCTGTCGCAGGCATCGGCTGGGAAACTACCGTTCTCAAGGGGATCAACACTGCGTATGCGTACGCTGGCCCCACTGGCATTACCACGACGACGCTGACGACCGCGGACAGGCAATTCCAGAACACTGCGCCTGAACTAGCGTTGCTCTATACGGTGAACAACGAGTGGGTGCTCAGGGGGCGGGTTGCTACGGGGTACGGCACTCCGCAGGTTTCGAACCTGTTTGTCCTGCCGAGTGGGCTGTCGGGCAACAATACCCAGCTCCAGGCTCAGAAAAATCTGGGCTACGACCTCGGTTTCGACTGGACACCGAACAACACGCTCAAAGTCAGCGCGACGGGCTTCTACGAGTTCTTTCGCGACGAACTTGTATCGCAGGCAACACCTGTCAATTCACCTAACACGAGCTACACGTTCAATGCGCCGCGCTCGGAGCATCGCGGCATCGAGCTTGCGGCCGACTGGAAGTTCTATCCGGGCTGGCGGTTTATGGCGGCGTACACCTACCTCGACGAGGTCTATACCGAGTATGTCGAGAACATCACCAATGGCGCAGTGTTCAGCTTCAACCGGGCCGGCAACAAGATCCCCGGCATTTCGCCCAACGAGCTGACAGCCCGCGTTGGCTACGACGAGTTTGCGGGGCCACTGGCAGGTCTCGGTGGCTTTGTTGAGGTCCAGTGGAAGGACTCCTTCTACATGGACAATGCAAATCTGTTGAAGGCGCCGGGTTATGAGCTGGTCAATCTGAACGTCCACTACAAGACCGATCTGGTGTCCGACACTTTCAGATCCCTGAACCTGTTCCTCGAAGTCAGGAATGTTTTCGACCGCACCTACGTCGCGTCGGCAAACAACATCGCCAATACGGTGACGGCGGTTGGCTTTCAAAATCCTGCGAGCGTGCTCGCAAACACGACGGGATCGATCTACGCGGGCTCGCCGCGCCTGTTCGTTGCGGGTATGAAGGTGGCATTCAGATGATCCGGGCTCTCGAAGGGAATAGGGCCATGGTCCGATGTGGCTTGCTTGGGATAATCGCTCTTGCATTCCTGCAAGGTGCGGCGCTCGCGCAAATGCACGGTCAGCATGCCTCCGAAGCGGCGTGTGAGGAGCCGACGTTGCGCTGCGCAACCAAGGTGACGCCCGCATTCGGACCGGACGGAACGCTGTGGCTGGCCTGGATGGCGGGCGGGCAGGTGTCGGTTGCGAATTCGCCAGATGCGGGGCGCAGCTTCTCGGCGCCCACCCAGGTCACGACGAAGCGGCTGAACCTTGATTGGGGGCCGGACGCCCGGCCGAAGATCGTGGTCGACCGCAAGGGCGGCATCGCGCTCGCATTCTCAATCTTCAGGGATGAGGCCTTCAACGGCCAGGTGCTCTACACACGCTCGGCCGACGGCGGGAAGAGCTTTGCGGAGCTGAGGCCCATCACCGCCAACAACGAGAGCCAGCGCTTTGAGGCGCTGGCGCTCGATCAGGACGGAACGGTCTTTGCGGCATGGCTGGACAAGCGCAATCGCGTTCCCGCGAAGGAGGCAGGACGGAAGTACGAGGGAGCAGGGCTGTTCTTTGCCTCGTCGCGCGACGGCGGCGCCACCTACGCGGAGGCGAAGCTTGCGCGTGACAACACTTGCGAATGCTGCCGGTTGGGGCTGACATTCGCGGCGCCCGGGCGGCCGGCCGTGATCTTCAGAAATATCTTCGAGGGCGGCGTGCGCGATCACGCGGTCATGACCTTCGCCGACGTCTCGACGCCGGGTAAGATCCATCGAGTCAGCAACGACGACTGGCAGATCAACGCCTGCCCGCACCACGGACCGAGCCTCACCGTTGCGCCGAACGGGACCTATCACGTCGCCTGGTACACGAGCGGCAAGGCGCGCAAGGGACTGTTCTACGCCCACTCGCGCGACGAAGGCCGCACCTTCTCTGCGCCCATGGTGCTGGGGCAGCCGGGCCGCAATCCGACGCGTCCTTACGTGCTCGCGGGCGCGGCGGGAACGGTAATGGTCTGGAAGGAGTTCGACGGCGAGAAGACCTCGGTCCAGATGATGATGTCCCGCGACGACGGCGAGAGCTGGTCGCCGCCGAAGACGATATCGAGCACGACCGACACATCCGATCATCCCTTGCTCGTTTCCAATGGCCGACAGGTCTATTTGTCATGGATGACGAAAGCGGATGGTTATCGGCTCACAGCAATCGAGGACCAGCCATGAGACGTCGATTTGCAGGCATTCTGGGTCTGGGTATCCTGGTCGCGTCAGCGGCTACGCTGGGAGCAACGCCGGCCCTGAAACCGTTCGAGCGCGGCACCTGGCAAGGCGTCCTTAGGGGGCATGCGGGCCGCCCGACGCTCGTGCATTTCTGGGGCGTGACCTGCGGGCCCTGCAAGGTCGAGCTGCCGTTGCTCGGGCAGTTTGCGAAGGACCATCCCGGGATCGACGTGGTCACGATCAGCGCCGATCTCGTGCCGAACTTGCCGGCGGCAACGCAGTCGATGCTTGACAAGGCGGGGCTGTCGTCGACCGAGAACTTCATCTTCAACGACGGTTTTGTCGAGCGTTTGAGGTTCGAGATCGACCCCGCCTGGCAGGGCGACATTCCCCGGACCATGCTCATCTCCCGGGACGGGACAATCACGACGATCGAAGGCTCGGCCGAGATGGCCGATCTCGAAAAATGGTCGGGCCAACAGCTCGCCACACACTGAAATTCAATCTGCAAACGGGAATACCGATATGAAGACCATGTTGAAAGATGTGCTGCTCGCAGCGTTCGCTCTCGCGCTCTGCGCAGCACCAGCGGCGGCCGAGGACGTCAAGGCCGGCGATCTCGTCATCTCGCAGGCCTGGAGCCGGGCGACGCCGGGCGGCGCCAAGGTCGCCGGCGGCTATCTCACCATCGAGAACAAGGGGACAACGGCGGACAGGCTGGTCAGCGTTTCCGCCGACATCGCGGGGAAGACCGAGGTCCATGAGATGGCGATGGACAACGGTGTGATGAAGATGCGTCCGCTCGACAAGGGGCTCGTGATCGATGCCGGCAAGACGGTGAAGCTCGCGCCCGGCGGCAATCATCTGATGCTCCAGGAGCTGAAGGGGCCGTTCAAGCAGGGTGACAAGGTACCGGTGACGCTGGAGTTCGAGAAGGCCGGCAAGGTCGCCGTCTCCCTCGACGTCCAGGGCGTCGGTGCGCAGGCGCCCGGCGACGGCGGGCACATGATGAAGAAAATGCCGGATCATTCGGGAATGAAGATGTGATGAAACAGATCAAGTCTCCGATGACCTCGCCTCGAAATTTCGCGGGCCTTGCGCTCGCGATGGCTGCCTTGCTGTCGGTTGCCGCGACACCGCTTGCGGCGGCGACGGACGACGACAGCTTCTTCACGCACCTGCACACCGAGAAGGCGATGGCCAATGTCACGGTCTCGCCGGGGCGCGCCGGCCCGGTCGAGATCGCCATCCAGCTCGAAACCACGGATGAGACGCCGCTCGCGGCGAGAGCCGTGTCGGTGACGCTCGTGGACACGCAGTCCGGCCGGAAGCTCGCGCCGGTCGAGGCTTCGCGCGACGGCGAGGACAGCTGGCACGTGAAGGTCGCGCAATTGACACCCGGACGCTGGATGCTGGGTCTCGGAATTTCGATCTCCGAGGCCGATCATGTCAGCGTGGAATCACCGATCCTGATCAAATGACGTTGTCGAAGGGGCCAAACATGTCGAAGAAATCCTGCCTGTTCCTGATCGCCGCGCTGGCCGCGTCGCCTGCATCGGCGCATATCACGCTCGAGACCAAGCAGGCGACGGTTGGTTCCTACTATAAGGCCGTCTTCGCCGTGCCGCACGGCTGCGCGGGTTCGCCCACGGTGAAGATCAGGGTGCAGATTCCGGAAGGCGTGATTGCGGTGAAGCCGATGCCGAAGGCGGGCTGGAGCGTCGATGTCTTCGAAGGCAAGTACGCCAATGAATACGACTATCACGGCAACAAGCTTGCCTCCGGCGTCAGGGAGGTGGCCTGGTCCGGCGGCAAGCTGCCGGATCACAATTACGACGAGTTCGTCATCAGCAGCTTCCTGACCAACAGTCTGAAGCCGAACACGACGCTGTATTTCCCTGTCGTCCAAGAGTGTGAGACCGGCGTCAGCCGCTGGATCGAGATCCCGGCGAACGGGGAAGGGCATTCGCATGAGGGCAAATCGCCGGCACCGGGCGTGAAGCTCCTGCCAAAGCCCTGATGCGCCTGCTCGCCGCGCTCGCGACGCTGCTCTGCGTTGTCGGCTTCACGACCGGCGCGTCCGCACATGCGGCGCTCGTCGCGGTCGAGCCGGCGAGCGGCAGCATGCTTGCGAGCGCGCCGAAGGCGGTGGAGCTGCGCTTCAACGAGGCGGTGACGCCGGGCGCAATCCAACTGATCGACGGCGCGGGCAGGGCGCGGGACGATGCGCGCGTCAGCGCGTCGGGCGAAACGATCTCGGTCGCGATGCCGCCCGACCTGCCGCAAGGCACTGCGGTCGTCAGCTATCGCGTGATCTCGCAGGACGGCCATCCCGTCGCGGGATCGGTGATCTTCTCGATCGGCATGCCGACGGGGACGCAACCTCCCGCCAATGTGGATCGCGGGTTGAACGTGCTGATCTGGCTGGCGCGCGTCGGTCTGTATCTCGGGCTGTTCGTCGGTGTCGGAGGCGTGTTCTTTGCGCGCTGGGTTGCGTGGTCGACGACGGGCATGACCGTTCCGCGCGTAGCGCTCGCCATCGGCATTCCGAGCGCCGCTGTCTCTCTCGGGGTGTTAGGCCTCGATCTTCTCGGGCTGCCGCCAGCGGCTCTCGCGACGGCCGCCCCCTGGAAAGTCGCGTTCGCGACCAGTGCCGGCCCCGCGCTGCTGGTTGCGATTGCTGCGATGCTGTTCGCGTTGATGGCGCTGCGCAGCGCATGGTACGCGCGCGCTCTTGCGATCATCGCGCTGGTCGGCGTCGGCCTGTCGCTTGCCATGACCGGGCACGCCGCAACGGCCCCGCCGGAGGCTTTGACCCGGCCGGCGATCTTTCTCCACGGCCTCGGCGTCACCATCTGGATCGGTGCTCTCGCGCCGCTGGTCGCGCTGGTGTCGAAGCCGACGACTGCGACGCTCCCCGTCGTGAACCGCTTTTCCCGCATCGCTGCGCTGGCGGTCGGCGTGCTGGCCTTGACCGGCCTCGCACTCGCGATCGTTCAACTCGAAAAGCCGGTCGCGCTGGTCGAGACCCGCTACGGACTCATCCTCTCGATCAAGCTTGCATTGGTCACGGGGTTGCTGGCCCTTGCCGCGCTCAATCGGTTCAGGCTGACACCGGCCCTGGCCCGCGACGAGAAAGGGACGCCCGCGCTCAAGCGCTCGATCCTGCTGGAAGGCGCGATCGCACTCGCCATCCTTGCCGTCGTCGCCGGCTGGCGCTTCACCCCGCCGCCGCGGACGATCATTCCCGAGACGCCCTTGGCGATCCACATCCACAGCGACAAGGCGATGTTCCAGGTTCTGGTGTCTCCTGGGAAACCCGGCGTCGACGATTTCGTGCTCCAGCTCATGACCGGCGAGGCCACGCCGCTGATCGCGAAGGAGGTGACGCTGACCCTGAGCCTGCCGGAGCGCGGCATCGAGCCGATGGAGCGGGGCGCCTCGCTCGGGCCGGACGGCTACTGGCATGTGCGCAAGGTCGAGCTCCCCTTCGCCGGCCGCTGGCATGTGCGGATCGACGCGCTGGTGACCGATTTCGAGAAGGTCACGCTGGAGGACGAGCTCGATCTGGGGCTGCCTTAAAGCGCGCCGGTGCGGTTCATGCTGAACCTGAAGGCAACGGAAAAATGACAGGAATTCCGCCGCCTTAGCGGCTTTTCCTCATTCCCGGTCTTGTGTTTTCGCTCCCAATCCGCTTTCACTGCAGGCGATCACTGATTCCCAGAGTATTGCCATGCGGTTGTCGCGATTCTTTCTGCCCATCCTGAAGGAAAATCCGAAAGAGGCCGAGATCGTCTCGCATCGGCTGATGCTGCGCGCCGGCATGATCAGGCAGGAGGCGGCCGGCATCTATGCCTGGCTGCCGCTCGGCTTCCGCGTGCTGAAGAAGATCGAGCAGATCGTGCGCGAGGAGCAGGACCGTTCCGGCGCACTGGAACTCTTGATGCCGACGCTCCAGCTGGCCGACCTCTGGCGCGAGAGCGGCCGTTACGACGCCTATGGCCCGGAAATGCTGCGCATCGCCGACCGCCACAAGCGCGAGCTGCTGTACGGGCCGACCAACGAGGAAATGATCACCGAGATATTCCGCGCCTACGTCAAGTCCTACAAGAACCTGCCGCTGAATCTCTATCATATCCAATGGAAATTCCGCGACGAGCAGCGTCCGCGCTTCGGCGTGATGCGCGGCCGCGAATTCCTGATGAAGGACGCCTATTCCTTCGACCTCAACGAGGCGGCGGCACGCGTCGCCTACAACAAGATGTTCGTCGCCTATCTGCGCACCTTCGCGCGGATGGGACTGAAGGCGATCCCGATGCGCGCCGAGACCGGCCCGATCGGCGGCGATCTCAGCCACGAGTTCATCGTACTTGCGGAGACCGGTGAATCCGGCGTTTTCATCAATCGCGACGTGCTGGACCTGCCGGTGCCGGGCGAGGACGTCGACTATGACAGCGACCTGACGCCGATCATCAAGCAATGGACCTCGGTCTATGCGGCGACGGAAGACGTCCACGACGCCGCGCGCTTCGAGCAGGAAGTGCCTGCGGACAAGCGGGTGAACACCCGCGGCATCGAGGTCGGGCAGATCTTCTATTTCGGCACGAAGTATTCCGATGCGATGAAGGCACTGGTTGCGGCCCCCGACGGTGTCGATGTGCCGATCCATGGCGGCTCCTACGGCGTCGGCGTTTCGCGCCTGTTAGGTGCCATCATCGAGGCCTGCCATGACGATGCCGGCATCAAATGGCCGGAGGCGGTGGCCCCGTTCCGCGCGTCGATTCTCAACCTCAAGCAGGGCGATGCCGCGGTCGATGCGGCCTGCGAGAAGCTCTACGCCGAGCTCACCGCCAAGGGCGTCGACGTGCTCTACGACGACACCGATCAGCGGGCCGGCGCCAAATTCGCCGCCGCCGACCTGATCGGCATCCCCTGGCAGATCATGATCGGGCCGAAGGGCCTCGCCGAGGGCAAGGTCGAGATCAAGAAGCGCAGTGACGGCTCCCGCGAGACGATGTCGCCTGCGGACGCGGTCGCCCGGCTGGTCGGCTGAATATTGTTCATCGCGCGATATCGCGGCCGCCAATCCGGCCACAATTGACCCCGAATCATGGGATTATCGAGCGATGGATGAGACCATGACCGAGACCAAGCAAACCGCGCCTTTTGCGCCATTCGAGTGGATGCTGTCGGCGCGCTATCTGCGGGCGCGCCGCAAGGAGGGATTCATCTCGGTCATCGCCGGGTTCTCCTTCCTCGGCATCATGCTCGGCGTGGCGACGCTGATCATCGTCATGGCTGTCATGAACGGCTTCCGCAAAGAGCTGCTCGACAAGATTTTGGGCCTCAACGGCCACATTCTGGTGCAGCCGCTGGAATCGCCGCTGACCGACTGGAAGGACGTCGCCGACCGCCTCAGCCAGGTCCAGGGCATCCGGCTCGCAGCGCCCGTGGTCGACGGCCAGGCGCTGGCGTCCTCGCCGTGGAACGCCTCGGGCGTCCTGGTGCGCGGCATCCGCTCCGATGACCTCAACAACCTCACCTCGATCGCCAAGAACATCAAGCAGGGCTCGCTCGAGGGCTTTGACGACGGGCAGGGGGTCGCGATCGGCCGCCGCCTCGCCGACCAGCTGTCGTTGCATGCCGGCGACAGCGTGACGCTGGTGGCGCCGAAGGGCGCGGTCACGCCGATGGGCACGACGCCGCGCATAAAACCCTACAAGATCGTCGCGGTGTTCGAGATCGGCATGTCCGAATACGATCTCGGCTTCGTGTTCATGCCGCTGGCCGAAGCACAGGCCTATTTCAACCGCAGCAACGACGTCACCTCGATCGAGGTGTTTACCACCAACCCCGACAAGATCGACGCCTTCCGCAAGGCGGTGACGGAGGCCGCGGGCCGGCCGGTGTTCCTGGTCGACTGGCGGCAGCGCAACTCGACCTTCTTCAACGCGCTCCAGGTCGAGCGCAATGTGATGTTCCTGATCCTGACCATGATCGTGCTGGTCGCCGCGCTCAACATCGTCTCCGGCCTGATCATGCTGGTGAAGGACAAGGGCAGCGACATCGCGATCCTGCGCACGATGGGCGCCTCGCAAGGCTCGATCATGCGCGTCTTCCTGATCACGGGCGCCTCGATCGGCGTGGTCGGAACTCTGGTCGGCCTTTTCGTCGGCCTCGTGATCTGCCTCAACATCGAGTCCATCAGGCAATTCCTGTCCTGGCTGACCAGCACCGAGCTGTTCTCGCCGGAGCTCTACTTCCTGTCGAAACTGCCCGCCGAGATCGACGTCGGCGAGACCACGGCGGTCGTCATCATGGCGCTGACGCTGTCGTTCCTTGCGACGCTGTACCCGTCGTGGCGCGCCGCGCGCCTCGATCCCGTCGAAGCGCTGCGGTACGAGTGAGGGGCTGATGGAGAGCCAGCAGGGGGCGGAAGATGTACCGGTCATTTATCTCCACGAGATAAAGCGGCAGTACTTGCAGGGCGAGGTGCCGCTGACGATCCTCGACAACGCCAAGCTCGCGCTGTGGGCCGGGCAATCGGTCGCGCTGGTCGCGCCGTCGGGCTCGGGCAAATCGACGTTGCTGCACATCGCAGGGCTGCTTGAAGCGCCCGATTCCGGCGAGGTCTACGTCAACGGCGCGCCGACCTCGCAACTGCCCGACATCGAGCGTACCCAGCTCCGCCGCACCGATATCGGCTTCGTCTACCAGTCGCACCGGCTGCTGCCGGAGTTCTCGGCGCTCGAGAACGTGATGATGCCGCAGATGATCCGCGGCCTGAAGAAGTCGGAGAGCGTCAAGCGCGCCAAGGAGATCCTCGGCTATCTCGGCCTCGGCGACCGCATCACCCATCGGCCGGCGGAACTGTCCGGCGGCGAGCAGCAGCGCGTCGCCATCGCGCGCGCGGTGGCGAACGCGCCGCGCGTGCTGTTCGCGGACGAGCCGACCGGCAACCTCGATCCGCACACGGCCGATCACGTCTTCCAGGCCCTGATGCAGCTGGTCAAGGCGACCAAGGTCTCCATGCTGATCGCGACCCACAACATGGAGCTCGCCGGCCGCATGGACCGGCGCGTGTCGCTGTCGAACGGCCAGGTCGTCGAGCTCGAATAATAAAAACTGCGAAAACAACCCCATGCACAGTAGCCGGCCTTGGTCGGCCACGATCGGGGTGACGCCTTTCAGCCATTTGACATGCCGGGCCTATCGGCTGCGACGGCGCATCGCCGCAGCGGAGGGGCCGTTACGGCCTGATCACCGTCAATTTGAACGGTCCGCCATTCGCCGCGGCGTGTTCCACCGCCTCGTTGGCGTGGTCGAGGTCGAAATCCGTCGTCGCGTATTCGTCGAGCCGTAACAATCCCGCGCGCACCAGTGCGATCAGGCGGCTCGCTGCATCCGGCGGATACATCCAGACGCCGTGGATGCTGATGCAGTTGCGCATGATCCAGGGGTAGGGCAGATCGAGGCCCGTGCCGCCCGCCATGCCGACGCCGCCCATCAGCACGACGCGGCCGTAAGCGCGGACCGTCATGATCGCCGCGCGTACGACGGTCGTGCTGACCGAGGGCGGCATGATGTCGAACACGCAGTCGATCGGTCCCGGTGCGGCGCGCTTCATGCTTTCGCAGTCGTCGCTCTCGTTGCCGGTGAGTTTCACCGGCTTCACCCGATCGCCGAAGCGGCGGACGAGGTCGGCCAAAATCCTGTCGTTGCGACCGGGCGCGACCACGCAGGCCGCGCCCATCGCGAGCGCGACCGAGACGGCCGCGCTGCCGAAATTGCCGGTGGCGCCGCTTACCAGCACGGTCTCGCCGGGTTGAAGGTTGGCGGCGAGGAAGCCGCCATAGGGCACCAGCAGCGTGCCCAGCGCGCACCATTGCGTGGCTTCCGCGGACGTGATCGCGCCAAGCCGCTTCACATTCTCGGTCGGCACGCGCATCCGCTCGGCATAGGAGCCGTGGCGAAAATGCCGTTGCAGACGCATACCGCCGGGGCCGGCGGCCGTGAGCCCTTGCAGGGCGATATCGGGCGCCACGATGTCATCGCGCGAACGCACCGTCGGGTCGCAGAACACCCAGTCGCCAACGGCGAGCTTGGTCGCGTCCGGGCCGATCGCGCGCACCCGGCCGATGCCGCCGGGACCCGGGATGATCGGCAGGTCGAGCGCGTAGTTTCGTTCGCCGCTGAAAACCTCGTTCATGTAGGACAGGACGCGCGTGGCGACGACGTCGACGATGACCTCGCCGGTGCCGAGCACCGGCTCCGGCACATTCTCGATCACCAGCGGCGATCCGAAGGATTTGAGTATTGCAGCTTTCATGATGTTCACCTCAAAGTCTGGTGAAAGGGCATATGCGCCGCCTTGGAAGGGCCAGGAAGGCCTGGTATTATCCTAGTATTACGAAGGCCCTCCATCGGAGCGCAACATCATGGCCGACCCGCGCCGCATCGAATTCGGCGACTTCCTGCGGTCCCGCCGCGAAAAGCTGACGCCGAAGGCGGTCGGTCTTCCCGCGGGCAGCCGCCGGCGCACCGCGGGCCTGCGCCGCGAGGAGGTCGCCCAGCTCGCCGGCATCGGTGTCGACTGGTACATCCGTCTCGAGCAGGGCCGCACCGTCAGCCCGTCGGTCACCACCGTCGATGCGCTCGCCCGTGCGCTGCGGCTGAGCAAGACCGAGCATGCGCATCTCAAGGCGCTGGCGCGCGACGGCGACAAGCGGGCGTTCACGCGCGAGATCGTGCCGCCGCCGATCCTGCGGCTGATCGAGAGCCTGCCGCATCCGGCCTATATCACCGGGCGGCGCTGGGACGTGCTGGCCTGGAACGAAGCCGCCGAGCAGGTTTTTGCGTTCGGCCGGTTACCGGAGGAGGATCGCAACACGATGCTCCTGATGATGACCAACAAGCAGACGCGCAAGGCTTACGGCGCGGGCTGGGCGGAGGTCGCCAAGCGCATGGTCGCGATGTTTCGCGCCACCCACGACGTCTGGGCCGGCGATCCCGCCTTTGCGGAGTTGCTGACGCGGCTGCGGCAGGGCAGCCCGGAATTCGTCAAATGGTGGGAAGCCCACGAGATCCGCAGCACCGCCTCGGGCCTCAAGACGATGTCTCATCCAACTCTGGGCGTGCTGCATTTCGAGCACACGAGTTTTCAGGCCAATGACGATCCCGCGCTGAAGCTCGTGATCTACACGCCGGTCTAGGGCGTAGAACGCAGTCATCAGATCGGGAAGGCCACCGGCATATGTCCGGCGGCCTCCGCGCTTATTGTGGTTTGCGGGGCGCGCCCCGGCTAGAGATCGATGCTGACGGCGATGTTGCGGCCCTGTAGTTCGGCAATCTTCATTCCATCAGCCTGCAGCTGCGCGAACTCCGGGTCCTTTGACACGGCCTCCTGCACCTTGCCGTAGACTTCCCAATTGGAGTAGCGCGTCGTAACCAGCAACTCTCCTGCCCAGTGACCGGTGTGGAAACGGGAGAGCCGAAGAAACTCGGCACCGTGTTTTTCAAAGATTTTCTTCGCCTGCCGGATGATCTGGACCGTTTCCTCGACCTTGTCGGTTTTGAAGCGAGTAAATTGAACGATCGGCATGGGCTACCTCCTTAGCTGTGTAAACTGTCCAAGAGGCATGTATCGAGCGACGTTTGAGGAGCGAACCTCCCGTTCGATCTCGATGAAGGTTCGTCTTCGGCGGCGTCATCCTGGTTCAGGTTTCGCAAGCGGAATCATCTCTGCCCTTTCTTGGGCGCTTTAAATTCGCCGCGCGTGCCTTGCCCGGCCGGGCCCCCTTGGCATTGTCATTGCTGCCGGCCAACGGTTTCACTATCGACCCGCTTGATGGCGGATGGATTCCACACGCCGGTCAATGCCTCCGACTTTGGCGCATAAAGACGCATGGTGAGGTTGAACGGGCTTTTGGGCGCGGGCAGCCAGTTGGCTTCGCGATCGCCGCCCGGATTGTCATTCTGGACGTAGAGCGTGAGCGATCCGTCGGCGTCGCGCTTGAACGGCATCCAGCTGCTCACCGCAAAGCGATTGAGTGGATTGGCAACCTGGAAGCCTTCATCGTCATACAGGGTGATTGACCAGAATGCCTCGACCGGCGGGACCGCGTCCTTGGCAAAGCGGACGATGTATTTGTTTGCGCCGTCGAGCGGCTTGCCGTTTTCATCGCCAACACTGTTAGGGTAGATCGCGTCCTCCGGCAGATTAGCGCCGAGTCCGAGCTGCGCGACGATCGCGCGCTTCAAGTAGTAGTTCCCGTAAACGCCCATCGTGTCCGTGTTCATGGACCAGTGATTTGCGACGCGCGCCAGCGTTGGGATTTTCCATGCCATCAGTTTTTGCGCCTGAGCCGGCGCATCCTCGATAGCTTTCCGTACCGTGGCATCGGCTTTGGTCATATCGAAGTTCTTGCCCGGTTCGAGACCTATCCGCGCCATGCGCGCGATGATCGGCTCATCTGTGATGTGTGGCGGGTGGACTTTGGATAGCTCCGCCGCATAGGCAAAAAACTTATCGCCTGCCATCGTGTCGACTTGCAGCTTCGGCGGCGTCTTGACGTCAACGTTGGGATCGATGGTCTGTGTCACTGCGACCGGGGGCTTACCCCACCCAGATAGCGGTGTGATCTTGTACCCCTTCTGCACCTCGTGAACCGGAGCATAGTCGGCAGGACCATCGGTCTTGGTGCGGCCGATGATCCAGACATAAGGCGTCGGCGCGTCGATACGTGCGAAGCCCGCGGGCACGTTTCCGTTCCAGCCCGGCGGCACGACCAGGAAATTCGCTGCCTTGGTGCCTGTCGTACGCCATCCCGGCGACGCGAACACATCGGTCCACATGTCGAGCATCGGCAGCAGGTAGTAGCGGCCACCGGTATCAGGAACCGAAACGACCATGGGTTCGCGGGTCAGGTCGAGCCAGGCGCTCGAATACAGCGTGTCGAAATTGGGCCGCACCACCGCCTTCATGTCTGCGGTCGGGTAGGCCTGGATATTGTCGAACGTGTTCGGAGGACCGCCTATTGCCGCAGTTTTGGGATCGGAATTGATGAGCTGCTTGCGCGTCAGGTCCATCGTCACGAGCGGATAGAAGTAAACATAGGCCTCCGCAGCGATCGCTTGTGCCTCTTCCGCAGAAATCGATTGAGCGGCGCTCGGGGTCGATGTCGACACGATGAGACTCAAACCCGACAGGATCGCAGCAAGCGACAACAGATGCTTTTGCATAAGGGTTCTCCAGAAATTCGCTGCATTGGCCGAGTGGGGCGATGTAGTGCCGCCACTGCGGGTGTTTTCCTATTCCTCCAACTCAGGCAAAGGAGGATGAGCCAGCTAAGCGGCGAAGCGCCGCGTTCTGGTTGATCTAGATCAAGGGACGTCCGCCGACGGGTCACGAGCGGCGTTGCTCTGACGGATCGCTGCGCTCCGCTTGGCCCTCAAAAGCTGACGCCAGGCGATCGTGAGCCGACGCCCGAGACCGGCGTTTAGATGACGAGCTTCAGCGCCGGATCGTCATTGGATTGCAACCTCGTGTGCTCGAAATGGAGCAGCCCTTCATCCGATGATTCATCGTCTTGAGGTCGGACGCTGACGATGTGAGCCCATCTGCCGAGAATAGCTCGATGAATACTCCGGCGTCTGCGCGCGGCCGATTGTGATAGGCACAGGGATCGTCACGTTGCCCGGTGAAATACGGAGTGGCGATGCGGGCGAGGGCGCGGCCGACGGACGCGCGACGGCGCGATCGGGCGATTGTCGCCGATGAGCTTGCGGCGAACAGTCGCGGCTTGTGACCTATGACAAACGTCTGCGGCCTCAGAGTGGTGTTCGCGGCGAAGCGCGATCGAGTGATCGCAATGCACGCTGGTGGGCGGAGTTGCTGATTGTACCGAGGGACTCGTGGTGCTACGTTTGAGCACGTCATTCCGTTTCGGTTTGATGCGGCGGGCGATCGGGCTTACGGACCGCCGCCCGTTCATTTGAAGTTGGAATAGTTGAGCCAATCGTGTCCCGCCTCCGGCCCCCCTTTTGAGTGCGGTCGGACGATGTTTTTCATTGGCCTCCGTTCTTCCCATTGACTCGGAGGCGGGCTTTTTTCAGTTGAACTTTGCAGCAAGTCGATCTTCGACATGTGCATTCTGACAAGCCACGCGGATCGTGCCGCACCACATCACCATCTGAACGCGAGGTGGGGCAGCCATTGCTTGATGGTTGCATTGCTCTGTGCCGCTTCTTTGTTTCAGTTCGCGCCCAGGGCGTGGGGACAATGCTCGGCGCGCGACGTGTTACAGAATCAACTGAAACTCGGCAAAGTTCGTGCAGTTGATTTGCCGCAAAAACTCATCGGGTCCGCCCGCGACGTTCCGACTTGGAAGACGATTGCGGTCGGCACTTTTGGCAACTCCTTCGCGTTGCGCAATGCATTGGATGCCGTGGGTTGCAATATCGGCGGGTTGGCCGCGGAAGTTCTCGCTCGACCGGTATTTACCGTCAGTTCTAACAAGATGGACGTGGAGCTTTTGGCGGTATCCGCGGTCCAGCTCGGCTTCAAAACCGATAGCGTGCCTCTGGCCGTCATTTACGCGCGGGCCCGACAACTCGGCTTTGAACTTGCTGCAGCGGAGGTCGGTCCGCAATTGCGCCTTCAATATCTTGATCAGCCCATGGGCGAATTCCTCATCGTGGGAATGCAGCCGATCAAGACGTGGAGCGGAGAGCCGGTGGTTCTCAACGTGGCAAATGGCGGAGCCGGATTGATCCTGATCGGCCAGGACGGCCGAGATGACGCTGAAATACCGGCGACCTCCCGTTTTCTTTTCGTGCGGCCGCCTGACCTTAGCGGCGGAATCGCGGCCGCTCTGCTGCCACCATGAAGACGAACAACCAAGTTTCGAGCAGCGCTGACTGCGGAGAAAATTCCTCGCGTCAGATCAAGGGAGACTTCCTGTCCATGGAGAACAACGAGGCTGCCGGCTCAAATGCAGCGGCGTCGGGAGTTCACGGGGATGGAGGCAAGCCTCGTCTCAAGTCTCGTCTGGAGCGGCGTCAACAGTAGGGAGTGACATCATGCGCGGATTCGGAGCTGTATGCATCTCACTGTTACTATCGGCAATTCCTGCGACTGCGTCAGATCAAAATCTCAAGGAAGAACTTGGAAAGATAGGTTCAGCATACGAGCAGTACTTCAGCAACAAGGACGCTGCCGGGATTACTTCGCTTTACACCAAGAACTATATGCGTGTGACGGAAGACGGCGTCGTGGACAATGCCAGATACTATGAGAACGCTTTCAAGGCGGGAGTTAGTCGCCTCGAGGTCAAGACGATCGAGGTTCAGTCATTGTCAGAAAGCATGGCTCTGGTCACCGGCGAATCTCGCGTTACCGGCAACAGCGAGACAGGCGCTCCCATAGACTTCACCGTTGTTTGGACCGCTCTCGATGTTCGTGAGGACGGGCAATGGAAGATTCGCATGCTCACGTCGGTCCCCAAACCGCCGCCGCCCCAACCGCAGCAGGCCGCAAAATAACTCAAGGCATAGCCTTCTCTGCCCGCAATCGTTCTCTGCGCCACCTCAAAGGGAGTCAATGATGGCCATTTTGCACGCAAGCCTCGCATTGCTTTCAGTCGCATCGGTTCTGGCAACGACGAGTGTCCAGGCTCAGAGCATGCCGCCGGAGGGCCCCGTCTCGGTCATATTCACCGCCACGCCGATTCCTGCTCTCAAGCCGATGGCGATCGGCGGCGGCAGAGAGTTTGTTCTCATGAACCAGGCCATGGCAGCCTCAAACGAAGCGGGAAATCCTGTACTCAACAACATGGGCGGACGTTGTCAGCTCAGCCGCCTGACGGATCCTTCGGCGAAGACCGCCGAGCTTCACGGATTCTGTACTTACGTCGACAAGGACGGCGACCAGTTGTTCGAGCAATGCGACTGGTTGCCCGCATCCCCCAACAATTGCAACATAACGGGTGGGACCGGAAAATTCGAAGGTCTCCAGGCCGCGCTCGTCGTCACCATCGACCCTCTCAAGAGCAACTTCGATGGCATCAGTCAGGTCATTGGCCACAAGAAGGGGACGTACAAGTTCGTCAAGACGAACTAGGCTCGTCCGCCGAATTCCAGCAGACGTGCACGGCCTTGATTGCTGCAGTTCGGGATGCCAAGGCAGCAACGTCTTCTGAACGGTTTGCCCCGGCGCTCATGTCCGCTACCACGCCCTAGCGACGTGGTTCCGTCGTCTGCTGAACGGTCGGCCGGCGTCCCGGTGAAGTACGAGGCACGCCGCTCGCCAGCATGTTCGGTGACGGGCGGCGTTGCGAGTTCTTTGGGTGTGAATGGGTTCACAACGACGTGGCCAGGCAAATGCTATGTTCCAGCCATTCAATTGCCGACTGATGTTTCGAAGAGTTTCTTTTTCGGACAGCCTCTGAGGAGAGGGTCATGTTCAAGCAATTCCTCTTGGTCGCGGCGATAGCCTCCCTAACGTTAGCCACATCCTCTAAAGCCGATTGCGAATATGCTTTGGAGCGCGGAGCGTCCGCCGAGTCGCGTTCGGTTTCGTTGCATCCTGATGCAGCTCAACTTGCGGAAGCCCTGTTGGATGACATTGTGACTTGGCTCTCATCGAATTTCGACCTGCCTGCCATCAAGCAGCGTCCCGTCATTGAATTTGCGTCGAAGATGGAGCTTGCGAGGTTGCGTGCAAGGGACCGTACTTCTTCGCAAGGCTTCATGGAAAGCGATGGGCAACTGGCTCAGCGCGAGGTCGTTGCACTTTACGACAACGAGACGAGAACGATCCTGCTTCCTGATGATTGGGGCGGCACTTCGCCGACCGACCAATCGGTCCTGGTACACGAAATGGTCCATCACCTTCAGAATGTTGGAAGGCTCAAATTTGTTTGCCCACAGGCGCGAGAGAAGTTGGCCTACCTGGCTCAGGATAAATGGCTGGAGCGGTTCGGACTTAGCTTGGAGAACGAGTTCGACGTCGACATGTTCACGGTGCTGATTACTTCAGCATGCATGTATTGATTGTGACCGGTCGATCCCAGTCGCTGTCGAACGATTGCCTTTCCAAAGGAGCGCAGAGCCAAGATCATCTCGTACGTACCAACAAGATCTTCAGCGGATTTGATTGATGGCCAGACTCCTGGCGGTCCTCGCAATTGCATTGGCGATCCTGGCGATGGCTCCGCGGCAGCAGAATCAGTTTGTACCGCTGCCAACGGGACAAATGCCAGCGGTGCTTGTTCCCTGAGTTCTCCTGAGGTGACGGGTTCATCCATCGAGCCGGTGGCGCACAGGTCCGCTCCTGGCCCGCGGCGATCTGCAAGGCGGACGGGCGCCGGCATCTGCACGCTATTCAGGCGTCAGCCCCAATGCCTTCACGGCAGCCACCAAGGGAGGCGTTTCGCTGTCGTACAGCTTTCTGAACGCGATATGTCCTTGAGCGGACTCATCGATGCCGTACGCGTCGAGCAGCTTCTGTATCTTGTCAGTCTTGCCGGCTTCTACCATCAGGCCGGAAACACGCTCCACGATGTCCTGCGGCATGCCGATGGGACCGGCAAGAAAGGCGTAACCGGTCATAGCAAAGAGCTCGGACTCGGCACCCTGCTCGAAAAATGTGGGAACGTCGGGAAGCTTTCTGCTCCGCGTCCTCGTCTGCACGGCGATTGCCCTCCCAACTCCGGATTCCAGCGCGTTGACGGCATTGGCGTAACTCCCCATCGCCGCCTGGAGCACGCCGGCCGCGAGGTCCTGCCACATCGGCGCTTCGCCGCGGTAGTGCACGGCTTTCATCTGCAGCCCGTACTGCTTGTTGAGCTCTGCAACGACGATATGAGGGTAGGAGCCTGCGCCGAAGGTCCCGACGTTCGTCACGTTCCTGCGGGCGTATTCGACGAACTCCTTTAAATTGGTGGCATTGGTCGCCTTATAGGCGACCAATGGCAGATATCCTGCCGACATGCTGGAAATGAGCGCGAAGTCCCTGTCGGCGTCGTATGGCAAAGTCTTAAATAGCACGCGGCTTTGCACCAGAGTTGCGGTGATGGCGAGGAGTAACGTGTAACCGTCCGGTGGCGATTGCTTCACGGCTGCTGCAGCGATCGAACCGCTGGCACCCGCCTTATTCTCAACTATCACCGGCTGGCCGAGCTTCTGGGAGAGGTATTCGCCGTAGACGCGCGCGAGGGTGTCCGCAAGTCCGCCGGCGGGATAGGCGCAAACAATCTTGATCGGCCGGGAGGGCCAGGTCTGCGTCCACCCGCTATCATGATACGACAAAGCGATGGTGGCTGCGCCGGTTGCGATGAAGGCGCGGCGCGTGATCTTCAATGCCATCACGGTCTCCATCATGTTTGTATTCCGAGGACGCGCGTCGTGGCGTTGCTGCCAGTCCTTCAAGCGGACGGCCCTACGTTGAATCCTGAGCCGCTGCTCGGGGCACTGCTGCGCGGTACGGCAAGCCGTTGGTCGTGCTCATGGATTGCTTCCTGAGCAAATTGTGCCGTCCCGAGGATGGTAGCAGGCCATGGGCGGGCGCT
The DNA here is from genome assembly GCA_003521225.1 of Tuber microsphaerosporum. NCBI lineage: Eukaryota > Fungi > Ascomycota > Pezizomycetes > Pezizales > Tuberaceae > Tuber > Tuber microsphaerosporum. The sequence continues at coordinate 20,707 of QOVD01003390.1, read as the reverse complement.
CTTGACATTCTGCTTACATTCTCTTCACCGCCGGCTTATTCTGGCGCTGCAACCGGCGCGAGAGACCGACGGGGGAAAGCCACCCAGGGAATTGCCAGCTTGCGGTATCTCTTCAACGAGTACGCATTCGACACCGACCTTCGCGAGCTTTACCGCGGGGCGCACGTGGTCTCGGTTGCGCCGCAGGTGTTCGACCTGCTCGACTACCTGATCCGCAACAGGGAACGGGTCGTAAGCAAGGACGACCTCATCAAGACCATCTGGAACGGCCGTGTCGTGTCCGATGCGGCACTGACGACGCGGCTGAACGTCGCTCGGAGTGTGATTGGCGATTCCGGCGAAAAACAGCGTCTCATCAAAACCCTGCAGCGCAAGGGCTTCCGTTTCGTTGGAACGGTGCAGGAAGTGCAGAGGCCCGCAGACGCGGCGCCCACAGCCGATTCTGGTGAACAGTTTCAGGGTACCGCTGATCCAGATCGGTCCGATGCCGCAACAGTTGCGATGTCGATTCCTGCGCCACGCCTTTCTATCGTCGTACTGCCGTTCGCGAACTTCGGAGGCGATCCCGAGCAGGACTATTTCGTTGATGGCGTGACCGACAGCCTGACCACGGACCTTTCGCGCATCAGTGGCTCATTCGTGATCGCGCGTAACACCGCTTTCACCTTCAAAGGCAAAGCCGTCGATGTAAAGCAAGTCGGACGCGAGTTGAACGTCCGCTATGTGCTCGAAGGTTCCGTGCAACGAGGCGGCAATCGGCTTCGGGTGAATGTTCAGCTGATCGATGCCGAAACCGGCAATCACCTATGGGCCGAGAGGTTCGAGAAACCCGTCGCCGACCTGTTCGACATGCAGGACGAGATCGTATCGCGGCTCGCAAACACGCTAAATGCCCAGCTCATTCAGGTTGAAGCGCGGCGAGCGGAACGTTCAACCCATCCCGATGCAATGGACCTGTATTTCCAGGGCTGGGCTTACGAGAACAATGGGACGACCCCGCAATACATGACGCAAGCGCAGGCCTTTTTCGACCGCGCCCTGGCACTCGATCCCGACAATATCGAGGCGCTGGTCGGCTCGGCGCGGGTTGAAGCGGCGCTTGGGGCCAATCTTGTCACCGACGACTGGAAAGCGCACTTGGCGGCGGCCGAGGCAGCCTCAACCAAGGCTCTGTCCCTTGCGCCAAACCATGCTCGGGCCCGTAGCATCCTGGGTCTGGTCCAATCATTTAGCAACCCGGCCCGAGCCATCGCTGAATGCGAGCGGGCGTTGGCACTGGATCACAATTTGGCCGACGCTCATGCCTTCATCGGTCTCGCCAAGTTTTTTCTCGGTCGCAGTAGCGAGACCGAGGCCCATATCCGCGAGGCGCTTCGCCTCTCTCCTCGCGATTCCTACGCCTACCGGTGGTTCATGTTTGTCGGTCTCGCCAAATTGTTTCTCGGCGCCGACGTGGAAGCGGTTGCCTGGCTGCGCCGGAGCATCGAGGCCAACCGAAATCATCCCCTCCCGCATTACTATCTCGCCGCTGCGCTGTCGCTGCTCGGCTCACCGGACGAGGCGCGGGCCGCCGCACAGGCCGGCCTTGTGCTCAATCCTACCTTCACGCTCCGCCGCTACCGGGCCCGCGTGACGAGCGACCATCCGGCTTATCTCGCCGGGCGCGAGCGTGTGTATGAGGGCATGCGCATGGCCGGGGTGCCGGAGGGATGAATGGCAGGAGGTTGCCGGTGCGCGCCCAACAAGGATCGGGCGCTCCTGCGCTTACGGCGACGGCACGGCCGAGGGCGGCGCGGTGACGTTCGGCAGCGGAGTTGCTGGCCAAGGGCTTGCCGGCCAGGGACCTTTCGGCTTGGCGTCGACCGACGAGCACGCCGCCGCAAGCTGCGTCCGCATCGACGCCAGGCCCGTCAGGTCGATGTCGAATTTCGCGACGTCCACCTTTTCGTTCGGCATCGGCGTGGTCCGCCGGACATGGAGGGAGCGGGACGCCATGATCGCCTTGACCATGTCAGGGTCGATGCTGCCGCTCCACATCTCGTACTTTGCGGCCCGCACCGGAAACCCTCCGGCCTCCTGGTCCTTGTCGGCGTCCGCCGTCATCATGATCATACTTTTGCCGACGCTCGCCTCGTCGATCTCGCCCGCGAACAGCAGCGGCACGCGATTCCTGGTTTCGCAAAACATGCGCCACTCCATCGTCCGGAACGAGGAGCCGCTTTCCTTCTTCATCACCGCGATCGTGCTGATGAACGGCCGCGTTGCCTTTTCCAGCCTCCACATCCCCTCGGCAAACGGTCGCGTGTCGATTCCGAAACGATAGAGCTCGGCTCGCGTCAGCATATGCAGGTTTTCGAACTTTACTGTACGGATGAGACCGTCGAGCTCGCGGCTGATCCCCATCGCCGCGATGAACGCAGCGCGGTCGCGGTCGGCGTTCGCGATCCGGCGCTGCCTGTATTCCGCGACCGCCTGCGGCGCCGGATGCCCGTGAAAGACGAGGACCAGCCTGGAGTTATGGACCGCCAGGGCGGCGTCGGGAGCGACCTCGCGTGATGTCGCGCCGAGAAACAGGTAACCGCAGGCCGAGTTGCACATCGCATGGTAGGTCGTGAGCTCCGCCTCGACCTCGCCGCCGACGGCCTTGGTCCTCAGGCAGGCGGCGTCCACCTGTGTGCCGGCGGCGCACGCCGTCGCGATCGTCCGGCCGACCCGCGCGACCGCCTTGCGACTGTGCAGCAGCCGGCCGATGACGTAGGACTGCTCCACGTTCCCGCCGGGCGAATGAAGGTAGATCGGACGCTGGGTGTCCTTGACGCCGGCCAGGAAGCGGCGAATGCGCTGGCTAGCGTCTCCATCGATCTCGCCCTCGATGGCGATCCAGCGGTCGCAGCCGGGCCCGCACGCGTCCGGTGCCCCCTTGGCTAGATAGATCGTCAGCCTGCGCGCAAATCCGGGATTTTCGGCAGGTGTTTCCTCGGCACGCAGCGCGCATGGAAGCAGCATGGCCACGAGAAACAAAATACGGGCAAGCATGTAACGACTGGGCCACGCGCGGTGAGGATAGGCGCCGACGTTACATGATGATCGGCGCGCGTACAACTTTCGGTGGCATGTAGGCTCGCGTTTGTTGAGCCGGGAGCGCATCGTGCTTTCTCGAAATACAGTGTCCGTCACGTCAGACGATCGATGATTTCGAAGAGCCTGTCGCAGGAAGCCTCGATCCGCTTTTGTGGCGACGTGGCGATACCCAGCAACAGACCGGGGTGCGCCGAAGCCGTGGACGCATACCAGAGCGACAGCGGGGTAGGCGCCAGCCCGAACGATGCTGCTTCCCTGGCGATGGCGAGATCGGGCGCTCCATCCGGCAGCCGCAGGACCGCTGCCAATCCGGCAAGCGCAACGTTGGCGGTGCGTGTCCGAAGCTGTTTCAGCAATGCATCGCCTTGCGCGGCGTAGACCCGCTTCGTGCGCCGGAGATGCCGCAGATAATGGCCCTCGCGCATGAAATCGGCGGTCGCGAGCTGCACCGCGGGCCCGGGAGCCGGTGCGAGGCAAGCCGCGGCCTCGGCAAATCGCGACGCCAGAGCCGCCGGCGCAACGACAAAGCCCAGTCGTAGGGCAGGGGTCACGGTCTTGCTGAAAGAGCCGATATGGATGACGCGGCCCGCGCGATCGAGCGAGGCGAGCGCCGGCGTGGCCCGGCCCTTGAGCTGAAGCTCGCTGAGATAGTCATCCTCGATCACCCACGCCTTGCGTCGGGCGGCCCAGTCGAGCAGGCGCGAACGCCTCGCCAGCGACAATGTGGATCCGAGTGGCGCCTGCTGCCCGGGCGTCACGACAACCAGCGCCGCGTCGGGAGCATGTTTCAGGCCGTAATCGACATCGATGCCGTCGGCGTCGACCGGGATCGGCGCGATCGACAGTCTTGCAAGCGCGAGACCGTGCCGCGTGAAGGGAAAGCCCGGATTCTCCACCCAGACTTTCTTCTTTGGCTCGAGGCCGAGGACACGGAGCGCCAATCCGAGGCCGCCGCTGAAACCGCTGGTGATGATGATCTGTGTCGGCGTGCACGCGATCCCGCGCGCCAGCGCAAGGTAGGCTGCGATCTCGCGTCGCAAGTCGAGCTCGCCGCGCGGATCCGGATAGATCGGCGGCGCGCTCATTTCGACGCGAACGGCCTGCGCGCGCATCCTTGCGAGCAGCGTCGCAGGAAAGGTCTCTTGCGCAGGCACGCCCATCTGGAAGATTGCCGGCCCCGCCGTGAGCTCCTGGTACATCTCCATGAACGAGCCGGGGACCGGGGCCTTGTCCTTGCGAACGGGAAAGGACGGCCGATCCGCGACATGCGTTCCAGTTGCGCGCGACGCGACGATCAATTGGGCGGAGGCCAGCTTTTCATAGGCCGCGCGCACGGTGCCCCGCGCGACGCCAAGCTGGGCTGCCAGATCCTGCCAGGAGGGCAGGCGCGCTCCGGGTGCGAGCACGCCGTTCGCGATGGCGGCCCTGATGCCCCCATGGATCTGCTCGGCCAGCGGCGTCTTCGCAGATCGATCCAGTTCCAGCCGGAGCGGTTTGGTCATGCCCCTTGGTACACGATTTTCGTGCGTTCTTGGTCCTTTTTTGTGGACCAGGGCAGGGGCATTTAAAGCGGAGACAAGGGCCGGGCATCGATCATCAAGGAGCACGACAATGACAGGGCGTCTCGACTACGACCGTATCGCGCCGGCGGGTGTGAAAGCCTTGGGCGGTGTCTACGGCTACATCATGCAGAGCAATCTTCCGGCGGCGCTGATCAACCTCGTCTATCTGCGCGTATCCCAGATCAACAACTGCGCCTACTGCCTCGACATGCATATGCGCGATCTGCTCAAGAGCGGGGTGAAGATCGAAAAGCTCGCTCTGCTGCAGGCGTGGGAGGAAGCCGGCAATCTGTTCGACGCGCGCGAGCGCGCCGCCCTCGCATGGGCCGAAACGGTGACCCGCGTCGCGGATACCGGCGTGCCGGATCAGGCCTATGAAGCCGCGCGCGGGGTCTTCGAGGAGCGCGAGCTCGTCGATCTCACCATCGCGATCGGCCTGATGAACACGTATAATCGTATGGCGATCAGCTTCCGTAAGACGCCGCAGGCCGCCGTCGAGAAGACAGCTTGACGGGCCACGAACGGCATCGGCCGACGTCAATGCAAGGCAGGAGTTAGAAAATGACGAGCGTGATTTCCGGCGTGAAAATTCCCGACAGCAAGCTGGCGCGCGAGGCCGCCGAGCTGGTGCGCAGCTACGAAGACGAGATGCTGTTCAACCATTCGGTCCGCGTCTACGTGTTCGGCGCGATGAAGGGGCTGCGTCAGAAGCTGAAATTCGATTCCGAGTTGCTTTATGTCGCGGCGCTGTTTCACGACCTCGGCCTGGTCGATCACTACCACACCGAGACAAAGCGATTTGAGGTCGACGGTGCCGACGCCGCGCGGGACTTTCTCCGGGCACGCGGCATCGCCGAGCCGCAGGCCGATCTGGTCTGGGAGGCGATTGCGCTGCACACCACACCCGGCATTCCGGAATATATGAGACCGGAAATCGCCCTCACGAGGGCAGGAGTTGTGGTGGACGTCGGGGCCGTTGGATATGACGAGTACACGCCGGAGCAGCGCGATCAGGTGATCGCTGCGTTCCCGCGCGGCGATTTCAAGAACGAGTTCCTGAAGGTGCAGACCTGTTCAGCGCTTAAGAAGCCGCAGACGACGTTCGGGACGGTGAATTTCGACTACATCGAGGATCACGATCCCAGCTTCCGCAAGCCCAACGCGTGTACGCGCATCCGCAATACGCCCTGGCAAAGCTGAGCTGCCGCTTAAGCCACCGGATCCCTGACGGCATCCGAACGGCTTCGGTCATCCGGCGCCGGCGGTGGCGCCGGTCTTGCGGGAGCGTTCTTCAGCAGGGCGGCGTCGCTTGAGGTGTGCTCGACCGGCGCGGCTCCGGCCTCGCGCGCGGCGACGATCCAGATCAGGAAGCCAAGAAGCGCGAGCGCTGCTCCGACGGGACCGGTGGAGGTCCAGCCCAGCCCCTCGCGAATGGCAAGGCCGCCCAGGAACGGGCCGAGCGCGTTGGCGGTGTTGAACGCCGAATGGTTGAGCGCAGCAGCGAGCGCCTGCGCGTCTCCCGCGACGTCCATCAGCCGCGTCTGCAGGATGGCGCCGAGCGAGACGCTGGCGCCGATCGCGAAGACGTCCACCGCGAGCAGCCAGGGATTGCCGGCGGCAAGCGGAAACAGCAGCAGCGCGACCGCGGCGAACAGCAGGATGACGCCCGCCGTCGGCATCAAGGCGCGGTCCGCAAAGCGCGGCACGAACAGATTACCGAGCGTGGCGCCGATGCCGAACACGGCCAGAAAGAACGGAATGACCGCGGGGCTGACCTTGGTGACCTCGATCAGGGTCGTCGCCAGATAGGTGTAGACGGCGAACATGCCGCCGAAGCCGATGGCGCCGATCGCGAGCGTGATCCAGACGCGGCCGCTTCTGAGCGCCGCAAGCTCTCGCCGTGGATCCGATTGGCCGGCCTGGTCGCGCGGCGCGAACAGGGCGCACAGCAGCACCGTGATCAGCGCCAGCAACGACACGAGGCCGAAGCTTGCGCGCCAGCCCATCGCCTGGCCGATCAGATTGGCCAAGGGCACGCCGATGATCGTTGCAGAGGTCAGGCCGAGCATCACCTGGCCGATCGCCTGCGAACGGCGGTGCTGCGGAACGAGCGATGCCGCGACCAGCGCGGCGATGCCGAAATAGGCGCCATGCGGCAATCCCGACAGAAATCGAGCCGCGATCATCCAGCCGAAGCCCGGCGCCAGCGCGGTGAGGGCGTTGCCGAGCGCGAACACCAACATCAGGGCCAGCAACTGGGTGCGCCGGGCGAACCGCGCGCCAAGCACGGCGATCAGCGGCGCGCCCAGCACCACGCCGAGCGCGTAGGCGCTGATCGCGTGTCCCGCGGTCGGCTCATCGATCCCGAGGTCGGCAGCGAAGAACGGCAGCAAGCTCATCGATGCGAATTCGGTGGTTCCGATCGCAAAGCCACCCATCGCGAGCGAGAACAGGACGATGGCGAGGTGAGGGGGCGCTGAGGCGCGGGGCGAGGTCGCGTGAGGCGAGGTCGTCATGTGTCCTGCATTGGTGGCGTCAACGGGAACCAGCCCAGCAAACGTCGCCACCCCTGCAAGATTTGTTGTCGTACTTAAACCCGCACCAGCCCGCGTCAACATCGGAGGCGCGATGCAAGGCATGCCGCATATCAGCGTCCCGATTTAAGTGTGGCGCCATCCAGACGCGTCGCGCACCAGCCTGTGGCCTCATCGGTGCGCTTCGGCCTTCCCGCGACTTTCGCTATCCACTCTACAGACGGGGTCGACACGCCTGAGGGCAAAGCAGTTGCAGATCTGTAGCAAAGCGTATTGGAGGTTGAAGCGGTCGGCGCGACCTTTTGCCATCGCGCCCGGCGCGAGGGCTTCCACTTCGGGGCCCGGTGCGAGTGGGAATTCGCGCATGCTGTCGAAATTCAAAAGGAATTCATAAGGAATTCAAAAGGAATTCGAAAGGTAGAGTGCGTTGATTGGGCGCCTTATTCCAGCGCGAGCCGCTCATCACCAAGATGAGGTAATCCGGAGAACCCATTTTACTCTCCGCCGCCACTTGTTGTGGCGCTGCCGCTCTGAGCCATTCGGGTGATTTTGGTAGCGCCTCAACCGAATTGCGTTTAGCGTGTTGCAGATTGGTTCAACGACGAGACTCTGCTCGGCAAGAGGCTTTATTCGCCGCTGAGGGATCAATGAAGTCGGAGCCTACGAGCGTCCCCCCGTCGTCGCCGAACACCGCCAACGACAGTGGTGCGAGGTTGGTTGGTGCTGCCGAACAGGACTTTAATTCCCAAGTCGGTACGATCCTCGAATTCGAAAGACCTTTCCGCGCCGTCCTGGTGGCGGACGTCGTCAGCTATACCAGACTTATGGAAGCTGCTGAGGTCGAGACGCATAGTCGCTATCGGGCTCTTCGCGTGAGCGTCATCGATCCTGCCTTGATCGGTCGACGAGGCGAGATTGTGAAGAACACCGGCGACGGCTTCGTCGCGGTGTTCGAGAGCCCGCTCGATGCCCTTCGCTGTGCCTCCGAGTTGCAGCGTGAAGTCACCGGGCTTGAGACCCTGCAACCTCCCGAGCGCCGCATAGCCTTTCGCATCGGCGTCCATTGGGAGCCGGTCATCTTTGATCTGAACGATGTCTACGGCCATGGCGTCAATATCGCAGCACGCTTGCAATCTGTCGCTCCTGCGGGCGGCGTTGTGGTGTCGTCGGCCCTTTTGCTCGTAACCGCCGATCTGAGCGAATTCAAGTTTGACGACCTGGGTGAGCTTCATCTCAAGAACCTGTCGCGGCCGGTTCATGCCTTTCTCCTGCTCTCGCCGGGAGTGGACCGCCGCACGGTGATCGGCGCTTCCACCAAATCCTCGAGACGAACCAAGCTGCCCTCGATCGCCGTTATTCCGTTCGCGAACAGCTCTTCGGAGGTTGACGACAGCTATTTTGCCGAAGGCTTCGTCGAAGACATCATCGTCAGCCTGAGTAATATTCAGGAGCTCCTGGTGGTGTCTCGCGGGTCGACGATGCCGTTTCGTCAGCGCGAGCTCGATCCCGTCGAAATCGGCGAGAAGCTCGGCGTTCGCTATTACGTCAGCGGTCACGTTCGCCGATCGGGCAAGCGAGTCCGGTTTTCGGTCGAGTTGGTCGATGTTGCGACTGGCTCCGTGGTGTGGGCCGAGAAATACGACACGGACCTTGCGGACGTTTTCGAAGTCCAGGACGAGATCGCCATTGGTGTCGTTGAGAAGATCGCCGCATATGTGCGTCGCGCAGAGATCAAGCGGGCGTTGCGAAAGCCACCCAAGAGCCTCAATGCGTATGACTATCTCCTGCGGGCGCTTGAGCTGCTCTACAAGTTCGATTTCGCGAGCTTCTCGCGCGCCAAAGGGCTGCTCGAGAAAGCCAGTGAGGAAGACCCCGAGTATGCGGCGCCGTACGCGTTCGCTGCGAAGTGGCACAATTTCAAGATCGCGGAGGGGTGGTCGTCGGATTTCGATGCGGATTCGGCCGACGTGATCCGGCTGTCCAATTGTGCCATCGAAAGAGACCCGCAAAATGCTCTCGCGCTCGCGATACAGGGGCACGGCAAGAGCATGTTCTTTCGTGACTACGACAGCGGATTGGACCTGTGTGAGCGGGCTCTTGCCATATCCCCCAGCAATTCGTGGGCATGGGTGTTCGGGAGCGGGACCCCCGGGTTCGTCGGCGATGCTTCAACAGGAATTGCCCGTGCGGAGCGCGCCATCCGGCTTTCACCACTTGGCCAACAGGCCTTTTTCAATTTCTGCCTGCTCGGCCAAAATCATTATCTGAACGGAACGTTTGACGATGCCATTCGCTGGTCGAAGAAGTCTTTGACTCTCAGCCCGCGTTTTGGAAACGCCGCGCGCGTCCTCGCCGCAAGCCTCGTCGCTGTTGGTCGCCTGGAGGAAGCGCGGCAGGTTTCGCAGCACCATAAGAACATCCTGCCCGGCTTCAGGGTATCGGACTATGCGCGCCGTTGTCCGTTCAAGGAGCCCCAGGGGTCTTTGTATGTCGAGCGATTAGGAGCAGCTGGGTTGCCGGATTGATGGGGCCAGGAGCCCGGTTCAAATTATTAGCCCCTCGATGGAGAGCACAATGCCTGGTGTTGCAGGAGGAGGCGGTGGTGGTGGTGGTGGCGGTGGTGGCGGCGGAGGCGGCGGAGGCGGCGGCGGTGGTGGCGGAAACGGCGCAGTCAGCGGCGGTTACGTTGGTGGTGGAATTCCCCCGCGTCCTTTCCCGATCTTCGAGAGTTTCGTCGGAGTCCTGCCCGGTAGCTTGAATTACGGGGCGACATTCCCGCTGTCTGCCTGGCGCCCTGACTTTTTTGCCCAGATCGCATTGCTCGAATTTGCCAAGACCGATTGGCAAACCATCACTGTCGCCGGCCCGCCAACGGATCACGATGTGATTTTCGGCGAGATCGATGAACTGCTTGGGGCGTCGATGGATCGTCGCAAGAGGTTGGCAGATGAGATCGTCGATCAGGACGTGAGGCTTGTCGGCTATTTTGCGCAGGTCCTCATGCTTTCGCCGTCTGCGCATCCAAATACGATCAAGATTCTGGAGATGGCCGATCATGTTGGGCTGATGGTCGCCGTCTACTACAAGCTCAGGTTCAATCGCGGGCGGCCGCAACAGGTGTGTCCGGCGCTTTTCCCAATGGTCGCGTCGCCCTGGCACGCCTCCTATCCGAGCGGACATTCGCTGGAGAGTCATCTGATGGCACTGGCGCTGGGAGAGATTATCCCCGGTGCCAAGAGTGCACTGAGGGCGCTGGCCGCGCGGATCGGGAAGAATCGCGAGATCGCTGGCGTCCACTACCCGAGTGACACGGCTGCCGGGAAGGCCATTGCTGAAGCCGTGTTTCCGTACCTCCAGCAATGCAGCACCTTCCATGCGGTGACCGAGGCGGCAAAACAAGAGCATTAGAACAGTGCCTAATGCCGCAGCCGAGATCGCATCCTTGGATTTTGCAAGGATGCGCTCCGCACGGCCACAAGGAATTGAAGTTGGACCAATCGATCTCAACCACGAGGTATTGCAATGGGTGTGGAAGAAATTTCCGTCATCGAAAGGACACGGATTCAGTTGGCGCCAGATTTCACGATGCAACATCAGTGTCACATCAATTGGTGCTGGGCAGCCGTCGCTTCCAGCATCTCGCGCTATTACGACGAGACCAGTACTTTCACGCAGTGCCGCATCGCCGACCTTGAATTGAACCGGCATGATTGCTGTGATTTCCCTTGCGGCACGCCGGGCCTGGAATTCGATGTGACGCATTCTCTCGGATCACCGCTCAACCGAGTCCGCTGTCTCGCCGTGTTGGCCCTCGACCAACGAGCGACACGAATGGAGGTGCAGCAGGAGATCAGTGCAGGGCGACCCATTTGTGTTCGCACGGTCTGGTCGGGAGACGAAGATGAGGAGGGACCGGCGCACTTCGTCGCGATCGTCGGATATCTGGAGGATACCGACAGCCTGGTCATCGAGGATCCCCTTTTCGGCCTAACACCGGAGATCCAGTTTGATCGATTTTGCTCAAACTATCAGGACGCCAAAGGTGTCTGGACGGACACTTACTTCACCAAGGCCCCGGTCTAGAACCTCGCCACCGTGAAAGGAGAGAAAAGATGGCAATTCATCCCAGCGATCCTCCGGCGGCTGCGGTCGTAGCTGTGAAGCGAGCGGTGGCCAGCCGGGTGGGCAACCCGAAATTCCCGCGATCAAGGCTTTCCACTGCCAACCGCGACGCGGTCTTCATTTCCCTGCCGCATCGCATTGCCTATCTGGCTTTTGGCAAGATCCGTCGCGCAGACAAACTCAGAGCGGCTGCGAAGCTAGGCAATTGGAGATTTCTTGTGATTGAAGCGAAGCGGCGCACCGCCGCTGATGATGGGGGAGGAGGGGAGGAACAGGAGCCGATCGCTGCTGCGACAATCGTGAAGTCGGCAGCGACGATGTATGAGACGACGTATGAACTGGGTGACCTGAACGAAGGGCCGTTTGTGGCGGCGACGTCGGAGGCGATCCGTCGTGCCGAGAAGCTTCCTGAAGTTCGGGAAGGACGCTTCGAGGCTTTCCTGCTCACCGTGCCGGCGGTCCATGTGACGGCGCTCTGGCTGCAAGATTATCAAGATTGTCATGGCGATGCGGACCTGCTGCTGACGTTACCGCCCTCGGACCAGGCCTTGGAGCCGTATCGGCCGATGGCGTCGGCTGCGTTCTTGGCTGTCGTGCAAGACCTCGCTCGGAAAGTAACTTCCGAATACGCGACGAGAGGGTGAGCGGGCAATGTCGGCGCGATGGAAAAGCTCGCAAGTGCGTTAAGCTCGCAAGGGCGTCAAAGTTGGCAAGTCCCGGCATGGGAGCACGCCTAGTCGGCCTGCTTCGGCCGCCGGGGAGCCTTTGACCTCTTCTGCGGAAAGTAGGGGTTCACGGCGCAGCTCGCGGAGCGGCCGACGGCGAGAAATCTGCACTGTTCGAGCGAAGTGTAGCGGCAGTCGAAATAGCCGACCGGGCCGTAGATCTGCATGCAGACGGGATAGCTGGGATCGTAGGTCTGCGCGTGCGCCGGCACGCCCGAGAAGAGCAGGCCGGTGGCGACGAGCGCGAAGCGGGCGCGGCGCATCTCAGCGCGGTGGGTAGTAGCCGGGTGAATAGCCCGGTGTCTGGGCGCGCGGACGATTCTGATAGGCGTAGGGATCGTCGCTCTGGCCCGTGAAATACGGATTCGCGATGCAGGTCAGCGCGCGGCCCGACGAGCTTGCCTGACACTGTGCGTAACTGTCGAACGTGCAATTGCTCAGCCCCGGCCATTCCTGGCCGGTCAGGCAGAACGCGTGATGCGTGCCGAATGCGCGTGCGGGCGTGCTTGCACTCAGCGTGAGCGCGAATGTGGCGATTGCGAGCGAAAATGTGGCGACAATGGGGAGGGCAATCTGTCTGCGCATCTCAATCTCCAATCACACAATCGTGCGTGCATCAGGTGTCCAGGCACAGATGCAACATACGTCGTGTAGTCGACATTGGAACTCATGAAAACCCTTGTTTCAAAGGGTTTCCCGCGCGCGCTGCTAAACATTCATTAACGCAGCACAGCCCTTTGGCCCCGACTGTTGCGTCGGGGTTACAGCAATTCCGTCGAGCGCTGATATGACGGCCCTACGGCCCGGGGGCCTAACGACGAAACTGGAACGGGAATCAAATGAACAAGAATCTGTTGCTTGCTGCTGTGAGCCTTGTCGCGCTGAGCGCGACTGCGCCGGCGCTGGCTGCTGACCTCGCTGCGCGGCCTTACACCAAGGCGCCCGCGATGATCGCGACCGTCTATGACTGGAGCGGCTTCTACATCGGCATCAACGGCGGCGGCGGTTCGTCGCACGCGACCTGGGATTTCGTTGGCGTGGGCCGCGAAGGCTCGCACGATGCGACCGGCGGCACGGTCGGTGGCCAGATCGGCTATCGCTGGCAGTCCGGCCAGTGGGTGTTCGGTGTGGAAGGCCAGGGCAACTGGGCTGACTTCTCGGGCGACAACACCAGCGCGCTGTTCGCCACCCGCAACCGCACCAAGATCGATGCGTTCGGTCTGATCACCGGTCAGGTTGGCTACGCCTGGAACAACGTCCTGGTCTACGTCAAGGGCGGTGCGGCTGTGGTCAGCAACAAGTACGAGATCTCCAGCACGGCGGGCGCGCTGCTCTCCTCGTCCAGCGACAGCCGCTGGGGTGGCACGGTCGGTGCCGGCCTCGAGTACGGCTTCGCGCCGAACTGGTCGGTTGGCGTCGAGTACAACCACATCTTCCTGTCCGACAAGGACGTGACCTTCGCTGGCTTCGCCGGCTCGGAGCGCATCCGCCAGGACGTCGACATGGGTCTCGTCCGCCTGAACTACAAGTTCGGCGGCCCGATGATCGGTCGCTACTGAGACTGGTCGCTCATTTCGAGCGATCGTCGAAAAGCCCCGGCCTTGCGCCGGGGCTTTTTTGTTGCGTGAATTCAGCGAGTTAACCATCACTTTTCGAGAGAGCTCACACGGCTTGACTCTCAAGAACGAAATGAGAACAATGTTCTTCATACGTTCTGGTGATGGAGCAAGCCATGTTCAGGATTTTCGTGGAAGAAGCCGCCGCACTCGCCTCGATCTCGCTGTTCGTCGGGATGATCGCAATCTGGGCGCAGGTGATTCCGCAGCTCTAGGCCGCAGCTGGCCAGACCCCTTGGTCATGCCCTTGGGGAAAAGCGGGACGACGCGGCCGTTTCGTGGCTCCGGCGTGGACTCTGAAGCGGTGACGCCCCACCATTGTGAGGCGAGTCGGCTGGGTGGGCGGAAGATGTCCTCATGATCCCCCTGGAGCCGGCGACCGCTCCATCTCACTGCAAGAGGCCGTCACGCGACCATGCCGAGCGCCGGATTTGTCCACCTTCACGTTCACTCGGCCTATTCGCTGCTCAAGGGCTCGATCAAGATCGCCAAGCTCGCCGAGCTTGCGAAGAAAGACCACCAGCCCGCACTGGCGCTGACTGACACCGACAACATGTTCGGCGCGCTGGAGTTCTCCGACAAGATGGCGGGCTCCGGCATCCAGCCGATCGTCGGCTGCGAGCTCGCGATCGATTTCGGCGACCAGGATCCCAACGCGCGCAACGCGCTGCTGCCGTCGCGTGTGGTGCTGCTGGCGGCCCAGGAGCGCGGCTATCGCAGCCTGATGCGGCTGAACTCGCGCGCGTTCCTCGAATCGCCTGACAGCCACGCGCCGTTCATCAAGTTCGATTGGTTCGACGGTGAGACCGAAGGCTTGATCGCACTCACGGGCGGCCCTGACGGGCCGATCTCGCTCGCGCTTGCCAGCGGGCAGGCCGAAATTGCGGCGACGCGCTGCGAGCGTCTCGCCGGCCTGTTCGGCGATCGCCTCTATGTCGAATTGCAGCGCCACAACATCGACAAGGAGCGCCGCGTCGAAAGCGGGCTGATCGACATCGCCTACGCAAAAGGCCTGCCGCTGGTTGCGACCAACGAGCCGTATTTCGCTTCGAACGACGATTACGAGGCGCACGATGCGCTGCTCTGCATTGCCGGCGGGCGGCTGATCGCCGAGACCGATCGCGTTCAGCTCACACCCGATCACCGCTTCAAGACCCGCGCCGAGATGGCAGTGCTGTTCGCCGACATTCCGGAGGCGCTGGCCTCGACGGTGGAGATCGCCGAGCGCTGCTCGTTCCGCCCGATGACGCGCAAGCCGATCCTGCCGTTCTTCACCGTCGGCGCCGCCGCAAGCTCCGACGCCGCGTCGGTCGAGGCGGCCGAGCTGAAGCGGCAGGCGGAGGAGGGGCTCGCCAACCGCCTGCGCGTGCACGGCCTGTCGCAGGGCACCACGGAAGAGGACTACAGCAAGCGCCTGGCGTTCGAGCTCGACGTCATCATGCGCATGAAGTACGCGGGCTACTTCCTGATCGTGTCCGACTTCATCAAATGGGCGAAGGGCCAGGGGATTCCGGTCGGGCCGGGCCGCGGTTCGGGCGCCGGCTCTCTGGTCGCCTGGGCGCTGACCATCACCGACCTCGACCCGATCAAGTTCGGCCTGCTGTTCGAGCGCTTCCTCAATCCGGAACGCGTCTCGATGCCGGACTTCGACATCGATTTCTGCCAGGACCGCCGCGGCGAGGTGATCAGGTACGTCCAGGATCGCTACGGTCGCGACCAGGTGGCGCAGATCATCACCTTCGGTACGCTGCAGGCGCGCGGCGTGCTGCGCGACGTCGGCCGCGTGCTGCAGATGCCCTATGGCCAGGTCGACAAGCTGACCAAGCTGGTGCCGCAGAATCCGGCCGCGCCGGTGACGTTGGCCGCCGCGATCGAGAGCGAGCCGAAGCTTCAGGCGTTCCGCGATGAAGACCCGGTGGTGGCGCGCGCCTTCGACATCGCGCAGCGCCTCGAAGGCCTGACCCGCCACGCCTCGACGCACGCGGCCGGCATCGTGATCGGCGATCGCCCCCTGAGCGAACTCGTGCCGATGTACCGCGATCCCAAGTCGGACATGCCGGTGACCCAGTTCAACATGAAATGGGTCGAGCCGGCCGGGCTGGTGAAGTTCGACTTCCTCGGCCTGAAGACGCTGACCGTGCTCGACGTCGCGGTGAAGCTCCTGAAGCCGCGCAACATCGACATCGATCTCGCGACGCTGCCGATCGACGATGCCGAAAGCTACCAGATGCTGGCGCGGGGCGAGGTGGTCGGCGTGTTCCAGGTTGAAAGCCAGGGCATGCGGCGCGCGCTGGTCGACATGCGCCCCGACCGTTTCGAGGACATCATCGCGCTGGTCGCGCTCTATCGCCCGGGCCCGATGGCGAACATCCCGACCTATTGCTCGCGCAAGCACGGCGACGAGGAGCCGGAATATCTGCATCCGGTGCTGGAGCCGATCCTGAAGGAGACCTTCGGCGTCATCATCTACCAGGAACAGGTGATGCAGATCGCGCAGGTCATGTCGGGCTATTCGCTCGGCGACGCCGACCTGCTGCGCCGCGCCATGGGCAAGAAGATCCGCGCCGAGATGGACAAGCAGCGCGACATCTTCGTCGCCGGCGCGGTCAAGAACGGCGTGCCGAAGGGGCAGGCCGAGACCATCTTCGAGCTGCTCGCAAAGTTCGCCGACTACGGCTTCAACAAGAGCCACGCGGCGGCCTACGCGCTGGTGTCCTACCACACCGCCTATATGAAGGCGCATTACCCGGTGGAGTTCATCGCAGCGTCGATGACGCTCGATCTCAACAACACCGACAAGCTCTCCGAATTCCGTTCCGAGGCGCAGCGCCTCGGCATCAAGGTCGAGCCGCCGAACATCAACCGCTCAGGCCCGACCTTCGAGGTCGGTGACAAGACGATCTACTACGCGCTTGCCGCGCTCAAGGGCGTCGGCATCCAGGCGATCGAGCAGATCATCGAGGCGCGGACCAGGCGCGGGCTGTTCACCTCGCTCGCCGACTTCGCCGCGCGGGTCAATCCACGCGCGATCAACAAGCGCATCATCGAGAGCCTCGCCGCTGCCGGCGCCTTCGACACGCTGGAGCCGAACAGGGCGCGGGTCTTTGCCGGCGCGGACTCGATCCTGGCCGCCTGCCAGCGTGCGCATCAGGCCGAGACCATCGGCCAGAACGACATGTTCGGCATGTCGGCGGACGCACCGACCATCATGCTGCCGCAGATCGAGCCCTGGCTGCCGGCCGAGCGGCTGCGCCGCGAATATGACGCGATCGGATTCTTCCTGTCGGGCCATCCGCTCGATGATTACGCGATGGTCCTGAAGCGCCTGCGGGTGCAGAGCTGGGCCGAGTTCTCGCGTGCGGTGAAGACCGGCGCAACCGCAGGCAAGGTCGCGGCCACCGTGGTGTCGCGCATGGAGCGGCGCACCAAGACCGGCAACAAGATGGGCATCATGGGGCTGTCTGATCCCACGGGCCATTTCGAGGCGGTGCTGTTCTCCGAGGGCCTCGCGCAATACCGCGATGTGCTCGAGCCGGGCGCCGCCGTGCTGCTCCAGTTGGGCGCGGAATTGCAGGGCGAGGACGTCCGCGCTCGCGTGCTGCATGCCGAGCCGCTCGATGACGCCGCCGCCAAGACGCAGAAGGGCCTACGGATCTTCGTGCGCGACACCAAGCCGCTGGAGTCGATCGCCAAGCGACTGGCCGGACCCGACATGGCGGCCTCGAACGGCGCCGCGCCAAAAGTCGGCAGTCCCGGCATCGCGCCGCGCTCGAACGGCGACGGCGAGGTCTCGCTGGTGATGATGCTCGACCTCGAGACCGAGGTCGAGATGAAGCTGCCCGGCCGCTTCAAGGTCTCGCCGCAGATCGCCGGCGCGATCAAGGCGGTCGCGGGCGTGGTGGACGTGCAGCAGCTGTAAAGCGCGATGAGATCTGGAAGAATCGTCATCGCGCTTGGGATCGGCGTTGGCGTATGATCTCACCACAAACGCGTGCCGCGTTTGTGGTGAGTGAGAATTGCTGCCCTTTTCCGGATCATGCTTTCGCAGCCGATCTCGAATATATGCAGATGGACGCAGCTCTGTGCGGTCGTTGCGCGTGAGGCGAGCGATCGCTTCGGCTTTGCAACATGGTTCGCGTTGCAGCAATCATCAGTTGCATCATTTATCATTGGTGATTTCTTCACATCGATGCACCTATCATCGCGACGCTTCCATTCGTCCACTGTACCTGGGGAAACGTCACATGTGCGACAAGTGCTCTGAATCTCTGCATCATGAATCTCTGCATCGAGACATCGCGCCGTCGCGGCGATCCGCGATGCTGTTTGGCGCCGCTGCGTTCGGCATGGCCTTCGCCGGCGGTGC
Organism: Tuber microsphaerosporum; assembly: GCA_003521225.1. Taxonomy (NCBI): domain Eukaryota; kingdom Fungi; phylum Ascomycota; class Pezizomycetes; order Pezizales; family Tuberaceae; genus Tuber; species Tuber microsphaerosporum. The sequence continues at coordinate 2,701 of QOVD01003390.1, read as the reverse complement.
TTTCGCGAGCGGCGCCTTGGCAAAGGAGGCCAAGCAGCCACCCAAGCCGCAGAACGTGTTGTCGCCCGACGCATCGCTGAAGCGGCTGATGGAGGGCAATGCGCGCTATGTCGACGGTGTGGCGCGGCGCCACGATTTCAAGCACGAGCGCGAGGCGCTGGCCGGTGGACAGAATCCGTTCGCGGCGGTTCTGAGCTGCGCCGATTCACGCATCGCGCCGGAATATGCCTTCGACAGCGGCCGCGGGGATCTCTTCGTCTGCCGCGTCGCCGGAAATTTTGCCGGCACCGAAACCATTGCCAGCATGGAATATGCGGTGGCCGTGCTCAACGCACCGCTGATCCTGGTGCTTGGCCATGATGCCTGCGGCGCGGTCGATGCGACGCTGAAGGCAATCAAGGACAACACGTCGCCGCCGGGACACATTCCCTCGCTGGTCGATGCGATCGCGCCCGCCGCAAAGGCTGCGATGCAGCAGGGCGGGGACGTGCTCAACAAGGCGATCCGGCAGAACGTGATCGACAATGTCGCGAAGCTGAGATCGGCCGCGCCGATCCTCAATGCGGCCGTGGAGCAGGGCAAGCTGAAGGTCGTCGGTGGCATCTACCGGCTCACCACGGGAACAGTCGATCTGATCGCGCAGGGCTGAGCGAGGTTCGCGCCACAGCGCGGTCGCGAGGCTTACGCGGGCCTGACGCAGGGACTTGATGGGGCGGGGGCGCCATGCCGCCGCCTCAATCCGCGCTTTTCGTTCAAGAGCCATTCAGCCGGCCGCGCGTCTCATGTACGGTGGCAGCTCAACAACGATAGCGGGCAAGCAAGCCATGCGTGGGACCTACAAGGCCTTCATCTGTTTTCTCTTGCCGATCCTGGCGTTCGCTGCGGCCGCGCCTGATCCGGCGCGCGCGCAGCAGCAGGAAAAGCGCATCGCGCTCGTGGTCGGCAACGGCGCCTACGCCAAGTCGCCGCTGGCGACGACCGCGAACGATGCCGGCCTGATCGCGCAGACGCTGCAAGCGGCGGGCTTCGACGTGGTCGGCGCGCGCGATCTCGACGGCGACACGCTGCGCAAGAGTCTTCGCGATTTCATCCAGAAGGCGCAGGCCTCGGGTCCCGGCACCGTCGCGATGATCTATCTTGCCGGCTATGGCGTGCAGCTTGCGGGCGAGAACTATTTCATCCCGGTCGATTCCAACATCATCCGCGACACCGACATTCCGACCGAAGGCCTGCGGATCAGCGACTACGCCCGCCAGCTCGCTTCTGTTCCGCTCAAGGCCAACATCGTCGTGCTCGACGCGGCGCGCGCGCAGCCCTTCATCGAGGGCGGCCAGCAGATCGCGAGCGGACTGGCGCTGGTCGAGCCGGATCCGAACATGCTGATCGCCTTCAACGCCGCGCCCGGCACGGTCGCGCCGGAAGAGCCCGGCCCGTACGGCATTTATGCGCAATCGCTGGCGGAGATGATCCGTACCGGCGGTCTGCCGCTGGCCGAGGTGTTCGACCGCGTCCGTCTGCGGGTCAACGAGGCCAGCAAGGGCGCGCAGGTGCCGTGGAACGAGGCGAAGATATCGGCGCCCTTCTCGTTCTTCGAGCGCGGGCCCGATGCGCCGCCGCCGGAGGCCGCGCCCGACCAGGTTGCCGCGATCCGCAACAAGCCGATCCGCGATCTCGGCGTGCAGGACGCCTATGCGGCCGCGCTCGAGCGCGACACGTTGCCGGCCTATGAAGAATTTCTTGCGGCCTATCCCGGTGATCCGATGTCGAAGCGCGTGATGGCGATCGTCGCGGCGCGCCGCGAGGCGATTACCTGGCGGCGGACCTACCGCGCCGATACGCCGGACGCCTACTGGTCGTATCTGCGTCGTTATTCGCGCGGTCCGCATGCCGGCGATGCACGGCGCAGGCTTGCAATCCTGACCGCGCCGCTCGAGCCGCCGCCGACTTTCGCGATGATGGACTATGACGTGCCGCCGCCGCCGCCGGAGGAGATCGTCTATGTCGACCGTCCCGTGCTGCTGTTCGGCGACCCCGTGTTCGGCTTCGCGCCGCCACCGCCGCCGCCGGTTTATTATCTGCCGCCGCCGCCGCCGGATTTCATCGTGCTCGAGCCGCCGCTGCCCGTGGTCGGCCTGTTCGTGCTGCCGCAGCCGCTGTTCGTGCCGATCCCGGTGTTCGTCAGGCCGCCGATCTATGTCGCGCCGCCGCCGAACAACATCGTCTTCAACAACATCCATAACACCACGGTCATCAACACCGTGATCAACCGGCCGCCCGCCCCGCCCGTGGGAGCGGGAGGAGGGACCGGGCCTGGCAATCTGAGGCCGGCGATTGCCGACCGCGCCAACCCGGTAGCGCCAATGTTGCCGCAAGCCGCTACGCAGCGCGCCGCGCTGATCCAGCAGGGCAAGGCGCCGATGCCGCCGAGCGCGACGGTCCAGCCGACAGCGAGGCCGGGGATACCTCCTGGGACGCCGGCCAATGTCGCGCCGACCGGCACGCCCCCCGCCGCACCGCCGACCAGGCTGCCACAGACCAACACGCTGCCGGTTCCCGGCGCCCAAGGCGGGCCGCCAGCGCCGCCGGCCGGAGCAGGGACGTCGCCTGGCGGCAGGCCCTTGGCGCCGACGGCAAATGCACCCGGTGCGCCCCCGCCGACGCATCCGGGGGCGCCGACCACGGCTGCGCCCGGCACAACGCT